>JANUWF010003388.1:5158778-5226278 GCA_026120185.1 Voacanga thouarsii
GGACATCCTATATTGTTGAATAGAGCACCAACTCTGCATAGATTAGGGATACAGGTATTCCAGCCCATTTTAGTGGAGGGGCGTGCTATTTGCTTACATCCATTAATTTGTAAGGGATTCAATACAGATTTTGATGGGGATCAAATGGCTGTTCATGTACCTTTATCTTTAGAGGCCCAAGCAGAGGCTCGTTTACTTATGTTTTCTCATCTGAATCTTTTGTCTCCAGTTATTAGGGATCCCATTTCCATACCAATTCAAGATATGCTTATGGGACTCTATGTATTAACGAGCGGAAATCATTGAGGTATTTGTGTAAATAGATATAATCTGGGTAATCATAGAAACTATCAAAATAAAAGAAGTTATAACAATAACTATGACTATACGAAAGAACCTTTTTTTTTTTTTTTTGTAATTCCTATGATGCAATTGGGGCTTATTGGCAAAAACAAATCAATTTAGATAGCCCTTTGTGGCTCCAATGGTGACTAGATCAAAGCATGATTGCTTCAAGAGAAACTCCCATCGAAGTTCATTACGAATCTTTAGGAACTAACTATGAAATTTATGGAGACTGTCTAATAGTAAGAAGTATAAAAAAGGAAATTTTGTTTATATACATTCGAACCACTGTTGGTCATATTTCTCTTTATCGAGAAATCGACGAAGCCATACAGGGATTTTCTTATGCCTGTTCATATGGTACCTAACTGAGCTAAGTAATTGTATAATATCGATAGGAATTCCGATCTCTCTGGTTCAGTTAGGATTATAGTTTCGAAATTTCTACGTAAATCAAGATCGAGAAAAGGAAGTTTTCCAATCACTGACCCAAACCCATTGTCGAATCCTACTCAGCAGAATATGGAGGTACTTATGGCAGAACAGGCCAATCTGGTCTTTCACAATAAAGCGATAGACGGAACTGCCATGAAACGACTTATTAGTCGATTAATAGATCATTTCGGAATGGCATATACATCACACATCCTGGATCAAGTAAAAACTCTGGGTTTCCACCAAGCTACCGCTACATCCATTTCATTAGGAATTGATGATCTTTTAACAATACCTTCGAAAGGATGGTTAGTTCAAGATGCTGAACAACAAAGTTTGCTTTTAGAAAAACACCACCATTATGGGAATGTACACGCAGTAGAAAAATTACGCCAATCCATTGAAATATGGTATGCTACAAGTGAATATTTGCGACAAGAAATGAATCCGAATTTTAGGATGACTGACCCTTTTAATCCAGTTCATATAATGTCTTTTTCGGGAGCTAGAGGAAATGCATCTCAGGTACATCAATTAGTAGGTATGCGAGGCTTAATGTCGGATCCTCAAGGACAAATGATTGATTTACCCATTCAAAGCAATTTACGCGAAGGACTCTCTTTAACAGAATATATCATTTCTTGCTACGGAGCCCGTAAAGGGGTTGTGGATACTGCTGTACGAACATCAGATGCTGGATATCTCACGCGCAGACTTGTTGAAGTAGTTCAACACATTGTTGTACGCCGAACAGACTGTGGCACCCCTGGGGGTATTTCTGTGAGTCCTCGGAATGGGACGATGCCGGAAAGGGTTTTTATTCAAACATTAATTGGTCGTGTATTAGCAGATGATATATATACGGGTCCGCGTTGTATTGCCACTAGAAATCAAGACATCGGGATTGGACTTGTAAATCGATTCATAACCTTTCGAGCACAACCAATATCTATTCGAACTCCCTTTACCTGTAGGAGTACATCTTGGATCTGTCGATTATGCTATGGGCGGAGTCCCACTCATGGCGACCTGGTTGAGTTGGGAGAAGCTGTAGGTATTATTGCAGGTCAATCGATTGGAGAACCAGGTACTCAATTAATATTAAGAACTTTTCATACTGGTAGAGTATTCACGGGAGGTACTGTAGAACATGTAAGAACGCCCTCTAATGGAAAAATCAAACGATTACCCGAATAACATAATTCACACCAAAACATGCATCTCATCGCACTCATCAATTTCCCTTCTCAGTGCACCCTCAAATTCTTATCTTATTGATAATAATAGCCTTTCAAAGATTTAGGGTACGGGTAGAACATATCCAATAATTACTTCTAGGTCCTGACAAAATATAATTATACCAAAATATTTATTTTATTACACCGATCATCTTTTGTTCTGGCCGTTGATACAAATTCTCATCCTATTAATAGTAGTAGCTAATTGAATGTAAAATGCGGGGTATTACATCCTCCTCTCCTTGCAAAAAAAATTCATCCTCGAAATTTAGATTTTCCTTAATTCCATCAAATGTTCATTCCTAATTTCTTCTACCATCTACTCCTTTTTTACTCTACATGAATCTTGATGGGTCCTTTGTTTCCCCGAGACTCTCTAGATTTAAATTCCTCATTAGCAAGGGGCCATCTTCTTGTTTCTTTGTATATGGACAACTGGCTAAAGTATGTCCCATTTTCTCACATTGATGACATGGTCTAAGTCTCTTCCAATACTGCTCATAAGTGTGTCTGCCCTTGTGACAGTAGGTGCATTGAATAAATTCCATTCTTCTCTTTAAGTCTACTTCATGAAACACCAAGCAAATGTATACATCTCAATACTTCCTATTTATATGACATGAAAGAGAAGAAAAATTCTATTTAGCACATATATACATGAACTCTTGAGAAATTCTCATTTTCTTTCAACCTAATAAGATACCTTCACATACATCATTCTCGTATGATCTATAATTAAACCTCCGGTATTTATATCATTTTGCATATAGATCATACTTTCATTTCCTTAAATAGCAATAAATCACTTCCTATCAACTTTCATGGGTACTTCCTAGAGGTTACCTATCCTAGAATTTTTCTAACCCAAGCACATTTAACTTCAAATGTCTAATAATTCTTGGTACATTAGTATTGATATAATTATATCCTTTCACACATTATGATAAACCAAGACTTTTAGCACTCAAATATAATACTGAAACACTATACAAGTGGTGTATTCTTATTCACACAATTCATATCGCACTATACACCCAGGGCCTTTAAGTGTTCAATCTCCTTTATTCCTTATCTCACTATTACTGGTACCAAAATAGAATGTTTAGAATTAGTAAATAATTCCTATATAAGGTCTCTCTGACCTCCATCCCTTTACTATTTTCTGAATTTAGGGTCATAGACCTTTTTCAGAGATATTGGATTTGTCTCAAATCACCTCTTCTGGTTCATCAGAATAAATTATACCTTAAAGTCACATGTCACATCCACTTCAATATCCAATTTAATAAAACGCACTATCTCCATAAATTCATGTTTACTTATACAATGATGGACACCCCAATGTCCAATTAAAGGCCTAGCTATATTCCATCGCAAGCTCTATTATAATTTTCACTATGCTCTAATACCATTTATAACACCCTATATTTCTATAATGTAGTTAGCTATAACTTTGTGGGATGTCGCCTCGTCTGATTACTCAGACAAGGGATCTTTATAACAAACTTTACTCAAAAGGCAGTGAAATTTTTTTTCCAACATAGAAAAGTACAAGAATTTGGCTCATGATACATACACTCATGAGTATAATGGGTCCAAGATGTAGCATAAGCCTTTGGGAGTCCACCGCGCTTTCATTGTACCTCTAATCCATAATTTTTCAAAAGAGAAAATACATGTGTGAGCGTAATACTCAGTGAGTCTCGCGTGTGCTAGTGGTTTATGAAAGAATCAGAGCACATAAAACCTTTGTAGAAAAGCATATCATTTTCCTACCAAAAGTAATTCTTAAACTCTCTAAAGAAGAATTTATTTAGAACTTAATCATTTTTGGAAAATTGTATTTCAATTTCAAACCATTGTCTTGATTTCCAAATCACAGGCACTCTTTTTCAAAAGAAGATCAGCCTGTATGCAAAGCTCACAAGGTTTCGCCTTTGATGCCACATATCATTGTGCTTAGACCACTACCTACAGCACTCAACCATGTGTTGCTAGAAGGGTAAGTACACCACAGTGTACTACTGAGAATCAAGGTAGTGTTTACGCCAAGTATTCAAGTTAGTGCATACGTTAAGTAGTCAACTTAATGCATTTGCCAAATATTCAAGTTAGTGCTTATACTAAGTATTCAAGTTAGTGCATACACCAAGGATTCAAGTTAGTGCTTAAGCCAAGTATTCAAGTTAGTGCATACGCTAAGTATTTAAGTTAGTGTATCCTCCAAGTATTCAAATTATTATATAAGCAAAGTATTCAAGTTAGTGAATATACTAAGTATTCAAGTTAGTGCATACGCCAAGTATTCAAGTTAGTACTTACGCCAAGTATTCAAGTTAGTGCTTACACTAGGTACTCAAGTTAGTGCGTACGTCAAGAATTCAAGTTAGTGTTTACACCAAGTATTCAAGTTAGTGCATATGCCAAGTATTTAAATTACTGCTTACGCAAGTATTCAAGTTAGTCATGTATTAGATTCAAGAATTGACAAGTTCAAGAAATCAAAAGTCCAAGATTCATATTGTTCATCGTGTTTCCAAATCCATATAGAAGGCTCGCACTTGAGCACATCAGGTAACTATTTTCCATAATAGGAAAAACATGTTTTTAGTGAAAAATATCATTTTCCAAAATTTGATCATATTGACTCGCAAGTCAGATAATAATTCCTATAGGCACCGTAGGGCTAGTCAGTTCATTCCATAGACAGATCAAGCCAATAAAATAATTTTCGGGATCAAAATGTCGTTTTCCAAAAGTCAATCTCATATCGAGAAATCATTTTTCAAAACCATGTCGAAACAGGGTAAAGAGTTCTTTTCATACACCAAAATAAGTTTTCAGACGTATTCGGGTCATTTTACCAGTACTCTTCACAAAAGTCATTTCCAAGGGCATTTAGATCATTCACCGAATATCCGATTCCAAATGTATTCATAAAACAATCTAATAAGGACAATTGGATCATTTTTTAAATACCCAATTCCAATATGAACTTTTTTCAAGAATCCAGAATTCTAATCCTAGAAGAGGATTAAATTCATAGTTTCCGAACATATTTCTATAAAATGTTCCAATAAGGGCATTCTAGTCAATTTGTGAATACCCGATTTCAAAAATAACCATTTTTCAAAAAATCCCAAGTATTTATCCAAAAAGGACCAAATTCACAAAATTCATGCTTTAATCATCCGTTAAAGTTTCCAAGCCAAATATGAGGTTAATTCGAGCCCAAAGTGGCATAAGAATAAATCTTGCTCATATAACCTTAAATATATTCAGAAATTTCTAAAATGGTATAAAACGTAGCATTTCATTAAAAAATAAAATACATTAGCTTTTAAAAGGTTTTAGAAATCAAAGGGACTCAGCTCGCGTCCTAATGGACTTTTCCCGTTCATAGCCGTTTGACCACCGTTTCCAATGTACCGTTGGCCGTTTGCTGATAAACCTACATCAAGTATCATTTTTAGGTAAAATTGTGTTTGGTCAAAAAGTAGCTGATAGTTAGCAGACATCCAACTGACAGGTAGCTGACGTGCCCGACGGTGAGCTAATGTCCAACCGACATTTAACCGATGAGGCCGACGGTTAAGAAAAATGTTCAACTTTTGTTCATGTCGTTTTTGGTCATTTGTTGAATTCTTTCATTTTAATTTTTCCATATCCTTCCTCCCTTCATGCACAAGGGATTCACTCAATATTTCGCATTCATTTCACGCAAAATCACACAATTATTCTTCCTTAAGTTCATTCACTTCCCAAGCAAAATCCTGAAATTTTACTACTTTGACACACGATTTTGTTTCGCACATAACTTTCAATCCACAACTCCAATTTGGCTCTATGATATATCAAAACGACCATAAGATCTTATCTTTAATTTTGTATAAGCCATTATGAGTCCTCATTCTCGTGAGACGTTACAGGGCAAAAATAGCCCCTGTAGTTTTCTGGTTTTTAATTCATTTTCACAAAACAACTTCACCTACTTGTGCTTCCTGATTTATAACACCTATATAACCCTTAATCCACTTCATTTTCCCTTCAAAAAACCTTGATTCTTTAGGTTTTCAGGTTCAAGAAGCCGCTAAATTCTTATGCAAATAACATATAATCAACATCAACGTTAAAAATAATCATAATCTATTTTCTTTAACGTTTAACCCTATTTTTATCCCAATTTTACCACCTTTCTTCGCAATCATGAACAACCCTTTAAATCACCATTCAAATACCCTTATTTACCATACAAAGTAAAGCTTATAGATCCTTCATCCAACTGATACACATACTTGCGCACACAAAGTCTCATATAGTACACAATAATCACTTTGATCATCACAATTCTCATGTTTTCATGTCATAATTTATATCAAAACGATCACCGTAACAAATTCTACTACTTTAATACTTGAAGCATAGGATTTTTCCTTATGTATGAGATGTTCTAGATTAAATTTTGCTCCAAGAATCACCAAACTCTCAAGAACACACATTTTCTCTCATTTTCCAATTTTCCTCAATTTTCTCTATCTTTTCTTTAATTTTTCTTTCATTTCTCTTCCTTTTCTTTTTGCCCTCTTTATGGACGAATTTCCTTGCTGAAATTCAGCTCCTCCTCCACCATACACGGTCCAAATTGGTTACCATCTAGTCACAAATTGTGGGCTATCCGCCACATGTCGTAATTTCATTCGTCCACCTATTTTTTATTTATTTTGTAAAACTTATTTGATAAGCTTTATCTTTTATGAAATCTCATACAACCTCTCATAATGTGACACATGTCCCTATCCACCAATCACATAGCACCACACGTCCATGTTTTCCCCACATTTCTAATTTTTCTCAGAAATGACCAAAATCGAGTTTGGAATGGAAAAATATTTTACATCCCTATTCAACTCCAAAAATTCCATTAAATCCATTGGTAATACTTAAATTCTATAATTCTTTCTCAATTTGGTCAAATTCTCCGTCAAAGTCACGGGCATGGTTAAAATGACGAAAATACCCCCAATAACCTGAATAATGTAATTCACAGCAAAATGTGCGTCTCATCACACTGATCAATTTTTCTTCTCAGTGCACCCTCAAATTCTTATCTTATTAACAATAATAGCCTTTCAAAGATTTAAGGTGTGGGTAGAACAAATCCAATAATTACATTCTGGTCCTGACAAAAAATTATTATACCAAAATATTCGTTTTATTATACCGATCATCTTTTGTTCTGGTTGTTGAGACAAATTCTCATCCTATTACAAATAGTAGCCAATCGAAGGTAAAATGCGGGGTATTACAATAGATCTTCCCAAAAGTAATGCTTCACTTCATAGTGGAATTTCTTCTTTTGTTGCGCTGTGAAATCCTAGGGAATAATTCTTTCAACCAAGTAATTAGCAAAATCCGAAAACCAAAGAGTTTGAGAAATATTACCATCAACAAGTAGAAGTTGTACATTTGAGAAGGTGTCATTGATGTCCTCTTCGACCAAAGGTTCGAAGTTGGGTTTTTCCAACCTAAATAAGTGATCTACAGCAAAATTTTTTGCTCATTTTTTATCTCTAATCTCCAAGTTAAATTCCTGCAATAATAAAACCCATATTATCAAAACTTGGTTTGGAATCATGCTTGGTGAGTAGGCATTTAAAGGTAGAATGGTTCGTATACACAATGAATTTAGACAAAATAAGATAAGAATGGAATTTATCAAAAGTAAATACTATTGCAAGTAATTCTATTTTCATTATGGTGTATTTCTCTTGTACTATTGTAAGAGTTTTGCTTACATGGTAGATCAGTTGAAAATACTTATTCTTACTTTGACCAAGCACTGCACCCACTACATACTTGCATCACGCATTAGTTCAAAAAGAAGAAACCAATCCGATGCAATTAAAATAGGAGAGTTGATCAATTTCTTTTTAAGCCTATTAAACGTATTGAAACATTTATTATCAAAATAAAAAACCACATCTTTTTCAAGTAGAGAAGTAAGAGGACTAGAAATTTTTGAGAAATCCAAGATAAACCTCCTATAAAAACTTGCATGACCAAGAAAGCTTCAAATAGCCTTCACTAAAGTGGGAGGAGGAAGTTTCTCAATTGCCTCAATTTTTGCTCTATCAACCTTAATACCTTTCCTTAAAATCTTGTGTCCCAATACAATACCTTCTTGCACCGTGAGTGATATTTTTCCTAATTAAGTATGAGGCTGATCTCTTCACACCTTTGTAGCACATTTTCTAAATTGGCCAATCACAAGTCAAAAGAATCGCCAAAAACAGAAAAGTAATCCATAAGCACCTCTATGATGTCTCCCACAAATCCTTCAAAAATAGCCATCATACATCTTTGGAAAGTTCCTAGACCATTGCAAAAACTAAAAGGCATACGATGATATGCAAAAGTACTTGGCATGTAAACATAGTCTTCTCTTAATCCTTAGGTGCTATAGGAATTTGAAAGTAACCGAAAAAACCATCTAAAAAACAATAAAACTCATGTCCAGCTAATCTTTCTAATATTTTATCAATGAAAGAGAGAAGAAAATGGTCCTTCCTAGTTGCCTCATTCAATTTCCTATAATCAATGCAAACCCTCCAACTGGTTACCAATCTCATTGGGATCAACTTATTTTTTTCATTTGGGCTTACCGTCATTCCTCCCTTCTTTAGTACCAATTGTGTTGGACTTACTCAAATACTATAAAAAATGGAGTAAATGATGCCTAAATCTAAGAGTTTAATTACCTCACCTTTAACTACATCACTCATATTTGGATTCAATCTACGTTGGGGTTGCACTACGGGCTTTGCTCCCTCTTCTAACAATATTTTGTGAGTGCAAAAGGAATGCTAATTCTAACTTACCAATTTGGTCTTTTGTTCCCAAGTAAGATCTTTTGCTATGATCACTGGCAGTTTTCTTCCGTTAGCCTAAAATGCATATTACAAGTACTCGAGGAGATCTTTCAAATCCAATTCCAGTAGTTCCTCAATAGATAACTTCATCCTTCCCAAACTATGTTTTTTAATTTTTTTTATTTCTTCGAACTCTCCAACTCCAGGGCTTTATTTAAATCCTCCAAATATGTAATTGATTCCTCCATCAATTCCATAGAGAAATTGGTCAATAATTCATACACAAAATCAAAAATAAACTCATCAAACATATCAATCCTTAAACAGGAATCATCATAAGATATAGGATGTTGTATGCTTTTGTGGATTTTAATAATGATTTCTTTATCCCCAACCCTAAGTGTTAAGTTTTCTCCATAAACATCAATTAAAGCTTTAGCAATAGCTAGAAAGGGTCAATCTAGGATTAAGGAAACTTTAAAATCTTCATCCTTATCAAGAATAACAAAATCTATAGGAAATATGAATCTATCTACTTTAACCAATACATATTTGACTACTCCCCTAGGATATTTAATAGATCTATCTGCAAGTTGAATAGTCATCCTAGTAAGCTTGGGCTTACCTATGCCTAGCTTTTTGAAAGTTTTGTATGGCTAAAGATTAATGCCAGCACCTAAGTCCGCTAATGCATTGCAAAATGTAAGAGTACCAACAAGACAAGAAATAGAAAAACTCCCTGGATCATTTTCTTTACATGGCAAATTCTGTTGGTCTTGTAAGATGGCAAAGCATTCTTCATTTAAAACTACAGTAGATAATTCTTCCAACCTCTTTTTATTGACAATCATGCATTTAAGGAACTTTGCATATTTGGGCATGTATATCAATGCCCCAATGAGTGGGATGTCTATGTGCAGCTGTTTGAAAACTTTTAAAAACTTATCAAATTGTACACCCTTTCTCACTTTTTGTGTTCGACTAGGGTAAGAAACTGGTGGTTGAAAACCTTGGTCTTCAGCTTGCTTTGTGAGTGGTGCATTGAGAGGGGTCGGTGCCAGCCTAGCTTCTTGAGCTGGCACCGGTTCCGTGTTGGAGCCAAGTAGCTCCTTACCACTTCAAAATATAATTGTAGCTAAATTTTCTTACGTTTCCAGCCCTAATGGTGACCTTTCTTGTGATTTTAACACTAGATCCGTTAAAAACCAAATTTGCATCTCTATGTTTTGAATCATTTCCTCAAATTTATCCAGTGTGTTACATATTTCGTTAAATCTTTTAGTCACATGGGTGAAAAATTTACCCCTTCTAGGGCAATTGAGTCTGATTGCCAATGTATCATCGCTTAAGAAGTGTCAGGGTACTGCCCTATGTTCCAATTAACCATGTTACCTGCACGCAGTAGCTTGTTAGTATTATATAGGCATAGTACAATATTGAATCAAGTTAGTTAGTCAAGGAACATTTATACATACAACAAGATATGGCACTTAGTTACACAAAGAGCATTACACCCATTAACATACATACATACATACATACATACATACATACATACATACATACATACATACATACATACATACATACATACATACATACATGCATGCATGCATGCATGCATGCATGCATGCATGCATGCATGCATGCATGCATACATACATACATACATACATACATACATACATACATACATACATACATACATACATACATACATACATACATACATACATACATACATACATACATACATACATACATACATACATACATACATACATACATACATACATACATACATACATACATGGTTAAATTAACGAAACCCTTGCTTTCATGATAGTATTCCCTATCAACGGCACCAAAAACTTGATGTATATGATTTGTGTGTATAAAAATCATTCAAATTTAAATCTATCCCTAGGCAAGTTTTAATTAAAACATCAAATCCCAAATTACACATATGAGGCAATATGATCATCACAAGCATAATATAGGGAATTAACGAGTATCGATCCTTAAGGAATAACTACCATTAGTTACATTTCATTCATTATTTAATTGGCCCAATAAAGTGATGATAGAGTAAAAAGGAAAATAATATATGTATATATATATATATATATATATATATATAATTTAAGGATGTAAGAATATGCAATTTAGACAAATATCTTTGAAGACATAGCAATGAATTACTTAGTAAATATCACAATTAATTATCATTTTGGAATTATAAAGGAATTAGAATAGAGTCCAATCATTTCCCAAGTCATAAACTCACTATATCATAATTGTAACACCCTTACTAAAGATAACAAAAGAAGCATATCAAAACCGGGCATTGCCCCGTCCAATTACCTAGACAAGGGGTCTTTATAACGAAAAAAAAAAAACAACTGAGTATGTAAGGTCTAGATCCATTCAACAACATATACTGATGGTCACGTGCACATATATAACAAAGAATCTCATACATGAAAATTTTCATTCAACATCAGTAATAAGGTATATTGTCCAAAAGGGAAACGTCGGGACCTATTCTGCTGTCACTGTGGTATCGTCCTCTATCCGTAGGTCCACTCAACTCCAGATCCTACAAAAAAGGTAAGATAAAAGACATGTGTGAGTGAAAAATCACTCAGTGAGCCCCATGTGTGCTACTGCTTTATCAAAGAGACAGAGTACACAAAATTTTTGTGGAATAGCATATCATTTGTTCACTGGAAACGATTCCAAAACTCTTTAACGAAGAGTTTATTCAAAACGCAATCATTTTTCAAAAACTATATTTTAATTTCAAACTATTGCCCTAATTTCCAAATCATAAGCACTTCTCCAATAGAAGGTCGGCCTGTATGCAAAGCTCAGAAGGCTTCGCTTCGGCATCACGATCTTATTGTGCTAAGGTCTTCGCCTTACAGCACTCAACCATGCATTGCCAAATAAGTACACCGACTTGCACCGTGTCATCGTACTGAGACCGCAGCCTCCAATACTCGATTCGTGCGTCGCTGGATAAGCAGACCAACTTGCACCGTGTTATCGTACTAAGACCGCAACCTACAGTACTCGATCCTTGCATCACTGGGAAAACTTTTACTTACTACCGTAAGCCAGGGGTCCCAATCCTGACGTCAATCACCATCGAGGCAGCAATGAGTCAAACGTTCTGAATGTCCCCATCCGACATCCAACGAATGACTTAAAATCAAGAAGCGCCCGTGGACATGGCAATTGTCAAGTGCTAAACGGCTAGTCAAGACGACTCATCTCAATGTCTTGTCACCCCGTATGGAGCAAGACAATCCCTAGAACTAGGCCAAGTTGCTAGGGTTGTTTAACTCTAACGTAGGCTAGTACAAAGATCAAAGTCCTTGTTGAGCACTCAATATTAACAATACCAACCCCATTTGATTGATCAAGCCAGAGGGTTATCTGATCCCATAAGATTTTCAAATCAAAACAGTTTTGGGGCAAAACAACATTTTTTAGAATTTGATCCCAATGACTCACAAGCCAGATAATCATTCACATAGACGCCGCAGAGCCAATCAATTCATTCCATGGTACATCAGACCAATAAAATAATTTCAGGGATCAAATGGTCATTTTTCAAAAGTCAATCTCATCATGAGAGATTATTTTCCAAAATCATGTTGAAGCAGGATAAAGAGTTTTGTTTACACATAAAAACATGTTTCTAAGAGTATTCGGGTAGTTTTCCCGTACTCGATCACCAAAGTCATTTTCCAAGAGCATTCAGGTCATTTTACCCATGTCGGATTCCAAAAGACTTTCCAAGGGTATTCGGGTCATTTAACCCTTACCTGATTTGAGAAGTATTCACAAGAGTTCCAATAAGGATATTTCGGTCATTTACCGAATACTTGAGTTCTAAACGTTTTCATAAAACATTCTAATAAGGACATTTGGATCATTTTTCAAATACCTGATTCCAAAAAGGAACTTATTTCAAGAAATTCAAAATTTTAATCCAAAAAGAAGATTAAATTCAAGTTTCCAAACATATTTCCATAAAATGTTCCAATAAGGGCATTGTAGTCAATTTATGAATACCCGATTTCAAAATTTACCATTTCTCAAAAATCCCAAGTTTTTAATCCAAAAGGGACCAAATTCACAAATTCATGCTTGAATCGTCCACTAAAGTTTCCAAGCCAAATATGGAGTTCATTCGAGCCCAAAGTGGCATAAAAATAATTCTTGCTCAGATAAACCTTAAGCATATTCAGGGATTCCCAAAATGGTATAAAATATAGCATTTCATAGAAAAACAAAGCACATTAGCTTTCAGAAGAGTTTTAGAAATCCAATGAACTCACCTCGTGTCCTAACTAAACTCTTTCCGTTTACGACCGTTCAACCATCGTTTCCATCATTTTCAACATTCCATTGGTCGTTTACTAACAAACCTACACCAAACATCATTTTCAGGTCAAATCGTGTTCGACCAAAAAATAGCCGACGGTTAGCCAACGTCTAGCCGACAGGTAGCCAATAGGGCCGACAATTAAGGAAAACGTTCAACTTTCGTTCATGTCGTTTTTTCATCGTTTGGTCAATTCTTTCGTTTTCCTTTTCCCACATCCTTCCTCCCTTCATAAACAAGGGATTCACTTCATATTTCCCATTTATTTCATCCAAAATCACATAATTAATGATCCTTAAGTTCATCCATTTTCGGACTCATTTTTCTGGAATTTCATAGATTGACACATGATTTTGTTTTGAACATAACTTTCAATCTACATCTCTGATTTAGCTCTATGATACACCAAAATGACCGTAAGACTCTTAAATTTAATTCTTTATAGGCTGTTTTTAGAGTTCTTATTTCAGTAATATGGTACTGGTCAAAAACCGCTCCAGTAGTTTTGTCTCAATTTCACTATTCATGATTTCCGTTGTTTTCCTTTAGCCTTTAGCACCTTAGAACCATTAATTCATTTAATCCTCCTCCAAATCATCTTTAATTATGAATTTCCAGATTTTAAGTAGCTCACAAAAGTCACACTTATTCAACACAAATTCATCACTTCTAATTAAAAGCTAGTTTGAACCATTTTTCCCAACCATGTAAATTCCATTTTTACTCTACTTTGATCATCACCTCTTCAACCGAAAATAAGCCTTCAAGCTACCATAATTATTCAGTTCTTCCTCACACAAAACATTATTCAAAGGCCCGTAGGCAGCCGGCACATATAGAAGTATATATAAAGTTCATACACAAAAGTTCACAAATCCTATCTTTGATCTGAAATCAATACATGAAAGTCAAATTTTTATGTTAAAATTCACATCATCATAATCATCATTCAGCCAACAACAACTTTAATTCAAGAAATGTGGCGTTTTACCTTGTATTTGAGGCTATTTTGTGTGATTTTGCTCCAAGAACATACACACTTCTTTCTTTCTCTCTCCTTTTTCTTTTTCTCCCTATTTTTCTCAAGCTTTTCTTTCCTTGTTTTCACTTGGCCAAAATTCTGGCTGTTATAACAGCCTTCCCACCACCATTCTCATTAGAAATTTGGCCAAGAAAATTTTAAATCAATTAATTATATGGTGGCTAATGTATAGGTGTGTTCCAATGAAAAATTTACACACCAACCACTTTTATTTCCTCCACAAAAATTCCCTTATTTCTTCTTGCAAGGCCAACAAAATCTTGGGCCAATTTGCACCATTCATTCATCTACTCTTGATCTAAATATTAGCCAATTATATTGCTTAAGACCTTAATCAAGTGGGCCCACGAGTGATGTGTTCCAATCACAAAATTGCACATCATTCTTCATTTATTTTTGCAAAGCTTATTTAAGAAGTCTTGCATGCATGAATCTTTTATGCATCCTCTTATTATTTGACACTTGTCCTTGGCCACCAATCACAAGAAGCCACATGTCCCATTTTCAACTGCATTTTCCTATTTTCTTCATAAATGACCAAAATCGAGTTTATAATAGGAAAATATTTTATTTCACCAATCAACTCCAAAAATTCCGCTAAATTCATTGGTAACACTTAAATTCTTCAATTCCTTCTCTACTTGGTCAAATTTTCGGACAAAGTCACGGGCGCGGTCAAAATGATGAAAATGCCCCTGATACCCTGGGTAGTATAATTCACACCAAAACATGCGTTTCATCGCACTGATCAATTTCACTTTTCAGAGTACCCTAAAGTTCTTATTTTGTTAATAATAATAGCCTTCTGAAAATTTAGGATACGGGTAGAACAAATTCAATAATTACATCCAGGTCCTGACAAGATATTATTATACCAAAATATTCATCTCATTATACCGATCATCTTTTGTTCTGGCCATTGATATAAATTATCATCCTATTACAAATAGTATCCAATTGAAAGTAAAAGGTGGGGTGTTACAATGATTAAGTTAGCAAATCTCTCAATCAAACCAACATAACCAAAAAGATGTATTAAACTCATCCTTCAATAATTATCCCTATGCTCTAGGTGATAATGAATATGAAATTAGCCAATAACCCTATACGGTAAGTGAAATCAACTAATCTTTGATTACCTTACTTCTTTATCTGAACTTTGTTTCCCAAGTCTGTTAAGAGATAACAAATATGAGATTAATAGAACTAAATCAACTCTTAACGTTGTTTCCCAAGTCAATTAGAAGCAAATCTAAATTCATCAATTCTTCCATAATCACAAGTAATCAAACACCAAGTATGATAGAAAATTGACCAAATAGCTAAATTAACCCCAAAAACCATGAATGCCAAAACAATGCCAAATTATAATGAAAACATTAATTACATCATTATTCTAGAAAAAGAAAACGAATGTAAAAGAAGAACTCATAGACAAGCCCTCCTTTTTCTCTTTCAAAACCTTCTTAAATAATACCCATTGATTGATGAATCTCCACTTCTTATGATTGATTGGAAGCTTTGATCCTTGAATTCTTATATTTTCCTTGTGTTTTCCTTGCTTAAATAAGCTACTCAGGTGCCAAATTTCATTCTGTAATAGTTCTGAGCCGAGTAAAAGTTGAAAAATACCAAAACTCTTAGGAAATTCCCAAATACGTGCAAAACAGGAAAAATCGGTGCCATGGAGTAGAGGAGAGTCGGTCGGCCGTGCACTGTACCCGACATGCTTTGTTTTTTTCTTTTGCAAGTTCCCATGTTCCAATGTTCGGTCGGCGCGGGCTGTGCTCCTCATGGCCAGCACCGGCCAAGTATTGCTCGACAACAGTTTTTCTTTCTTTTTTTTTTTTTTGTCATTTTTTTTTCTGCAATAAAACACCAAAACACCTTTTCAACTGTAAATTATCAAATATAAAGGAATATGACTAATTTTTACATCAAAAATATCATAAAACATCGTCAAATAACAAGAAAATTATTGATGAATTTCTCTCCTATCAGTATGCGATAGTGTCCATTGAGATAATGTCACATTATCTCAAAGATAACCTTGAAAGTCTTGGCTTAAGTATTCACATCCTTGATCGGATCTTAGAGTTTTAATACATTTACCAAGTTATTTCTCTACTTCATTCCTGAATTCTTTAAACTTGTTAAAGGTTTTAAATTTGTATTTCATTAAATACAAATACTCAAATCATGAATAACAATCGACGAAGGTGATGAAGTATTGATAACCCCCTCTTGCTTGTAATATCATTGGTTTACATACATCAGCTGCATCTTTCAAATGAGCTGCATCTCGAAGTAGCTTCCATTCATTGTCCATTCTCATATATCCCATTCTTTCAAAGGACTCAAAGCTATACACATTCATTTTTGACAGAGCAGGAGTGACAAATTTTAGATCAACACTAAAATGTCTAAACACCTTAGTCAGAAGATTTCCACAAGGTAGGGCTTTGCTAGAGATATTTATGGGTTGACATGGGCTGTGCTCCTCATGGCTGGCACTAACCAGGTACTGCTTGACAACGGTTTTTCTTTTCTTTTTTTTTTTTTTGTCATTTTCCCTTTTTTCGACAATAAAACACCAAAATAATTTTCCAAGGGTAAATTATCAAATATGAAAGAATATGACTAGTTGTTGCATCAAATATATCATAAAACATCCTCAAACAATGAGGAAATTATTGATGAATTTCACTCCTATCAGTACGCGATAGTGTCCATTGAGATAATGTCACATTATCTCGCAGAAAACCTTGAAAGTCTTGGCTTAAGTATTCACATCCTTGATCGGATTTTAGAGTTTTAGTACATTTACCAAGTTATTTCTCTACTTCATTCTTGAATTCTTTAAACTTATTAAAGGTTTCAAATTTGTATTTCATTAAATACAAATACTCAAATCGTGAATAATAATCAATGAAGGTGATAAAGTATTGATAACCCCCTCTTGCTTCCAATGTCATTGGTCTACATACATCAGCTGCATCTTTCAAATGAGTTGCATCTCGAAGTAGCTTCCACTCATTATCCATTCTCATATATCCCATTCTTTCAAATGACTTAAAGCTATACACATTCATTTTTGACAGAGCAGGAGTGACAAATTTTAGTTCAACACTAAAATATCTAAACACCTTAGTCAGAAGGTTTCCATAAGATAGTTCTTTGCAAGAGCTATTTCTAGTTTGCATCATCAACTTGGCAGTAAGATATCCAAAACTTATTGGCCTATTTTCAAAGAATGCCAACATGATCACTATTTGCATAATATTGATGGAAGTTTTATGTCCAAGGCTTGGAACCACCATGGTTGAAACCATATGGTGCAAGATCCTACCCTGTCCATTTAGCAACTTCGTGTTTCTGTCACTCGAGTTCTTAAAGCTCTTCTCACCAATAAATATACTTTCAAACTTCCCCAAATCGAACAGATCAGTTCCTTCTGGTAACTTTTTCAGTTTAGAATACTAAATTCCACCATCTTTGACTTCATACATTTTGTTCAACAGGCGGTGATCAAACTCAATATTTTTATCCCCAACTCTAGAGGTGTACCACCGAACCATGAATCGTCCTCCGGTTTTCTCTAATCGGCCTTTTCTTAGGTTAGCATAAAATTCTCAAATGAGTGAGGTAAACAGTTTCTCATCAATAGATGACAAAGTTACCCAACCAAGAGACTCAAACATATTTAACACATTTGAAAAATTTAGAAAAGATATTGCATTTGCACGATAGCCAACAATCACCGTTCAATTTCTCGAAACCTATTCATTAAAATTAGATTCACTTTTTGAATCTAAATTGTGAGGTACCTGGGTCTCAAAACTTTCCCATTCCGGAGATGATTTAGAAGAGTTGCTCTGAGAAGCCGAGAGTTCTAGAGCGACTTCTTTTCCCTTTTCTGTTATTGTTGATTTCTTCTTCATTATCATAGATATTTTCTAACTTTCTTTGACTAGGGCTTGGTTGATTTTGGTGATTTTGCCATTGTAATTAGAGAATAAAGGCTTGGACTTTTAGTTGTTCAATGAGAAGCTTAGAAAGATTTGTGAGAAGAAAGATGAAGTATAGTTGGTTTCAGAATTTGGAGAGAGGTGAGAGAGAGAGCCTTTTATGAGTTTCTAGGAAATTGTGACAATAAGTACACTCAAGTACATTAGAAAAGCTTTTCATCAGAGATTTCAAACGTTGTCTTAAGAGAAGCACTATTATTTTGAAATTCAAAAAGAAAAATCTGGAAGCAGTTATTCTTGAACGATATACGAAACATCAGTGGTGAATTTATTTTGGATTCAGGCTTGATCTGAAATGCTCATCCAAAAAGGAACTCCTCAAAGACAGAGTTTTGGAAGTGAGTTTTTGGTTTATTCTCCGAAATGCTGTGTCCAAAATCATCATCCAAATATTGTGTCTTTAGTGGTTCTGCAAATAAAAAGAATAATTATTTGGCAAATATGTCAGTCACATGATCTTTGTAATTCCTAGACCTCTTCTCAGATTATTCAACCTTTCTTTGGCCAAAGGTTTTGTAAAAATATCCACAAGTTGTTCATTAGTTGGAATATATTCAACAGATACATCTCATTTGAGCACATAATCCCTAATAAAATGATGTTTAACCTCAATATTCTTGGTCTTAGAATGTTGAATAGGATTCTTAGTTCGATTGATTACACTTGTATTATCACATAATATAGGTACGCAATCAAAATTGAGACCAAAACTAAGTAGTGTATTTTTCATCTACAGAATTTGTACGTAGTAACTCCCAGCCACAATGTATTCACCCTCGGTTGTGGATAAGGATACACAGGCCTGTTTTTTGCTATTCCATGACACTAGAGAGTGTCCTAGAAATTGGCATTGCCCGTTAGTGCTTTTTCATTCTACTTTACAGCCTACATAGTCCGCATCGTTATAGCCTATAAGATCAAATGGGTTAGTACGAGGATACCATAAACTATAATCATATGTTCCAATTAAATATCTAAGGATGCATTTCATGACACATAAATGAGATTCTTTTAGGCACAATTGAAATCTGGCACAAAGACAAATTGAAAACATAATGTCTGGTCGGCTAGTAGTAAGATATATTAAACTTCTAATCATACCTCTGTTTTTTTATTCGTCTACTTTGTTACCCTTTTCATCCTTGTCAAGCCTTAGAGAAGTGCTCATGGATGTACTGATTTTTTTTGAACAGTTCCTTAGCATACTTTGCTTGATTTAGGAAGATTCCACCAAAAATGATATTATCAACATAAATTTGAACAATAAGAAAATTATCAGAATCTCTTACTTAATAAATAGTGTAGTATCGATCAATCCTCTTGAAAAACCTTTTGAGAGCAAGAATCCACTAAGTCTATGATACCAAGCTTGTGGGGCTTTTTTTAAACTATAAAGAGTGTTTGAGAGTTTGAAAACGTGATTTGAAAAATGCTCATAAATAAAGCCCGGAGGTTGTTCTACATATACCTCCTCTAAAATAAAACCATTCAAAAATGCACTTTTAACATCCATTTGATAAAGCATAAAATTTTTGAAAGATGCAAAGGCAAGAAGCATTCTTATGGACTCTAATCTAGCAATAGAAACAAATGTTTCATCATAATCATTGCCATCTTCTTGATTGAATCATTGGACCACTAGTCTAGCTTTATTTCTATTCACCACTCCATTTTCATCAAGTTTATTTCTGAAAACCCACTTGGTACCAATAACTGGATGATCAAGTAGTCTAGGGACGAGTTTCCAAACTTTATTTCTCTGAAATTGGTTCAACTCTTCTTACATAGCTATTATCCAAAAATCATCATGCAATGCCATATCAATACAGTTAGGTTCTATACTACAGAGTAGAGCAAAATTATCTATAAAATACCATTTAGTTTTAACTCCATAGCTAGGATCACCAATAATTTTCTCTTTTGGATGACCGGCTTTGTACATCCAATCTCTTGGTAATCCTTGATCTGTGAGCTCTTGAGTTTCTTGCTTGCTTTGTTTAGCTTGTTGTTCTTCAAATTCCTCCTCTTTGGCATGAGTGTCCAATGGTAGTGCTTTGTGCTGCTCTTTCCCTCTTTCTTTTTAACTCCCTACATTATCATCATCATCTTTTCTTGAAGTATAAATATTAGATTCATCAAAGACAACATGTACAGTTTCTTCCACATATAAAGTTCTCTTATTGTACACTTTATATGCCTTTTTATTGGAAGAGTATTCAAGAAATATAGCCTCATCAGATTTGCTATCAAATTTTCCAAAATTGTCTCAGGTGTTAAGAATAAAACATTTGCAGCCAAATACTTTAAAATAAGAAATTGATGGAGTTTTATCAAATATAAGCTCAAAGGGTGTTTTTCTTAAAAAATGTCTCAACATCACTCGGTTATAATATAACATGTTGTATTTACAACTTCAGCCCAAAAGTATTTTGGAAGAAAGTTTTCACAAATCATAGGTCTAGCATTTCTTGCAAGGTTCTATTTTTTCTCTCAATAATAACATTCTGTTGAGGGGTTTTAGCAGCTAAAAAGTTGTGAAAAACTCCGTTTTCACAAAAGTGTGTAAACTCACTGATGCAAAATTCTCTACCATTGTCACTTCTAATAGAAATCAGTTTGCATCCAATTGAGTTTTAGACGCATTTGAATAATTTTGAGAATTCAGAAAATGCTTCATCTTTTTGTCCAAGAAATAAAGTCCACGTAAATCTTGAGAAGTCATCTACTAAAACATAACCATACCTCTTACCACTAAGGCTTAAAGTTGATTGAACAAACATAAATCTTCATTCTATTTTTCCAGAATGTATAATTGTTTCTATTGAATAAGGGAGGTCGATTTGTTGAGGATCCTTCAACATACAAAAGAACAGATGAGTTTGCTATAAAGATCTTTTCTACACGGTTGTTAGACCGAAAATAGAGTAGAACAAAGCTTTGATACCAAATGAAAAACCTTATAGGGGTGAATAAAATTTTTGGCAAATTTAAAATACTCATTGAAAAATCTATTTTGAGAGACTCCTTCGTATTTTAGATTGAAGAGACTGGAACTACTATAACGAGAAGCTTTCGAAATGACTTAAAGATTAACTACAATTTGAATAGGATAAGATACACAGTGCAATTAATACAAGAGTGAAAGTGAGTTGGTGAGAACCATAAAGATTTCTTTTGAGAGATTGAAAAAGAATTTGGTACAAGAAATATTGCAGCTGGCCAAAATTAAATGCAGAGAGAGAGAGAGAGAACACAAGATTTATAGTGGTTTGATCTACCAAGATCTACATCTACTATCTTAAACTCACACTTAAGGATTTTTCAACCAGATTTTATTCACCCAACTTAATGGTGTAAATCTACACTAAATACATGAGAGGATCACCACTCTTAGTTTTAACAAAACTTCTCAATCAATCAAAAATTCAAGGTTTACCCCAAATAGGTTTTACACCACAACCTTGATACACAAAGATGATTGTTGTAATAAAATGAAAATGGCTCACTCTTTTGAGCAAATATGCAAAACAAATGAGGTTAAACAGCCTTTACCTTTTTGAAACAATTTTATTTCATTTTGAAGCACTATAAAAAGGAGATTTTTGTATTTTTGAGAGAAAGAGAGTTTTCCAGAAAGATAGGACAAAAATCTACTTTAAAATCGAGTTTTGAAACCTTTTATAAGAGCAAAAAGTAGAGTTCCAACTGCTAGAAAACGGCTAGTTTCTAGCTGTCAGATTTGCCAGAGTTTTGAACTCAAGGATTGGATGATGATGCATCCAAAAAGGTAAGTCCAAAATGCACTTTTTGAGGCAGAATTGATTTGACACTATTTACAGGATTTTAGATGAAGCTTTTGGATATAGAGTCATCCAAACTGCTCAATCCAAAATTCTAAAGACTTAAAACTTCGAAAACTTTTTATTTGAGTACTTTAAGGTAGAAATAAATTAAATCATAAGGTAAGGAAGACATAGGAATTTACACAGAAAATACCTTAACAAAGATTTCTAGTCTAAGGTTCTTCCACAAAGATTTCTTAATATTTAATCTCTTAAGCTTGGTCTTCTACTTGACCACCCATTCTTGAATTCTATTACTCAAGAGTTGCTTAGCAATCTTACTTACACGCCTTTGAAGAATTGAGGTCAAACATGTCCTATAACATGTAGATCACACAAGTTAGTCCACATTAATGTTTGTTAAAAGTCAAAACACAGGAGAATGCCCTTAGGACTAACAAACTTTTTTCTTAGTTTTAAAAGCATTCACAAACATTACTACATTGTTTTCCTTCTTTGTGGAGGATTGATCAGTCTTGAGAAGATTGATCGAATAATGTAGTGTGGTCTTGTTCTTGTTCATTTAGAAATTAATCACAAATTATGAAAAATTACTTGGCAAAGATTGTAAAATTAAGTCAACACTTAATTCATGATCCATCACAAAGCCAAGAGATCCAAACTTCTCAATCAAACTTAACATTTTCAGCCTATGTGTAGCTACTAAAGAACCCTCTACTATCTTAGAAATAACTATTTAAAGATCTTATATCTCTCCATTCTTGCTTGTTGGTTAAACAACTCCCTTAGATGGAAGATGACGGAGCATTCATATGCTTATGCTGCTTTTATAGTATATTTTTTATTGACGTTAACATAATACAAGATGTTGTGTCACTATCCTCCTTGTGCTTCTTAGGAACTTCATGCTCATCAACATAAGCATCTATGGCTCGAGGTAGTTGAATAGGAGCATCTAAAACGTAGAGCAACTTTTTTGACTTGCGAACAATTCACAAGTTTCTATACTCGTCCAACAAATTGGTCTCGGTAAGCTTTTTTGTTTCCAATATGCTAAGTAATTTCAAATTGGTAGACACGACGCAAATGACCTAGATGAAAGATAAGAGACGATAGACAATATGTATGCACATATGATGCATTTAATTAGGTCTTTAATTTAATTAATCATGTATTAGTTCAACTATTTTACTCAAATTAACAACCCCCACTGTTAATTCAAGAAAGCCTATTGGAAGTTTTTCTAGTAGAACAGTATCCAAATTTCTTAAGAATAACCTTGGGTGTGCCCAACAAGCCATTTTTAAGTTCAATGGTAAGTATCTAATACCAATTATATCAAATATAATTACCAGATAATTGGGTGATTAACAACTTTTAATCTTAAAGCATTTAGTGCTACCTCAACTTAGCCTATAATATTCTTTATGCTTGAATGTGCCCAACTGGGATAAAGATTTAGTTAAATCCAACCTATTAATCCGAAATCATATTCCATAACTTAGACATGCTTGATGTTAAGTAGGCTTGACAGCTTAATCTTGAACAAGAACTCTTATTCTTACTATATTAATGGAAGGCTTTTGATTTAATATACTTTGTGGGGTTTAATTATTTATTAGTGGTCTCATCATTTAGCATGCATTAATATCAATATATTGACAATATTGTAATAGGCTCAAATTACATGGTTTGATTATGGACTTTTCTAGATTAATTTCCTTGAGCCAAGTAGGAAATTAATTTTGGCCAAACCTATATGTTCATGCATGTTTTGAGAAGAAAGTCATACCATTCTCTCACTTTGTCCTTGGTCTCCATCTCTAAAAGCTCATAAAATCATTTCTATTCTTATCTAACCTATGTAATCTAATTGCATAAATTCATAATGAAGAAACGTCGAGTTACATTCAAGAGAAATTAGATGAGAAGAGAAATTATAAGAGAATTATAGAGAAAGACAGGACATACATGCCCTATTTAATCAAAACAAAGCAATAAATATGCATGGAACAAAATTAAACACGTCCAATGGTCCATAAGCAAGCCAATATGCCATTAACATGCTTAAAACATAATAAGGAAAAATAATTAACATAAAATAAACATCCAAAATCTCAATTTTGGAAAAAGATTAAATAAGGGATCCAAAATCTTATTTTAGAAACCTTATGGGTCATTTTGAAAAATAAAATTCTTGTGGGTTAAAAAAAGTAAACTAAAAACAGTTTATATATATATATATATATATATATATATATATATATATATATATATATATAAAACAACGAAAAATTTCTTTTGATTTGCAAAGATGGCAACCTGCCTGTGCAAATTACAATTACTTAGGTTGCCACCTTTCTCCTTTGCCTTCGCCGCCTCCCCTTCCATCTTCCTTCTTTCTTCCTCCTTCTTAGCCTTCAACATGGACATTACAGTTCCGCCCTCACAAGGATTGGCTTGATTAGTGGCTGCAGCAAGATTAGGCGACTTATCTGCTTTGCCAGAGGAAATCATGGTTAGGCACCAGCAATTCCTTCTGAACCCTAATTTTGAAGGCTTTCCATGTATAATATTGCTAAGGTTATGTTGTATATGGTTATGAATGTTCAATTTATCATTTTCTAGGGTTTTATCAGCTTTAGTTAGAGAAAAAAAATACCAATATTATGGTTTTATCGTTTCCTTTTTCTTTTTGTTTCTTTTCCGACCACTGATAGGAACCAAACACAATCACAATTCGAAAATAGCTGCAAACAATTGATGTAAATAAGAATCCAATTGAAAACAATACCAATTCAGCAATTTCCTATTACACCAAATTTCTTTTCATAAGGCTGAACGTTTCAACTAAATTAAATTTCCAAAATTTTTTTCTCTTAATTGGAAGCAATTTCCTCAGGATTTCATAAATCCTTTTAATTGAAATAATTTCAATAATTAACATGTTAAGAAAAATAAACACGTAAAACAAATTTTCAAAATCAAAATATTCGTGAAACAATTTCAAGACCTAAATTTATTCATAAAACAAATTCAAAATAATAATATTTATGAAACAATTTCATAACGTAAATAAAACTATAAAATACAAAAATGATGGCTCTGATACTACTATTAGACTTCAATCAGGTAAAACAATTAATGCCTAATGAATTTTTTTTTTTAAAAAAAAATCCATACAATGGGATCACACGTATATAATTAAACGAGTTAGGAGAAAGAAGAAAAATCATTACCTTGAAAACATAACTTTTTAAAATTTTTCTCCGTGCATAGAACCCTTCTCTAAAATTATCTAAGCTATGAACTAGCAAAATTCTAGGAAAAGGAACTTCTCCAATTGAAATCCACACAAGGACAGCACTCAAATAAAACACTGGAAAATTTTGTCCTAGCCAATTTTCATGGCATTGTGAAGACTTCTTTCTGATGAGAAGAATTGGAAATCTCTCAATCTCCAAAAGGAAGAAAAACTTGGTTTACCGAGAAGAGCAAAAGAAAAGGAAGCTTTGGTTTTTTTTTTTTTTTCAATCACATCCGCATCATCACACACACACACACACACACACACACACACACACACACACACACACACACACACACATCTTCTATATGGAGAAGAATGAGTTGTGTGTGGCATTGTTCATTTTTTTTCAATAAGGTTACTTGTGTCTTTGCTCATATTTAATGCAGATTGGCAGATGTCTATTTTGGAGAGTTAGTGGGTGAGAAGCCCACGGTTTTGGAGGCCTCAGTCGTGATGTAAATCCGCTCCCTACCTCCCATTCCATTTTCCCTCTATCACCTTTCTCCTTTACCTTCGCCGCCTCCCCTTCCATCTTCCTTCTTTCTTCCTTCTTCTTAGCCTTCAACATGGACATTGTAGTTCCGCCCTCACAAGGATTGGCTTGATCGGTGGCTGCAAGAAGATTGGGCGACTTGTCTGATTTACCAGAGGAAATCATGGTCAGGTACCAGCAATTCCTTCTGAACCCTAATTTTGAAGGCTTTCCATGTATAATATTGCTAAGGTTATGTTGTATTTGGTTATGAATGTTCAATTTATCATTTTCTAGGGTTTTATCAGCTTTAGTTATAGAAAAAAAGACCAACATTATGGCCTGCCACCAAATGTCGGGGTAGCTTCTTCTTTTTCTTCTACATGTTAATTTCTCTGCTATCCTTTTTCGTTTCCTGCCTCCCTCCTTCACTGAAAAGAATTTTCTAATTTTGCTGTGAATTTATTGTTTGTTTTTCAGAGAGGATGATGTTATTCGCATAGGGAAAGATCTGATTTTTGACCTATTACTTCAATATTGGTTCTTGCCTGACTATTTTATCTGAAACTTTCTTCCTACTAGGTGACTTGTTTCGCTGTTGGGCCTTCTGTGCCGTAACATGTGTCACCAGAGTTTACATGCCTACAGTCCCTTTTCTTCTTTCTTATGCCTTTTTTGGGTTATTCTTTTATATGACTTCTTTATCTAACTCAGTTTTTGTTTCTCTCATTGCTCTCTCTCTGTTTTCATGATAGAAGGATGAATATACTTTAGAATCAGAAAATAAGGTATGCTGTCGAGAGGCAATTCAGTTATTTGGCGTTGATTTGATTCCTTTCTTGTATATACTCACTAATTTTTATACGAATATGGTTTATGTCAATGGTGAATTTTTTTTAAATGAATTCATTAAGTTTATAATAGTAATAAATTAGATTATTTTTGCAGGGAAAAATAATTGACTCTATTTTGCAGCTAAGTTGAGTTTGTGATGGCAAATGATGATGATTTTACCTTTTGTCAAGTAAGGTTTTGTTTGAAAGCAAACCCACTTCAAATTGTTTGCTTCTTTGGGGGAAATAAAAAATTAAAGAAAGAAAGAGAATTGTATTAGTGAAATGTCTTTTGAATGTGGAGATTGTGACTCCTACCCCTACTACGCATGTGGAATTAGGTGCTAAAGTTATAGCTCATCCATATCGAAATATTCAGCGGATGAGGTACAGATGATTTTAACCAAGGACAGTTGGTAAGAATTCTCTCTTCTATCATTCATGATTTTTTTTTAAATTTATATTTCAGCTTGACATTTCAAACTCATCCTATTTAATGCCTACTTTATCATATTAGCATTTGATCAATATTATAATATTATTCAGAGTGCCTAATTTTATTTTATAAATTTTCAATTGTTTTCCCTAAAAATTAAATTTTTATAATTACTTGCAGACAAAAGTTTTTCATAGTCTCTTTTAGGATTACACTCTCCCTTTTTCTCAATATTTGGAATTTTTGCTTTGTCATATGCACATATTAGAAGACCAAAACGTTCCTTTGCTACATCATAAGTTTCACATTCAAATGTATTTCAACCTTTTTTTTAATAATTATATTAGCATAAGAAAAAATCTTCATAATATAATTTCCTTGAATAGTTTTATGAAATAGGATGACCAAAGGTCTAATTTCAACACCAATTTGTCAATTTTTCAAACAATACTTAAAGAAAATTGATTATTGGATAATAACTAAATTTATTACAACTAAGTCTTATAAATTATGAATTTAAATCACATATCCTCTTTTATTTATACTAAAAATATATATAAAGCAGTATTGATCTACCTATGAAATGGAACAAGCGTCTTTAACTCAAAATGCCCATCCACAAAATTTTCAATGTTAACAATTTACAAGCAGTTTGTGTATCCAATGCAAAAGCATTGTCCCAATTTCAAAACTACTATTATAAACGTTCTTGTATATGACTTCTTTGTCTAACTCAATTTTTGCTTCTCTCTTTGCTCTCTCTTTGCTCTCTCTTTGCTCTCTCTCTCTCTCTCTCTCTCTCTCTCTCTCTCTCTCTCTCTCTCTCTCTCTCTCTCTCTCTCTCTCTTTGTGACAAAAGGATGAATATACCTTGGAATCAAAAAATAAGGTATGTTGTCGAGAGGCAATTCGATTATTTGGCACTGATTTGATTCCTTCCTTGTATATAATCACTAAGTTTTATACGAATGTGATTTATGTCAATGGTGATTTTTTTTTTTAATGAATTCGTTAGTTTATAATAGTAATAAATTAGATGATTTTTGCAGGGAAAAACAATTAACTCTACTTTGCAGCTGAGTTGCGTTTATGCTGGCAAATGACGATGATTTTACCTTTTGTCAAGTAA
Organism: Voacanga thouarsii; assembly: GCA_026120185.1. Lineage (NCBI taxonomy): Eukaryota > Viridiplantae > Streptophyta > Magnoliopsida > Gentianales > Apocynaceae > Voacanga > Voacanga thouarsii. The sequence goes on from JANUWF010003388.1 coordinate 5,187,115, forward strand.
GGTTTTGTTTGAAAGCAAACCCACTTCAAATCATTTGATTCTTTAGGGGAAATAAAAAATGAAGAATGAAAGCTTTTTTGAAGAAACTTTTGCTGAATGTATGGTTTTTTGAAATTTTTATCTAGGTTGGTGCTCCTAGTAATCAATAGGTATTAAGGAGCAAAAAGTAGTTCAAGATATTAGTGGGATAAAAATTGAGGACAATCCATCAAATAGAACGGGTGGTTGTCAGAGAAATGGTGTACTGTGGAATGACAAATTTTGGAGTCCTAACTTGATCGACATATTTTTTCAGGTTGCACTAGTGCTTTTGACGCTGCCATATTCCTTTTCTCAATTGCACATGCACTACTAGAAAAATGCAATGTATCAACTAACTATTACCAACTGACCACTATGGTCGGTACTTACCAACCGAAATGAAAATTGGGAAAATTTAAAACTTTTCCAACCACTTACCAACAATCATAATCAGTTCATAAATAGTTGGTTGGTAATCAGTTAGTAATTGGTTGGTAATTTGGCGGAAATATATTTACCAACCGATTACCAACCGATAACACTCGGTTGGTAATATTATCAGGTGGTAATCGGTTGGTAATTTAATAGAAAAAATTTTACCAACTAATTACCAACCAAAATATATTGGTTGGTAATGTATTCAGTTGGTAATTTGGAGGGAAAATATTTACCAACTGATTACCAACCGATAACAATTGGTTGGTAATATATTCAATTGGTAATCGGTTGATATTTTAATTTAAAAATTTTACCGACTGATTACTAACTGAAATGTATCGATTGGTAATATATGCAGTTAGTAATTAGTTAGCATTTTAATTTAAAAATTTTACCGACTGATTACTAACTGAAATATATCGACTGGTAATATATTTAGTTGGTAATCGGTTAGTATTTTAATTTTAAAAATTTACCAACCAATTATTAACTGAAATGTATCGATTGATAATATATTCAGTTGGTAATCGGTTAGTATTTTGGTTGGTAATTTAATTTAAAAATTTTATAGATCGATTGTTAACCGAAATGTATCAGTTGGTAATTGGTTAGTATTTTAATTTAAAAATTTTACCGACTGACTACTAACCAAAATGTTTTGGTTGGTAAACCTAATCAGTTGGTAATTGGTTGGTATTTTAATTTAAAATTTTTTTAAAAAATTAAAATATGCCACGTGGCAGAATGGTTCGCCATGTGGCGCCATGCTAGAAAATCCTTCCCTTTCCTGCGCGTGACCAAGAGTCGAAGCTGCGTCTCTATTGTGGAGGCGCAGTGTTCCAACCACTGTGCTACGTCATTGTTTGTGCAAATTGGAAGCACATATTATATTTATTTACTTCTTACAAAATATTACAATTATATGAAATACACTTCTAAAATTTGTAAAATTTGATTTAAATAAATAAATAAAGTAAAATTTTTTATCACTTTTATTTTTTTTAAAATTTTAATTTGCTTCTATTTATCAAAGTATATAATTATTCTGTATATATATTCCTAAATGATATAAATTTTATTTTTGAATTAATAATAAAAGTAAGCAATTTTTTCATGCCTTTAGTTATAGAATTTCTTAGATATAAATTTTTTTAATATTGAATTTAGAAGACACAGTTCATAATATTTTAATTATGTAAATATTCATAACAAAATAGACATTAAACAATTTATCAATTAATGTATTAAATTTAACAATAAAAAACTAATATTATATCTGTACACATAATTTTATTAATAGATATAATTGTTATTTTTTTTTATCATAATGTAAAAGTTATTGCTTTTATTTGTATGACAATATGTAGGTGTCATGTATATGTATAGGATGTATTTCCATCATATTTATACTTTTCTATATACATGCACATATATAAATAGTAATTACTGGAAATCATACAAAATTAAATAAGAATTATTTTATTAATGCATATAAATTGTCAATATATTCATAAATTTGATTCTTTTATTTTATATTCAAAATGATATACTTTTAAATTTATATCATATACAACAAATATGATAAAAATAATAAGTTTCCAGTATAAAAAGTAGAAATACTTAGTAAAGTTATTATTTTTCTCCTATACTTTTAATTACTATATCACATTTTGCCTTTCTATATACATGCACATATATAAATTAAAATTATTATAGATAAATTTTATATTTTTTCAAGTTATAAATGAATGTATATTGAGACTTAATGTCATATATTAGTTAATTATTAATGCATTTAGTCATTACTTGAATTCCTATATTTTTTAACTTAGTTCACTTGAATAACTATATTTAAATCCCTAAAGTTTCTAAAAGAAACCCTTACGAACGTAAATTTTTTTAAGCACAACTTATTTTAAATATGTTTTGAAAAATAACGTGCCAAGTGTAAAAATAAATAAATAAACTTTTAAAATAATTATTTCAATCTTTTTATTTTTTAGCTTAGTTCATTTAGATAATTATATCTAAGTCCCTAAAGTATTCAAAAGAACAAGTTTTCAAAAATATTGTTTGATTCATTATATTTTGTAACTTAGTTCATTTAGATAATTATATCTAATTATATTTAATAAATATTTTCAATTACATTGCATAATAAATATTTTCAACCCTTAGTTCATTTAGATAATTATTCTTTTTTTAACTATATGTTTTATTATTATTATTATACATTGTTATGTTTAATTTACACTAATATAAATAAACTTTATTAAATTACATTAGTATAAATATACATTAATTAAATTCCATTAATCTAAATATACTTTATTATTATCATTATACATTGGTATTTATAGATTTGTATTAATCGCACTATTTCTAATACTATTATAGTACTAGTCAAATAGATTAATGGCCGTAACATATAAAATAGTAGTATTATATAATGCTTGATAATTAAAATTTTTCATAAATTATAAATTAAATTACATAATAAATATTTTTAAGAGAAAAGAAAAATTTTGCATAACAAATTTTGTTATATTGTATATAAAATAATAGTTCTATTTAATATTTGATTATTAAATTTATTCATAGTTTATAAATTAATAATTTAATTAAATTACATAATAAATATTTATTTTAGAAAAAAAGTAATTTTACATGACAAACTTAATTATTCATCTTTTAATTTAAAAAAAATAAAAAAATCAAATTTTAATTTTGAAAATTAGAGAAAAAATTAATACGAAATAGAGATAATAATAAAATTTTCATTTCAATCTCAACATTTATTTTGGCGGGATACAAAAACTTAAAGCTTTCTTCTAAAATTTCTCTCACATTTGCCTTCAAAATTTTCCTCACATCTCTTTTGAAAGCTTGATAGAACCCACGGTTCTTATTCCTCTTCAAAGCTGGAAAATTTAAAAACTATCCATTTTAATTAGCCAAAATCCTTCTGTACAAGCTCTTTATAGATATTACTGTACAAATATAATAAAATAAAATGAATGACCTTCAAATTTAGTCACTAAACTTGTTTTAACTTTATAAACACATGTATTTGTTAGATCATTGATTTTTCAAATATATTTTTGTTTACATCTTAAGTTTTCATATATTGATATTAAAGAGTCTGAATTTTATTTTAATTATTATAATTAGTTATTTTAAGATATATGTATATATATTATTTATATACAGTGTAACATATCCTTAGTGAGTATTAGATTAATATATTATACATATGTGTGTGTATGTATATGTAATAATAATTTTTTTAATTATGAACATATATATGTATGTGTACATATATACCTAGGTAAAGTATCATATCTCTTGATTATTACATTTAATTTTATATATAGACATTCTATCTATATATTTTGTTACCATTTATATTAAATTTAAATAATTATTACATAATATACCTAGATAGAGTATCCTATCTCTTGATTATTACATTTTCTTTTTCCTTTGCTGCTTTTGTTTGTTATATACGTGTATGTGTGTGTGTATTATGACTAATATTATTAAAATTCATTACATTATATTTAATTTTTTAAAAAGTATAATGTAATTTATTTTAATAGTATTTCTTTTTTTATTTAACTATGTTTAAAGTTTATATATATATATATATATATATATATATATATATTATACTATATATATATGTATGTATGTATATGCATATATAAATTATATATATGCAAATTTCCATATATTATCTTGTATTTGTTGTCATACTTCTCCAATAATATTTCATTTCGTATTGGAATCATTTTTAGTATTTTTTAATTATTTTTAATTATTCCCATATATTAACTTGTATTTTCTATCATACTTGTCCAATAATATTTCAATCATTGCAAGAATTTTTTTAGTATTTTATTAATTAAAATTTTCGACATTTATAATAATAATTATGTATTATAGGATATTGATTTCATGTTCTTGACTGTTAACAAATAGTTTTTTCACGTGCAAATTCAAATCTATCTAAATAGTTGTGGTACCGCTTTCTATCTTTCGATTCTACAGTGGCACCTACAAGACAATTTATCTACATTGTCTAAATTTGGCAAATTAGACGGCCAGAAATGTCGCATTTGTCTCTGTTATTGTTGCTTTTCTTTTTTTTCCTACTTCTTCCTCACAAATTTCTTTCTTTTTTTTCACTACTCGCAACCCCCTTCTCGCAGACACCGGTGACACCCTGCCTTCGCCCTCGCCCCGTCCGCATGCCGCCCTCGGCAACCCCTTCTCCCTTCCCCCCCAGCCTGTGCACCACCCTCCGCACCCCCTCCCCCGCTCACCCCCAACGTAGATCTCCCCCTCTCCTCACCCGACCAACCCCCTGAAACCCCATCACCGCTCGTCCCCTACCCAGTTCTCCCCCTCTCCCCTCGCGACCACCCTACCGCTACTCGTCCCCTCCCATCGCTCTCCCCCAACCTAGATCTCCATCCCCTCGGTCACCTACCCCGCTCCTCCTCCCCCTCCCCGCAGCCACATCCCACTCCGACCGCCCCCTACCTAAGCTCCCCCCGTAGCCCCTTCCCATTTTCCCGAGGCAGGAACTCGTCACCGCCTCCACCACCGGCAACTACCCTTTCCGCATCCAGAGAATTCCTCCTCATAGGCCCAATATCGAATCAAAGCTTCATCGCTGGAAAGCGTTTGGAGAATCGTTCTACTTTGCAAGATGTGCATAAAGCTGGTAAATTCTATTAAATTATGCCCTTACTGGTAAGTTCTACTCTGCTGCTTCTTGGTGCAAGAAGGATACTTTCGATTGCTAGAAGAGAGGGAGAAAAAAAATGTTTTGATGGGCTTGGTGTGATCGAACTAGCTTGTAGAGTTTGCCTTAGCTGATGTTGTTTCATGTGTGCTGAGGTCCAGCTATTCAGTTTGTGCTGAAGAAAGGAGTAGCCGAGCTCCTTACTGTTGAGTATAGGTGTGTTCTGTGCAATTAAGTGGTTACATGGGTAAATGTTGTGGCAACCCATAACAAGAGTGTTTCACATGGTTACATGGGAAAATGTTGTGGTGATCTTGGGAGTTCTACTTTGCATCAGGGCACCAATTCATGGTCCTTTGGTGTTTTGCTTGTATTGGATATGGATGCCCTCTTTGTGTATTTGTTTTTCCTATTGACCATCTGTGTAGGCTCACCAAAATAATCATTCAATTAACAAAACTAACTAAACGCTGGTGGCTCCAACTGATCTACATTTTGGCAAGGCTTTAATTTTTTCTTCTTTACTTCCTGATTTCCTTATGGTTTTTTATAGGGAATTGACTGTGAAAATATCAAGTTTCATAAATACATATAGACAGCTTAAAAATATTTTCTAAGTTGAAATATTTTGGTGCTAGACAAATAGTGTAAAAATACATTAATATCTCTCAGCTTGCTGGACATGAAAATCATTGAGGTCAGCATCTTAGCTGGACACTATGGCTTGCTTGAGTTTGGGAAATTATGTTGGTTGATGATTATGTCTATTTTTGGCAATGATACTAATTCTCTTTCTTCCCTTTGGACATGTTTATGCTTGTTGTTTTCTGATCATTCTTTTGGATGATAACTTATATGAATGGATCCCCGTGAGTGATGGGTTATCATTTCTCATGAGTGATGGGTGATCATTCTCTATGGGTAATGGCTGATTATCCTTACATTAGTTCTATTGAATAATTGTTGTGACATTTAATGTTTTTTTTTTTAATGTTGTTGATTTTGTGGTGGCTTGGTGCCTAGAAACGTCAAGTATATAGGGAAATTCTGTCGATTTTTTTTTTTTTTTTTTGTCATCTTGATACTCCAAATAAGTTGATTACCCGGAAGCTTAATTTTATTCAATAGATTTAAATAGGGCTTTTTGCATACTTGTCCATTTCTTATCAAGAAACTTCTACTTAGAAAAACGAACTTTTCAGGACTTACTAAGGATCCATCGTTTTTTGTTTAATGATAAGTTATAGTAATTCCCAAGCTCATCAACTAATTCCTACAAGGCCATCGACTAATTCCCAACTCTCTACATCTTCTCTTGAGATAGAATGTGTTTTAGTAAAGAGTAGTGAGACAAGAAAGAACTGGTCAGTGGCTGAGGTCCTTGTATTGTGTTTTAGCGGAGAGTTGGGATGGGATGAAAGAGAAGTCTAGGATCTCGTAACCTTGTGCTCATGCACGAAGAAAGAAAAGTTAGGTCTATATCTACATTAGCAGTGAATGTCTTTTGAAATATCTTATCAGACTTTGAGCTGTTAAATTTTTTTATCGATTTACCAACAGAGACGGAATGTCAATCCTTAATGCATATCATTTAGATTTCTTCATATTAGACTAGGATTCTAGCTTAGAATTTGCTGAAGGATGCTTGATGCTAGACCAAGACATTGATTCATATGTAACCTAAAGGGAAAAAAAGGTTATATTTTCTCCATATATTTTAACTTGAGAAAGTACATGATTTTTACCTAGTTAGCAAATAACTTCCATAGTGTTCAAACTAGCATAGCCTTTTCTGGCATTTCAAGTGTTCAAATAAATCATGTCTCATTAAGCCTTTATCTTTTTAATATGAACTTTATTAATGATTGCTTTAAAGGAAAATTTCAAGCCATCTATGAGGAATGTATGAAAATTGTATCTCATTAAATGCTTCAAGTAAATGCCCTTTGGTTACCTTGTCTCGTAGAATCAAATGCATTGATCCTCCCCCTTTTATCACAACTCAGATTATAGACTCCTTTGATTTAGAACACTTCTATCCAGGCTTCAAAGAGTTGCATCCCGGAATTCGATCTTTTATAGTGGTTAACACCTCAACAGTAGTTTCAATGTAGTCTAATTTACTTGTTTTTACAGGGTGGTGCTGCAGTTTGGTGTATTGGCTTTCAGAAAATTCAGGGTCAAGGACTGACAATTTTGGGAGGTATGAATGAAGTGCATCGCTACTTGTAATTCCTTTGTATCTAAAAGTAGATGCCTGATGTTTACAAAAAAAGGGTATATTAAGCTTTTCCTTTTACTTTTAAGAAAAACTGCATCAACATTGATTCTCGGAAGGAATTCAAATGCTCTTCTGTGAGCAACCTTTTTTTTTCCCCCCTCAACATTACAGATTTGAACACTTTACTTCAACTGTATGATTCTCAACTCAAAGAATGCTCTTTGCCGGTTATGGAATGTTTTGCCCCCCACTTCAAGGCCTTCCACTTTCCATTTGTGCTTTGGGTTGTTTTTGCATCTTTTTTATATCCACTACTTGTATCTACTTTTCATGTTATACTCCAATTTCTTTCTTTTCCATATCTCTAATCTTCCTAATAATCTACTTTAGAATATCTAGTTTATTAGTCTAAGCATAAGTTTGCTCTAGTTAAGCCTCGCCAAGTATTATATGTTCTGGCTGTTTTTTTTTTTTTTTAAGACTGCGATGGCATTGTTGTAATCTTTTGTTTATGTTGTCAATTTTGTCATTCCCATTTTTATGCAGACCTTGTTCTAAAAGATAAGATAATAGTTTATGATTTGGCTAGCCAACAGATTGGATGGGTCAATTATGACTGTAAGTTCCCATTTTCGTGGATCAATTTTAGCTTCTCTTAAACATGATATTCATTTTAGGATTGAAAAAAGATTAGAAGTGAATTTTTGTTTTTTATCACCTACCACAAAAAGTTAATAATAGTACTTTCTTTAATTTCTACTTGGTATAGGAATTAGTTTTCAGTTTGAGAAGTTGAAGAAATTGAGAGAATATCACATGACAATGAAGACTGCAAGTGCATCTTTCTTGTTCGTTAATACCACGATGGTGTTGAGGTAAACCTTAAACTTGTAATATTGGAAAACGCCACACCAAGTGGACCCTTACAATTTATTTAGTCATTTGTATCATTCGCTTGAAATGCATATTGATTTCAGATTCTTATTGCCAGGACAAAATTGAGATAAGTAGATTCTGGTGCCGTCCAACTTAAGGGGGGTTTCCCAAGTGCTAGAGACCTTTGAAAGTAGGCTTCAAATAGAACGGTATTAGACTTCAATTTCATATTTTGTTTGAAAGTAGGTTTGTAGAGTTGGTGCAAAAAGCTATTGACACACAGATTCAAGAAGTGTTGAAGACAAATGAGCGGTTGACAGTGGGGGTTTCTTTGCTAACACAGAAGGTTAAGGACCTAAGTGGATCAAATCAACTAGAAAATTAATATTCTTTGACTATGTTTCTTAATTGTATTGATATTCCTTCACTGTTGTTAAACCATAGACTTGCAGTTCATCTCACTTTCATATTATGATAATCTTTTATGTTTAATTAAAGATGATGTTTAGTTAGGATTTGTGGTATTTTGTGAGGAAATTATATTTGTTTTGAATTTGTGGAAGGATGATGTTTGTGTTGAATTTGATTATGTTTATGTTGGGTTTCTGGATGTGTTTTGGCTTTATTATTTTATGAAATTGTCAAATGCAGGTGTTTGGTTATATGTTTAGATGAACCAGAATTTTGTCAAATTAAAGAAAAATTACCAAATGAAAAATTAGTTGGTAATTGAATAGAATTCGGTTGGTATTTCAATTGGTAATTGAAAATAATTCGATTGGTAATATATTAAATAACAGTTAGTAATTTTCAAACCAACTATCTACCAAAAAACAACTTAGTTGGTAATTTACCAACAGATTTTAAATTATTAAAATAGTTAGAAAATTACCAACTGAATATTTGGTTGGTAAAGAAAGAAAACTACCAACGGAAAAAAAGAATTAGCAACTGAACAGCTCGATTAGTAGTTTACTAACAAAAAATTACCAACAGATTTTAAATAACTAAAATAGTTGAAAAATTACTAGCCGAAAGTCAGTTGGTAAATAAATAAAACTACCAACTAAAAAAAATAATTACCAACCGAAAGTCAATTGGTAATTACCTATACCTATATTGGTTGGTAGCAACATGTTGCAGTTGGTAAATTAGTAAATTACAATCTTATATTCAATACAAATTTACCAACAAAAAATTATAAATTTACAAGCTACATTTTTGGTTGATAATTATCAACTACAACAATCGGTTGGTAACATAAATGTTTGTTGGTAATTACCAACCGAAATAGTCAACTCAAATGCCAAACTTAATGCTAAATTTCCAACCAAGAGTTTCGGTTGGCAATTACCAACCGAAATAGTCAACTCAAATGTCAAACTTAATACCAAATTTTCAACCGACGATTTTACAGTATCAATCGAAATGCTGTTAGTAATTACCAATCGACTCCAAAAAATTTCAGTTGGAAAATTTACAAGCTAAGGTTTTTGCATGCAACGTCATTTGGTTGGTAATTGGTTGGTAAATCATGATTACCAACCGAATTTAGCTAACTACCAACCGATTTTGTCAGTTGGTAAATCACTTTTTTTCTAGTAGTGATGCTATCAGGTTTCATGCTGCAAATATTCTACGATCTGATTGGTAGGAGGACAGCATGCCGTATTACTATGTCGTAAGTCAAATACTAGAGCTCCAAGGAGAAAGAAATGAGTCAACTTCAAGAACCATGTCATTCAGGTCTGTTCTGAAACTAAATTTTGGCTTCAAATTGCTAGTTTATGATTTATTAGCATAGACATTTATGCATTATCTACAACCAAATCCAGAAATAGCTTCTAATGTTTGGAAAAATATAGTGGTTTGAAGTGCTTGATGGATTACTGGGCCTTATTAGAAAATAGTAGGCCTTATATTCTACTATATTTCCTTGCTATTTGGATCCATTATACAACTGATAGCATGTGCAAGGTAAGATCTTTGGTGATTTCACCATCCTAAATTTGGAAAAATGGTGGTCTTAGGTTGTATTCATTTTTTTTTTATTTATCGTTTTCCAATGTCAATAGTAACATATTCCACATCAATAATCACCTAGACAAGAGGATAAACGATAAAAAAAAAAAAAAATGGTTTTGATTAAGATTTTATAACACAATCAAGAGAGTAGTTAAATGTTCTCTATGATCAGCTTAAAATGGGCTGAGGTGAACCTTGCAATATGACATAATCCTTCTACTTTTTTAAGAATGGCTAGGAAAAAAGATTTTGAAGGTTAGCTGATACAAATTATGTTGATGATAACTGATAATCAAATATCAAAACTATTGATGTTGTGTACATTGGATATACTATTAAGGCTCTTTAAATTTTGAAAAATGATTGTGGAGGTGCTCTCTGATTTTGGCCTATCAGACTTCTCTATTATTGATGTAGTGCCCTATGTTTCCCGTGTATCAAAATTAGTATTTGGGCATATTTAGTATTTCAGTGTCATGTATTCTCAAGCTTAGGCTAATAAGGTAATTTGAACATATATCAAATATGTTATTCTATATTTTTATGGAGTTTGGCAAGTTACCTATTGCTTTATTTCTATAGCTAAAATTGCTAAAAGTTTTTTGATGTAAACAAAAATGATTTGCAACTTCTGAATTTTTTACACAAGATGGACTCATATACAAGCATGAGGGTTGCTATTTTTACATATTGAGGCAATCCATCTACTTCTGATTGATTTCATTAATTCAAAAGCTGAGTTGGTTCTGAAGACATGGTTTTATCATAGCTTCGTGTTCACTTTTCTGTGATACAGCTGTAAAAGTTTGGATGAGCTTTGCTTCTTTATTTGAAGGAAACAAGAAAGTTTGTTTGAATCTTTAGGTGTTTCAAGAATTATTACGACTTTGAGCAAATTGGCCATGACAAATAGTGAATCAAATATATTGGCTTAACATCATTGATATCTATTAGTGATTGTGATGCAGTTTTAGTATTTTTTTTTTCTAGCAGAAAATATTGAAAAGTATATGATTATATCATCTTGTTGGTTGTCATTTTTTACTTTGCATGTTTAGGCTTTCAATGAAGCAATTGCAGAGTTGGACACTCTTGGGAGGAATCTCAAAAGGATAGCACTTTCATAATGTAGCTTCTATATTATAATCTCACTTTGTGGACTTCAAACAAGCAGGTTATGCTTCTGCTCCCTTTTTCTGAATTTACAAATTGAACTCAATCGCAGATACACAGTTGTTTGAATTTGCTTATGTTTTTCATATAGGATGGTGGTACTAAGGAGGTGAAGGAAGCTGCAAAAAAATGACAATGAGTAGTGAAATTTTGTGTTAGGTTTGAGTTCTTTTTATGCTTCATATAGTTGGGTTTTAATTCAAAAATGTTGCTTGTAGCAAGTATGTAGCCCTGTATATTCTAGGGCATAATTTCCTACTTGTTTAACAAACTAGATTTAATTGCTTCTTATTTTATAGATTTTATGATCATCCTAATCTTTGGCTTTAAATGGCATTAACATTTTCCTTTTTCTCAAAGGAATTAATGCACTGACTCTGACTGTATCTTTCATTATTTATTATGGATTACCTTCATAATATTGGAGAAGCACTGACTCTGACTTCATATTTCATTATAATGGAAGAATTCATATGCTAATTACTGATAATTCAGAGTTTCAAATGGCATTATAATGTCTTCTAATACCTTTATTAATCTCAGGAGTTCAATAATCTTCTTGGTTACTCTGAAAGCTATGAAGTTGACTAGATTAAGATAATTCTTTCTTTTTGGTATTTTTATCTTTTCTTGGGCAATCATCTTGTTGAGAATCAACTCTTGTCATCACAATTGGTGGGAGGGATTCTTTCTGGGGCCACTTTCACCTTTCATGTTTTGAGGTCTTAATGTTGGAGATCAAGTGACTTCACTGAAACAAGTCTGATATTCTTCTGTGGTGATGCCTATGGTAAAATATGCTTTTACATCAATGCTTTAATACACATTGGGTTTCTCTAGATCCCCAAATGATGGATTTTTTGGTCCTTCAATTTTTGCAAGCATATTACAGAATCTTTTACAGCTTGGTCTTATCTCTTTACAAGTTTTGGACCAACTTAACCGTTGCAAGAAAAAGGATTGTAACTTTTTTTTTTTTTTTTTGCTTGTTGATTTAAAAGTGGGAGTGATGTGATTTTCGCTACTACAAGAGATGAAAAGATCATGCAATAATAGGATTATAAGAATTTAAAGTTCATAAAAGAATGCTATTATGCTAAAATTCTTTACCTTAGTGTAAAAAATGCCCCATAGATTATTGTGAGTTTAATGCATACGGGAATTCCTATATTTTTTATACATAGGTGTCCCTTCCCTAACATAAAATAGTTCTATTCACTCACTTGCCTTTTAGTCCTCTTAGCAATGTGGAGAAGTTCTAAAAGTGATGAATGCTATAGTAACTGTAGGATTTCTAAATTAATTAAACATATTAAACACAGCGAAAAATAGCAAGAAATCCAAGCCATGGATCACGGATTTGCAGTAGAAACGGGAAAAAGAGAAGATCACGCTTATTACCTCTTGAAGCCGGAATTTAAATTTTTCTTGTTCTAAGAACGCAGGTGCGATCCAGATCACAAAACCGGTTCACAACAGCTCAACTGAAGTCCAAGAAAGAACTCCCTCTAATGATAATCCACACAAGGTCGAACGCTCACAATCTCACAATTCTATGCTAGTAGAATTTAGGAGGCTAGGGTTTGATTAATAAGAGAGAGACGGCTAGGGTTTGATCAAGAGAGAGGTAGAGAAACGGTTTCTCTGTTATTGCGTGAATAGTCTGTGTCTCTTACCCTAAGGAAACCGTTTCCTTATATTTATAGATTTATAATTACCGTAAATTGTAACTTAGTCCTTCAATGTCCAATTGTCAACAAATTGGTCCTTGAAGTTTACTTAATTACAATTAGGTCCCATGAATTATAACAAACTTATAATTCACCTATAAATATATTCCCTTCTCTTAATTAACCCCACAATATTATCAAATAATATATTTGAGCATTCAAAGCTTTATTGTGTGTGACCCATTAGGTTTTTTGGTCTTATTCGTAGCATAATATGAATTAATTCTAAAAAGATTAGAATTAATAATCCTTAATAAAATAAAGGATTAAATTTATTAATTCTCTAATTAATAAATCCATATTTAGCATATCAAGAGCGACATCTAGCAATGACTCTTGACCACCCAAAAGTCCAGAAAGTCAAGTGGCTTGACATGAACCTTTCAATAGCAAATTATCAATGCAATAAACTCCTTTCACCATACAATATCTCATTCGGTCTAGAGCATGAAATTAGTGCCAACTCCCTCCAGAATATTATTAATTCTGGCCCGAATATTTTAGTACTTGTTCAATAAATCCATTACTCGATATATGTATCAATTGGAACCATTTCCATCACATAGTCACCTTGGCTAAGGGGTTTATGAGTAATGATTTCTACAAGTAGCCTTGAGATATACTCTCCTACTATTAGGAGTGGTGAATCCTTTATTGACTTTCTCAACTACTTTCGTTTACTTTATGTTGTACCCAATATCCATCCCATAGGCAGTCCTAGATAAGACTCCAAAGATTAGAATCAAAGTACAACTCTCATTAAACAAAGTACCTTGGAGATCTCAAGTCTAATGATACTTGCACACTTGCTATAATGAGATTCTATCACTGGCACTAAATAGTTATCCAAGTGATTATCTTGTAGGTAGGTAATCCAATGAACTTGTTCCAAAACAAGCATCCACACGTTAATCCTGAGTATCCCAATACTCACGGATATGAGAACCACCGCTTGATCCAATCAAGAGATATAACATATGCCAGTCTTGGCGTATTAATAATGTCCCATCTTATTAATACTATGACTAGAGATTATTTAAGTACAACCACTGCATAGTGTAGTAGGAATCTCACATCATGATCTCTATCATGATTTCCTTAACACTGTATTGTATTAGGGACTTTATCTAACGGTTTGTACACATATTTAGATATAACAATCAAATTGAAAGATAAAGAATGCATCTTATTAATTTAATATGCAATATACATGGTATAAGTGATTGCCTCTAGAGCACAACACTAACAGTAACTAGCATAGGCATCGTAGTATATCCGTTGTGAAACCCCAACTAAAACCAACCCTAGAGTAAGGGGGTTGGGATGCATATCATATTTTCTTGCATACATAAATATATTTTTGAATAATTTTATGTGCTTTTGAATTGTGATTTATAGTCTAGAAGGCTTAATTATGCTTATTGAGTAAGAAGGGCAAAATGGTAATTTTGCTTGAAGTGGAAATAGGGAGATAGCTTAAGAATTAAATAGGAAGAATATTTAGGAGAGAAAATAAGAACATGAGTTGTTGTGATTTAGTAGTTAGAGCTTTGGAATTAATCTCCAAGGTCTTGAGTTCAAATCCCATCATTTAAGTTTTAGTATGATTAATTTTATTTTTGTGAAGAGTGGAATATTTTCGGCCTTGCATGCCATAAGAAGAAGTAGGAGTGTTATCCTAGGAGAGACATGAAGGGAATGTCTTAATCCTACTCTTGTACCCTACAAAAATTCTTAAGGGATTCATGGCCTTTTTGTTCCCTAACTTACCTTAAATTCTTCACTAATTAATCTTATTCAATTATCCAAATCCATATTTTAATTCTAGAAAAGTTTAGCAAGGTTCTTTGATCTTAGAGTTTTGAAAATGCCTCTTTGAGGATAGAATTTTGATTGAAAATGGTGAAGGAGTTAAGGAAGATTCCCAAGAGAATTAATCTACATGGTTGAACCTTCAAACTCCACTCCATAAGTGCTCATCTTTTTCATGTAGCAATTTGGAAATTTTCCAGCTTCTTGGTCAGTCTAACCATCGAAATCTTTAGCCATTTTTCTCACTCAAATACTGCCAAAAAAATAGCAAATTTGTTCAGCTTGAAGACTAAAACCTTTAGCCAAAAATCGGACTGCACAAAGCTGTGCAAACCAGGAAAAAATCCTAGACAATTTTGCAACTTAGCAATCCAAAAACCAAGCTATTTCTTCTAGCCTTCAAACCAGTAATTCATCCCTGTCTTTCCTCCATAAAGAAGGCTGGAAACCAGCCTTAAAGGACCCTCCAATACCCCTTCAAACCTTCTGCAAGTTGGCTGGAACATTGCAGAAAAATCTACACAAAAATTCCAGCAAACCATTCGAATGAACAACCAGAAATTCCAACCTTGCTCCCTCTTCAACCTTGTCCGAAAAACCACTTCAACTTTCTGTGAAAATAACCTTAGTCAGCCATGAACTAAAATTCATCACCCTCCTCCATTGATCTGCATGAAAGAGCACCATAGCCACTCCTTAAATCACTCATTCAATCACTACAATCAAGCCTTCAATTGGAATTCAAAATTTTAGCAAATTACTCCACGAAAACTTCCATGAATCAAGTCTCAACCAACTAGAAATTTCCTTCACCATAACACTTAACATTTTGGCCACCCTATAGCTCCTTCAAACCTCATTCATCTTAGCAAAACTTCAGCAAATTCCAGTCGGCCATAACAGCTCCAAGAACCTCCATCAACCAAAGCATTCTTACCATATCTTCTACCTTAATTTACTCCCTAAATTACTTCTTTTGAATTTCAAACAACCAGCTTTTCATCTTCTCCCTAATCTGAAAATTCATTCACCAGAATTCCTCTAACCATTCAGTAAATTTCATCCAGCCTTCTCTCCATCCTCTCTATTTCACCAAGAACACACCACCATTCTCCAAGCCTAAGACTACCCTAAACACCTCCAATCTCTCCCAAAAACTTCAGATTACATCTACTCACCTTTTAGAATCTATTTCTGTATTTTATAACATCAAACACTGAAAATAAAATTTTGCTATCAGATAAAAAATCAGAATTTTTCTTGAATATTCAAGAACTCTCTCAAGATAACCATGAACGATTATGTTCATCTTCTTTCCTCTTCAATCTTTAATAAAATATACTAATACTCTCTCTCTCTCTCTCTCTCTCTCTCTCTCTCTCTCTCTCTCGACCAAAATGGTTGTTTCAACGATGGCCATTTTTTTTTCTTCTTCCTTCTTGGTTGGATCAAGCCTTCCAAGCGTGTGGATTCTCTTGAAACTTCATCAAGGTAGTCATCAATCGAGTATATCTCTTTAATCCTCTCCTTAATTCTAAAATTATGTCTCTTGGACGTTGTTGGAAAAGGATGGAATATGATTGGAGAATGAGTATGTGTTTAGATGAAGGAGTTGAGATTGGAGCATGAGGATGATTTGTCATGATTGAGTTTTATGATGCTTTGTCGTTTGTTGTATACTCTTCATGTCGTGAGTTAGTATGAATGATTAAGCATGATAGAAATTATGTCATCTTTGGTGAATAGGGTTTTATGTTCTTGTATTCTTGTTGAAGCCATGAATATGATTATGCTTAGTGAAGTTTGGATCATGTGATGGTAGATATAAATTTAAGCCTTTATTCATGAATTGAATAGTTTGTTGATTGGTATTAGAATTCATGTTCATGATTATTGTTAGCCATACGAAAAGTATGATCATGACTTTGTTGATCCTAAACTATTTAAGTTAGCCAATTTTATTACATTAATAAAAAAAAATTAATACTATATTTTCTTCCAATAATTTCGAAAACCCTAGAAAGCTTTGGAATTGGATTGTTAAATAAAATAGTGATATTTTAGCCAAATGAATGATATCTTTATTGAAAATAATGTATATAAATATTTATATATAATAATATTAAATAAAGTCTTTTATATAAATAATCATAATAGGTAAAATATTAATCTTATAAGTCATATATTCATAAATACTAGTAAAATTTATTTATTACCTTATGATCAAAATTAATAAAATTTACTAATTATTTTCTACCTATTAATTATTAATTAAGAGATTAGTAATAATTTATTATTTTTAAAAAAATCATCTAAGACTTAGGACCTTTTATCAAATAAACCCTAGTTTATTTATTAATAACAAAGATTTATATTTGAATCTATAGCTTATTAGTAATTATTTTGTGATTCCTAGTTATTTTATTATCGAGCTAGATTTATTTTATAAAACCCTTGTATCATCTAGCCTTAAAGTTTGGGACATTAGGGTCATGATTGTAGTAAGTTGAACTAGGATTATTTATGGAAGCGAATATGGCTTGAGTTTAATTATGGCTTGTGTTTACCCCAGGCGGGGTTAGGTCAGCTTTGGAAGATCTTTGAATTAGCTCAAGCAAAGGATTACGTAAGCTCCTGCATAAAACTTATTTGCTGTAAAAAGGTTACTGTGGCAAGCCAAACGCGAAAGGTGTGAACACTCATTTTTGTAAAGGAAATTAATGATTATTTCCTTTCTTGTTTTAGTCAAACAAATTATTTGAAAATCAACAAACAGTTTTATTCAAACACCAAACTCTTTCTAAAACCTACTTTGACACGAACTTTAAAAACCCTTCATTGTTATTTCTAAATAAAGCAATGTTTTATCAATTTTCTCCCAAGTGGGACAATCAAACGTTGAGTACTCAATAAGGGTAGGCTAGTAGTACTAGTTTCGAATAACAAGAGCGAGTCTTCTGGCAGGAGGCCACCTCCAGAAGATGAACTCAACTTGGAAAAGCAACAGTACTACTTAGTCATGCCGGTCCGAGTTAGCAAGTTTCAGTCATGTGGACTGTATGTTTTCGGAATGGACAACCGGTTTGTTTGGGTGTAGAGAAGGAGGAGTATCTTACTCGGTAGGCCGTACACCTATCTTTTGTCAGTTTGCACAAAGTGTGATATTCTGACCATTATATGGTTATGGGGTCTAACATGTGGTAATCCATGGCCACCCTTTTGAGTGGTTGTATTTATTGTGCACTTTTATGGTTTGAAAAGAGGAAAACGCCACTCTTTATTTTAACATTATTTATTGCTTGCAAGCATTTTCTCTTATGAAGTTTTACAACTTGTATACATGAACTGTTTTACCTGAACACTTAAAGCATACACGGATTTACTGAGATTTTTATCTCATCACCCTTTTATGCCATGATTTCAGGTCTAACCTGCTGTGGAGTTGAGTAGCTAGAAAGTTGCCTTCTTGAAGACTTTATATTATTTATTCTATATGTTGCTTTGAGAGATGATAGCGTACAATTTATTTTGGATTTGTTTTTGACTTATCAGGTTGTAATAAGTTTTAATTTTAAAGTATTGTTTTATTTTCGTTTGTGTGACCTAGTTATAAAAACCATTTGTCCTTTGGACGGGGCGACATCCCTGGCCCTGTTGGGCCTAGGTAGTGGGGTGTTACATCCATATGATTGTAGAATGCTTTTTCACTCTTCTTCTGGATCACTCTTCTCCTGTGCTATCAGTTTGTTGCACAAACACAAACAATCATCTCATTAACTTAAGATTCCCTTCTCTTCTACTATCAATTTATTGGTTCATTTGAGTATGGATTTCTTTAAGCATATGTATGGCCTTTTGCACATTTGATTCCATCTGGAAGTACTTGGTGTTTTCAGCTTAGATTTAACTTCCCTGCACTCTCACTTTTGCAAACATGTGCATTTAGACATGCTATGTAAATTAACTAACAACTGAAAATCAAACATGGCTTCTACTACTTAGTGACGAACTTTTGGCTTTGTTTTGCATGGTGGGAGCAGACAGGACTTTAAAGCTATCCAAAGGGAAGATCATTGTCTTAAGAGTAGGTTCATCTGCAGTCTTAGAGAGAGGTGTAATTTTACAAGAAAGAAGAAGGAACAATTTTACAAGAAATGAGAAGTTAAATGGGATTGTGAATTGATAATGAGAATCAACTCTTGTCATCACAATTGGTGGGAGGGACTCTTTCTGGGGCCACCTTCACCTTTCATGTTTTGAGGTCTTGATGTTGGAGATCAAGTGACTTCATTAAAACAAGTCTGATATCCTTCTATGGTGATGCCCTACAATAAATTGTGTCAAAATTTGCTAAAATTATCTGAATCAAAATTCAATGTAGTGATATTAGTGAAAATATCTCGAGTACCCGAACTTACGTCTCATGCGAGAATCCTTACTAGTATACATATATATATATAATAGGATACAAGTCCATCACCCTTGGAAGACCATGCATATGTTTCCTAAGATATGTAGGAAACAATAATAAAGCTTTCTTACTTTGTATTATGGCCTTGGGTTCTTTTAATTGCAAGTGAACTCACAAAGATTTAACAATAGCAGTTTCACCCCTTTAATTATAACCACTTTATAATTAGCTCATAAAATTATTTCTTCTCACAAATTAACCTCATGATATTATCATAAAATATCTTGAGTACCCACTCCTCTATTGTGTATGATCTATTAGATTTTCTATTCTAATGGTAGCTAAAATATGAATTAATTATAATCATAATAGAATTGATAATCCTTAACAATTAGAATTAACTTATTAATTCTAATTAGAATTAATTTATTAATTATTTAATTAATAAATATATTTTTATCATATCAAGAGCAACATCTAGGAATACATCATGACTACCCAAAAGTCTAAGAAGTCAAGTGACTTGACATGGATCATTCAATATATAGCAAAATATCAGTATAATAAATTTCTTTCATCATTCTAAATGTCACATGGAATTAGTGCTTACTTGTACTAGAATATAATTAATTTTAATCTAAATTTATTAGTACTTGATCTAGAATCCATTACTCAATGTGTATATAAATTTGAATATGTTTTCAACATATAGCCACCTTGGCTAAGGACTTTTTCTGCAAGTTGCCATGAGATATGTGTTCCTACTATTACGAGTGATGAATCTTTTATTGATCCTCTCAACTACTTTTGTTCACTTTATATTGTACCCAATATCTACCCTATAGGTAGTCTTGATGAGACTCTGAAGATTAGAATCAATGTACAACATTTAGTAATCAAAATACCTTAGAGATCGCAAGTTTAGGATACTTGTATATTTACTATAATGAGATTTTATCATTGGCACTAAATAGTTAGCTATGTGACTATCTCATAGTTAGGTCATCCAATAAACTTGTTCTCTTAACAAGTATTCAGACTTTGAGTATTATAATACTCATGAATGTGTGAACCATCACTTGATCAAATAAAAAAGTATAACACGTGCTCATCTTAGCGTATTAATGATGTCATATCTCATCAACTCTATGACTGAAGGTTTAATTAAGCACAAGTACTACATAATGCAATAAAAATATCACAGCATGATCTCTATCATAATTCCTTAACACTATACATTATCCTAAGGACTTTATCTCTCAGGTTTATACACATATTCTCAAAATAATTAATTAAACTAAAAGATAAAGAATGCTTTTTATTGATAAATATGCAAAAAATGCATTATATAAATAATTGGCTCTAGAGCACAACTCTAATAGATCATTGTTTGTTTTTTCTTCTTAAATTTCACTAAGTTCAATTTTCTTTCTTTAAGGAAATAGCATTCTTAGAAACGAACACCTTGATCTTAGAAGGAAGATAGAAATAATACTCATGAGATTTTTTGGGATATCTAACAAACAAGCACTTATCAGACTCATCTTCTAGTTTGTCAAATTTTATCCTCTTCACATAAGCAAGATATCCTAAATTCTCAAGTGAGCTAATTTTGGTCTCTTACCAAAAATAACTCATATGGTGTAGTGTTAACGATTTTAATGAAATTCTATTTAAAATATAAATAGTATCCAATGCATATCCCCAAAAAGATTTTGGTATGTTTGTAAAAGCTATTATGGTTCAAACCATAACTAATAAAGTTTGATTCCTTCATTCGGATACACCATTATGTGGAGGTGTCTGGAGTAAAGTCCATTGAAATAATATCCCATTAAATTCAAATATCCATGTCAAAAGTAATCATTAATAAAGATTATGAAGTATTGATAACCCTTCTCGCGTGCAATGTCATTAGTCCACATAAATCACTATATATTAATTCCAATAATTACTTAGCCATTTCCTCTTTCTTGGAAAAAGAGGTCTTAGCCATTTTACCAAGTAAATATGATTCATATATATCGTAAGATTCATAATCAAATGACCCTATGTTACCAAGCTTATGTAAATAGAGATGTGATTCTTGTTTATATGGATAAGACGACAATGTCATGAGTAAGATAGGTACGTGTTATCTCTTCTTTGTTTCTTGTTATTTATATTGAGAACTTGATTTTCCATGTTTAGAGCATACAAAACATTTATTAAAGTTGCTTAATGGATATCATTTACTGAAAAATAATAACTTTTATTCTCAAAAACCAAATGAAATCCTAATAAATCTAAACAAGCAACTTGGATAATGTTTTAAGTAGAACTGGTACATTGTAGCAGTTTTATAGTTCTAAAATTAATTCGAGAAATACGTTTAGATAATAAGTTCCCATAGCAAGTGTAGCAACCTTAGCTCCATTTACAGCACATAGGTTTATATTACCTTTTTCTAACTTCCTACTACTTTTTAGTCCTAGTAAATTATTACACAAATGAAATCCACATTCGATATCCAATTATTATAAAACGTAGTATTTATTTCAATCATAAACATGGTAGGAGTAGAAGTAGAAGTGCTTGCAAGCTTCTCATTCTCTTTTTTTTCCCCTTTCGGTCTCCAGTTAGCTTCTGTAGTTATGCCTGTAATGACCCATTTTTTCCACAATGGTGACATCGACCTTTGGTAACTATCTTTTTCTTTTCCACACCACTTTTAAGCTTGGTTAGATTCTTCGTCTTCTTCTTAGAAATATTTTTCTTCTTAGAGGAAGAATCAACAAACAAGACTGTATTGTTTTCTTTCTCCATAGAAGACTCCACATCTTGAGAAAATTGATTAACTCAGGTATAGTGGTCTCAATCTTATTCATCTAGTAGTTTATCACAAATTTTGAAACATTAGTTGGTAAAAATTGAAGAATTAAGTCTATACTTAATTCTCGATCCATTGTAAATCCAAGTAATCCAAGCTTCCCAATTAATCCTCTTATCTGTACTCTATGAGTAGCCATAGAAGTGCTTGTTTCCATCTTAGAATGGAATAATTGTTTAGAGATATCATATCTCTTTAACCTAGCTTGCTTATGAAAAAGTTCTCTTAGATAGGGGATAATAGGATGAGCATCCTTATGCTCATGCTATTTTTGAAGCTCAGTGGTCAGTAGTTCCAGTGTAATACAAGATGTTGTGTCACTGTCCTCTTAATGCTTCTTGTGGACCTTAAGCTCTTTAGTAGGAGTATCATTAGCTAGAGGTGGTGGAATAGGAGTATTTAACACAAATAGCAACTTTTCCAAGTTGAGAAGGACTCTCAAATTTCTATACCAATCGAAGAAGTTAGATTCATTCAGCTTGTTTATTTCCAAAACACTACATAAGTTCAAATTTGTTGCCAAGATGCAAATGACTTAGATGTAAGACAAGAGACATTACACCATGTATATGCATATATAATGTATTTAATTAGGTCTTTAAATAAATGTGTATTAGTTCCACTATTTTACTCAAATCATCAGCCCCCACTATTAATTTAAAAAAGCCCATTGGAAGCTTTCTTAGTGGACCGGTGTTCAAATTCTTTAAGAATGACCTTAGGTGCCCAACAAGCCATCCTTAAGTTCAATGGTAGGTATCCAATACCAATTACATCAAATACAACTATAGGATCATTCGGGTAATTAACATCTTTTAATCTTAAAGCATTTAGTGCTAACCCAACCTTTCTTCAAATATTCTTTATACTTGGGTGTGCTTAAATCCAACCTATTAATCAGAAATAAAATTCTATAACTTGAACATGCTCAATGATGAGTAAGCTTTGTAACACCCCACTATACATGCACCCTAAAAGGACAGAGATGTCGCGCTACCCAAATGATTAAGGGTACTCTTTATAGCTAGGCAATGGTATAAACTAAAGTAGAAAAAATCTCAAAATCTCATTACAAGGGGAAAACAATGTCTATGAGTCTCTTATTACAAATGGAGTAAAACAACTCTCAAACAAAACCAAAATCAAGAATTTGAAACAAGCTCTCCTCTAACAACACTCAACCTTGTCAAAGCTGGCAGATCCTAAAATATGATATCAAAAGGAGCGTGAGAAATACATCTCAGTAAGTCCTCTGTGTGCTCTGGTTAGATACAAAATAAGTTTCATGAATGCACTTAGAAATCTTTTCTTGAAAGTTGATTGCAAGTCAAAGATTTTCCCATAAACAAAGAGTGATTGGTGTACTGAATCCAAAATCGCAATAAAATGCATATTATATGAAAACCACTCAAAAATGAATGGCTATGAAACTTTGCATATAGCTTTGTCATGAAACCTTGCACCATGACAAACATTGTAAAACTCTGCATCACAATGAAGTGGGTGTACGACCCACTGGGTAAGATACTTCTCTATCTCTTGTCCTAACTTACCAAATATCCACCCCAGATTAACAGCCCAATTGGACTGTAGTGTTAACTTGGACTGTCTTGACCTACATGGACTGTCACCTTTTCCAAGTAGAGCTCATCCCTCAGAAGTGGCCTTCTATTGAGACACTTATCCTACTTGTCAAAGGCTTAGTGGTCTACCCTTATTAAGTATTCAACGTTTCATTACATCCTTCAACATCCAAACTTAATGTAAACATTTTCAATACTTTGGTCATACAAGTGTGGTTCCAAATAAATTGTTATAAATCTTTTTATAAATAAAATGTGATTTTTCATTTGAACACTTGTTTGAATAAAAACCTTTAATATAAAATAATCAAGCTTGCTTTCCAAATAGATCACAACATTGAGTTAACATATATTGCACAAATGACTTGCAATTCAGAGCTTTAGAACTAAACATTGTAATGCAAGGACTTACCTCCTTAGCCTATAAGGTTTATTCTCATATTATTCTGCTGCCCTTTGACCTCGAAAACCATCTCCTATAGAAAATTAAAATACACAATCAATCACTATTCTAACTAACCTCACAACAAAGAGCACAATCAAATTCTCTACTCTAACTAGGCACATAAAATTAAGTCCATCAATGTAAAATTCACACAATATGCGCACCACCAAATGGAGAGGAAAATAGGAATACTGATAATGATAATGATGATAATAACTGTAGTATTATTTTTTAATAATACTAATAATAATAATAATAATAATAATAATAATAATAATAATAATAATAATAATAATAATAATAATAAATAAATGTTAGGCATTAGTTGTAACAATAAGTAGTACATAATGATTTTACTAACAACAATTAATAAAAATTAATAAAAATAGCTAATAATTAATAAATTAAATAACAATTAATAACAAAGAAAATCATATGATAATTAAATAATGGCATTAATAATAAATACTAACAATAATTAATATTACTTAAATAATGACAAATAGTAACAATAATAAATAGATAATAAATTAATCATTTTAAAAACCAATAAGTGGTAATTAATAATTTAAATAAATAATAAATAATAATTGTAACAAACATTCATATATTATGAAAGAATAATATAATATTCATATTATGTTAGTTGAACATAATAATGCACTAATTACTAACAATAAAACTAATAAATGTAAATATATCACAACAATAATTTTAACTCTCAATGTTTTATTTTAAACATCATCAATAGTCCAGATTCAAAACTCAAAAATAAATCACTTCACTAATTTCAAATATCAATAAATCCAAAATAAGCATACCTTCCTCAATTCTTATAATCTAAGGGCAATCAAACAAATTACCAAACTCTATAACCACCATTGAACTCATCTTCCAATCGAATCCACACCCCACCGTCCCACAAGCCAACCGAAATCCCCTTGACACAACAAAGCAAGGGACATATACACGCCATAACCTCAAAGAATACATTCATGATTCAAGAAACAAGATATCACCCACTATACGACTGGACCACATAAAAGAAGTAGCAAGAGAGCTGTGAGTTTCACTTACCTTCATGGGTAGCAATACACAACTCAGTGTGGATAAAGTATAACGGTGGCCCCCCTTTCCTGCCAACCGGGAGCTCAAACCTTCAAGAAAGATGGAATAGTAGAAGGGTAGAACGTTATGTGTGAGATCTTGGCAAAAGGGTTTCTTAACGTTCTGACGAAGAGGAAAAGGAGAAGCGTATGATCATAAGTTCCTGGAGAGAAAGCAAAAATGTGAATGTTGAGTGCGTTCGCCTCTAGAGGGGAAGTAATGGTTTGGCTGCGCTTTGGTTTCGTTGTATGTTGTGCGTGAGTGTAGACTAAGATTGCTGCTGAAATTTAGTGCAATTGCAGAAGGGTTGTTCGGTTGTGTATGGGTTGCTGATGTGATCGAGCCGAATTCCCAAGTAGTTTAGGTAACCATTATCCTATTATATTTAGGAAGATATCGATGAAAAGTTTTAAAGGGAATAGAAGAGTTATCACCAATTAGCTGTGTTTTTCGGCCCTTATGGTGGAGAAAAGGAAAAATATTTTCCAGCTCGTGGATGACCTGAAGTCGGTTGATTCATTGTCGAAGAAAACTAACTGGGGTGGCCGAAATTACGCTGCTGGAATTTGGTGCGGTCAAGAAGGCATTCGGCTGTGCAATTGTGTAGGGCACTGTGGCCGAAAATTCTAATGCGATGTGGCCAAATGAGCAGGTGATATGGATAGCCAATATATTGTCCAATAAAGGGAGATGCATGTAGAGTTTTGAGAGGATGAGAATTGATCTTCTGTGGCTGTATTTTTGGTCAGCCTTGGTAGGGAAAAGGTAAGAATATTTTCTTTTGGCGTGTGAAGGGTGTTGTTAACTGATCTTGCAGAGGAATTGGCAGAAAGAAGGAAACCGAAATACAGAAGAAGAAATGGAAAAAGGGAAGCTTGATGGAGGGAAAATTCTGGTTTCCTTAAGTATTAGAATTGCCGAATATTTGGAGATGGTTTTCCAGCTATCTTCAAGAGTTTTATGTGAGTTAAATAAACTCCAAGGTGGTGGCTTCAGTAGTTGCTGGAATTTCATCTATATAAAGGAGAGATTTTAGACGAAAATTAAAAGGGAAAAGCTGTATTTTCCTTCAGCGATTTGTGCTTCGGAAACCACCAAATTAAAAGAATTTTTGTCCTCCAAGTGATGTAGGCTGAAACTCTCTAGATTAGCTGAAGTCTTTAAGAAAATAAAGGATAATTTCAAAAGGCAAAATCAGGTTGTTATCATACTATTTTAAATATTCAAGAAGCTCATTTGAGGAAATGCTATCCCTCAAGTTGACGGCTTATTTTGCCAGAAAATGGCTAAAGTTGTGTCAACTAAATATTTAAAAGAATTTTTGGAAAAATAAAATGGTAATTGAAAGAGATATTTAAATTTTATATTAGCTCTAGTCTTGATTTTCGGAGTTTTCCTCCTACACTTGGCGACTGGAATTCCTTTTATAAAAATACTAAAAGAAGTTTAACTAGAATAAATTTCAAGTTATAGATAAAATTATTTTATTATCCTTTTAAACTAAATTCTAGGAGATAATTATATATATATATATATATATATATATATATATATATATATATACACACACACGTATATACATTCATAGAAAACAAAATATAAAGGTGTATATTGTTTTAGAGATAATAATATAAATATTTAGATACATTCATAGAAAACAAAATATAAAGGTGTATATTGTTTTAGAGATAATAATATAAATATTTAGATAGACAAATTTTTATAAAAGAACATAGCAACACCAAGGAAAATAGAAGATATTCCCTAATACCAATTATTGTTATTATATATATATATATATATATATATATATATATATATCATTTAAGGAATTTCAAGGAAGATAAAACTCCAAATAAATAAAAAAAACATCCAAGTGGTTGTGAGGAAGGAGAATTTCGGCAAAGGTAGAAAAGAAATGAAGAAAGGGGAAGAGAAAATAATTTTGATGGGGTTAGGTTTCGAACTTGAGTCACTAAGAGATAATCCCCAATTAATTACTACTAGACTATAATAATTCTTGTTCAGATTTCTTAATTAAATTACCAATACTTTCTCAACCTAAGCATCTCCTAAGCCAATAAAATTCTAGGCTT
Source organism: Voacanga thouarsii (assembly GCA_026120185.1). Taxonomy (NCBI): domain Eukaryota; kingdom Viridiplantae; phylum Streptophyta; class Magnoliopsida; order Gentianales; family Apocynaceae; genus Voacanga; species Voacanga thouarsii. The sequence goes on from JANUWF010003388.1 coordinate 5,214,672, forward strand.
TAGATAACTTATTTTTTTTATATGATATTGGGGGTGATTTCTCAATGAATTTCGTGGCTAAATTTAGAGTAAAATGCAATACCCAATTAAGAGCTCAAAACAATGAAATTTGTAAAGAAACAAGATACTCAATTTAAATACTAGGACCCTGTACCCAAATAAAGAATTTAGAACTTTAGAAATGAGAATCAAGTTTACTAACTCATATCCAAGAACCTTCAACCCAACTAAGGAGCCAAGAACACTTGAAGAAGATGAATTAGGCAACCAAAGTTAACCTCTACTCTAGACCCTTAGGTTAACAAAAAACTAAGATTCTATTTTAAAGGTTAGTTTGATCTATCCATAAGAGTTTATAGACTCAAATCAAGTGTAAGAAATGGAATCCTAAGGTTGGTCTTGTCCTTCATAGAAGATCCATCAAAGAACTCTCTCAAGAGTGCCTTTTGATCTCAATAGTAATATCCAACTCACATTTGAAATATTCTAATGTCATATATATAGGCATCTAAACCTAACTAAGATGAGATGAAATCTCAGCCATTCAAGCAATTTAAAAGTCCAAAATATCCATATTACATAATAAAATTTGTGAGAATTTAATTTGGGAATAGAACATAACAAAAGAAAAAAAATTGAGCAAACAGTGCATGACCCGGAGTGACTTGGCGCCAGGCGTACTAGTGAGCCTGGCGCCAGGTGTGTTCCAAAAACGGAATAATTTGTTCTAGTGTGGACCTGGTGCCAGGTATACTAGTGAACCCGGTGCCAGGTGCATTCTGGTCTCCTCACAACTGGTTTTCCTTATCTTTCAGCCTCCTCTTGCGCTTCTTTAGCTCTCCATACAAATTGTTGGGCAAATGTAGCTTTCTTTAACCTTCTATTTGGTAGCCATCTCTTCTCACGCTTTATGTTATTTAGCTTGTTGATTGGTTTTGCTTGAATTCTTCCTTGTAAGCCTCCATGTCTTGGATTCTTCCAAGGTTCCATGAAGTGTTTCTTGTAATTCCATCCCCCTTCATTAGCTTGGGCATATTACTTGGATGGATTCCTATCACTTCCCCCTTCTTTGTGCGAATTCGTCTTCAAATTAGCACCTACATAAGATTTCAAACAAGAAGTTTTTTTGTGAAAGTAGAATGTTAGCCTATGGTCCCCCACATAAAGTGCATTCTTTCCCTCTTCTTCACTCTTCTTTTTTTATAGCTTCTCCCTCTTTGTTTTTATTTTTCAAGCACAAAAAAGTCACTCTTATTTTATCTCCATTTTCTTTCCACTTTTTATTCTCTTTCTTAACTCCTTGTTTTGAGGTCTCTTTTTCCACTATTTCTCTTCCCTTATCATTTTCCCTCTCATTCTATTTATTTGGAAGGTCTCTTACTTCACTCTTCTTTTCTTATTATCCCTCATTTTTCTTTGCACTTCTCTCGCCTCACTTGGGGGTAGGGGTAGAAGATTATATAGCTTGCTTCCTTTGACTGTCATGCAACACACTTCTATCAAACTGCCATCACCTTCCCAAAATTAAGTGGCTAGCTTGTATAGGGACTATATCACATACGATTTCATTGTGATACTTCCCCATTGCAATGGTTAACAACACTTGTGTGTTCACCCTCAACTTTCCACTATCATGGAACCATTGCAAACTATAGGGATTGGGGTGTTTTATCACATTTAAACCCAATTCTTCTACAAGCCCAGCACTCACAACGTTTGTGAAGCTCCCTCCATCAATTATAGCAACATATGGCTTTTGGTTGATAAGATACTGGGAGTATAAAATATTATTTCTTCATAGGCTCTCTTCACTTCATCATCACACTAATATCCTACAACGTAAGTTCCTATTATCTTAATTGCAACACCGGCTAAAGTGTAAAGGGGTGGCACAATAATTCCTTCCTCACTAGAATTATCATCACCATTGTGCCCCTCATTTTGTTTCTCATATCCACAATCCTTCGCTCCACTAGTTATCTCTCCTTGGGTTTTGGTAAACATTAATTTTTTTGTTGGACACTTGTATGAGGTGTGCCCATTGCCTAAGCACTTGAAGCATTTGATGTTCCTAGTTCTTGGAGGTCTCTCAATACCTTTACCCTTTTCCTTGGCCCATTCTTCTTTAGGCTTGTAGGGTTCTCTTAGTGGTTTTGCTTGCTCTTCCCTCTCTTTAGGTTGGTGGTTGAAAATAGGATTGGTGTAGATGGTTTCTTTAGAAAGTAATTTCTTTTGAGTTGTCCCTCAATCTTAGTGGCCATATGCACCATCTCATCCAAAGTCTCATAAGAATGTAACTCAATCACATTTATTTCTCTATTCAACCCACTCAAAAACTTTGCTTTTGTAGCTCTCACATCCTCAACAATGTTAGCCCTTATCAAGGTTACCTCCAACTACTTATAAGAATCCTCTACACTTTTATTTTCTTGTTTAAGCGTATGTAATTTTTGGTAAAGCTCGTTATAGTAGTGTAGGGGTACAAACCTCCCTCTCATCAAGTTCCTTAACTACTCCCAAGTGGCAACTGGTGGATCCCCCATTCGCCTTCTTTAGGAAACTAGTTGGTCCCACCACACTAAAGCATAATCTAGGAAACTTGAAATGGCCAATTTAACCTTAATTCACTCACTATATTCATAATACTCAAACAAAATCTCCATCCTTCTTTCCCATTCAAAATAAGCCTCCAGGTCATTTTTACCTTGGAAAGAGGGTACCTTCAATTTGATACGCCTCAACTCTTTATCTCTCTCATCTTCGTCTCGCCTTCTTACTCGAGTTTTCTCTTCTATAATCATTCCTTGCAAAGGTGCACCCATACCCAATCGCTCGGCTCAAATGACACAATTTTCCTTCCTTGATTGCGCTTATGGGCGATCTCTTAATTTCATTTTGCAATTGTTGCTTTCACCTGCTCATGGAGTGCCTTCACCATTTCCACCTTCTTAGCTCCATCCAGGTTCAACCGTTCACCTATAGGCAAGGGAACCAAATCTAAAAGAGTTAGAGGATTAAAACTATACACAACTTCAAAAGGAGAATAAGAAGTGGTAGAGTAAATAGCCCTATTGTAAGCAAACTCAATGTGTGGCAAACACTCCTCCCAAATTTTCAAGTTCTTCTTGATTATGGCCCGTAAGAGTTGGGTGAGTGTTCGGTTGACTACCTCCGTTTGCCCGTCCATTTGAGGATGACATGCTGTGGAAAACAAGAGATTAGTATCAAGTTTGTTACATAATACTCTCCAAAAGTGGCTAAGGAATTTAGTATCCCTATCCGAGACAATAATCTTTGGAATCCCGTGCATTCTCACCACTTCCTTAATGAATAAATCTGCAATATAGGACCCATCATTAATCTTGGAACAAGCCACAAAATGAGCCATTTTGAAAAATCGATCAACAATCACAAATATGGAGTCTTTACCCCCCTTGGACCTAGGTAATCCTAAGATGAAGTCCATTGAAATGTCAACCCAAGGTACATTAGGTGTGGGCAAAGGAGTATAATGACCATGTGGAAGAGATCTAAACTTAGCTCGCCTACAAATAATGCATTGAGAACAATGTCTCTCCGCATCCTTTCTCATTTTTTGCTAAAAGAAATGCTCCTTAAGAATGTCTAAGGTCTTTGCAACACCAAAATGCCCCATTAGTCCCCCACTATGGGCCTCCCTAACTAGCAACATCCTAATAGAACCATGTGGCACATAAAGCCTTACCTCCCTAAACAAGAAACCATCATGCCTATAATATTTAGCAAATGCATTTTTCTCACAAGCATGAAAAATATCCCCAAATTCCTCATCATCAACATACAAATCTTTTACAAGTTCAAAACCAAGAAGTTTAGCATCCAAAAAATTTAATACTGTATACCTTAGAGATAGTGCATCTGCTATCACATTTTCCTTACCCTTCTTGTATTGAATGACATATTGGAATACCCCCGATAAACTCCATCCACCTTGCATGCCTCTTGTTCAAATTTTGTTGGCTTTTGAAATATTTAAGGGTTTCATGATTGGTATGAATGATAAACTCTTTTGGTAAAATGTAGTGTTGCTAATATTCTAGGGTTCTCACCAAGGTAAAAAGCTCTTTGTTATAGGTAGAGTAATTGAGGGCCGCCCTGAACAATTTCTCACTAAAGTATGCAATGGGTTTTCTATCTTGGGTCAAGACCGCACCTATTCCCCTTGTCACACCCCACATTTTCTTCTTGTCGTAGTGGGCCGAACTCAGGTGGGATGTCGTCCCGTCTGAATTCTCAGACTAGGGGTCTTTATAACGATTTAAACTTAACGTAAGCGGTAAAGTTGAAACTTAAATAAATATATGACACATGCTCTATATTTATATAAACATATGAGTCATGATAGGTACATTATTATAGTTTCCAAAATATATAAGCTAAAACATTTCATAGTCTATGTACAATGATCACTCCAAAAGATTTGCTATCCAGTGCCATAGAAGAAGTCCTGGAATACCGTTGTTATTCTTCAGCTCCAATCCCTAAAAAAAAAGGCAAACATACGTGTAAGTGGTATACTCAGTGAGTCCCGTGTGTGCCAGTGTTTTACTTAGAAGAGAAAGTCAATTTTCTATTTCTTTGCTGTAATAAATTTTATAACAGGAAAAACAGTGGTAATTGATGAATTTAGGTTCACTCTATCATGTACTTTTGAAAAACAATAGCTTCCAAACACATGGCCCCTAATTCAATAAATGCGGGTTCTTCCCCATTTAGAAGTGCGACCCATGTGCAAATTTCAAGGAAATTTGCCTTCGGCCACACGGTCTCTTGTGCCAGGGACTACGCCTTACAGCACGTCACCCGTGTTATGCCGGAAAGGTGAGCAATGTACAAATGTACCTCACCGTGCACTTAGAGATCTTTTACTTGACACCATAAGCCAGGGGTCCCAATCCTGACGTCAATCACCATCGAGGTGGCAAGGAATTGAACACACCGAGTGTCCTCGCTCGGTATCATATGAACAACCTACCATCATAATCAATAGGAAATTGTTGGGCTCACAACGGCTAGCCAAGGATGACTCATCACAATGTCATGTCGCCCTGTTTGGAGTAAGACAATCCCCAGAACTGATCAGGTTACTTGGGGTCGTCTACCTCTAACATGAGCTAGTACAAAGATCAAAGTCATTACTGAATACTCAACGCAACAACACCAACCCCATCTGACTGATCAGGCCAGAGGGTCATCTGATCCTGTATGATTTCTAAATCAAAACATTTCTTATTGTCTGGGGCCGTACTTGATCACAAAAGTCATTTTCCAAGGGTATTCGAGTCATTTCACCCATGCCAGATTCCAAAAGACTTTTGAGGGTATTCGAATCATTTTACCCTTACTCAATTTGAAAAATATTCGCAAAAGTTTTAATAAGAATATTTCGGTCATTTACCGAATACCCGAGTTCCAAAAGTTTTCATAAAATATTCCAATAAGGATATTTGGATTATTCTCCAAATACCCGATTCTAAAATTTACCATTTTTTCAGAAATCCCAAATATTTAATTCGAAAATAACTAAATTCACAAAATTCGTGTTTTAAACATCTGTAAGGTTTCCAAGCTGAATATGAAATTTATTTGAGTCCGAAATAGCATAAAAGCAAATGTTGCTCATGTAAACCTTACACATATTCGAGGATTTTCAAAATGGCCTAAAACATAGCATTTTATAGAAAATCAAAGCACACTAGTCTTTAAAAAGGTTTAGAAATTAATGGGACTCACCTTGTATATTAAGTTGAAGTTGCACTCGTATAGTCCTAAAAGAAGTTCCCTCGACTTGATTTACCTACACCATTAGTATATCTCTATATTATTACTTAATGGGTTCAAATGCTTGATAGTTCGAATAAGGTTTCTATAAGTTCCTTAAAGAAATAATTGAATTAATACTTTTGATGGTTTTCTGGTTTTACAGCTTTACCATCATCCATTATTCTTCACATAACTTATTCAATATAGGTCCAAATAAGGTGAGGTTACTTCCATAATATTCCTAAGACATCCCTCTATCAATTCCAGGTCATGAGACATGTAAACTCCATCCCATTTTGTATAGTTTTCAGTTAATTCCACTGTTCTGAGTTTGGAGTTCAGTTTTGTCATCTTCTAGTATTTTGTACATATCTCTTTCAATACAGGTCCAAATGAGGTGAAACTACTTCCAAAATACTCCTAGGACACTTCTATATCAACTTCAGGTATGGGGTATTCAAACCTCTCTCCATTTCATTCAGTTGTTTAGCTAAACTTACTATTCTGAGTTGGAGGTTCAAAATTACAGTTTAAAAGCCCAACTTATTTTAATTTATTTATATGGTTTCTTCAACATATCATACCACATGTAAACCCTTTAATACCTCATTTAACATCCCAAAATCATTGTTCTAATAGGTTTTCATGCCCAGCACTTCTCTTTTGTTCAAACAAATAAATTATTCCAAGCTGACCAAACCAGTAAATTTTTAACAGCTTTCACCATTCTTGCTATTCATGATCTCTTAGCCATTCAAAACCCTCACAACCTCCACACAACTTATTCGAAATCCTTTCTAACTAGTCTAGGACATGTTTAGGATTATTTATGCTTCCTTTCTAGTCATTCTTACTCAGATTTCCTTTGAAGTTTTCAAACAACACAAGCTAGTTATTCATCACCATCAATTAGCTCTTTTTGTTTCATTATCATTTCCGTCCTTTTCCTTTCCAAATTTTCAGCATACCATCACTCCAATGCATCTCAAATGAACTGAAAACCATGCTCAATTCATCACCAACCTAACCGGTCAACCTAACAACCATCACAAAATCAAAATATTTTCATTACTCAACATCAACAAATTCATATGCAAGTAGCTTCCAACTTCTAGTATCATTCTCTTAGCTTTTAGAAGTGATCCCTTACCTTTCCAAGATGAAGGCAAAGCTGTGACACTCCTTCCTTTCCTTCATTTTCCTTTCATTCTCCTTGCTGCCGGTTCTTCCTTCTTTCCTTTTCTTGCTGCCGGTTCTTCTTTCTTTCCTTTCTTGCTGCCGAAAAATCTCTTTATCTCCCTTAGTCTTTCTTTTGTTCTTCCTTTCTTCTCTTCACTTTTCTGTTTTTCTCCTCTTCTCCCAGCTTTCTCTCTTGGACGAAAGTCCTCCCTCTTGCTCCTATTTATATAACTTGCTTCTCTTGGTCTTGTTTTGGGTCTTAGTAAAAGAATTAGGGTGATTTGGCACTTCTAGAAGTCTTTAGACTTCTCTAAGATTTACAAGAAGATTGGGGAACATCCTAGAAGATTTTGGCACCATGTAGAATCTACGAGAACCTCGGTGAAGCTTGTAGTAATCCTTAGAATTCTCAAGACTAATATATTTGCTAACCTTGTATGGCCATGCATAATTATAATTAACTTGCTCTAACCTAATTTAACTTAATTAATCTTGGTCAAATGAAGTCAAATGGTGGTCTAACTTGGTCAAAAATATCATGCTTGTGGGCCATCTTCATTTATTTCTTGTGGGCCCTCTAAAATATCTTTGTATATAATATAATATAATTAAGATATTTATGGTATTAATTGCATTATATATATAATAATATTAAGAATAATATAATAATTCAATTATAATTATTGAATATAATAATACTATAATGTTATAAAATTAGGGTAGTGTTAGAATAAAATCTACACACTACACACTAAGAAAATTCTAACTATTCTTTGCACAAGAATTTCTCTTCAAACTTCTCTATTTCTTTCTCTCACAATTCTTTCTCTAATCTTTCTTTCACTAATCTTTCTTTCACAAAATGATGGTGTATTACAAGCTTAGAGAATAGCTCTATTTATAGAGCTCTAATTAGTGAAATACATCATGGCATACATCATCTTCAACTAATCTCAATTAATGGTGTCTCCACTAAATGGTGGACATCCATAAAAATCTTCTAATAATTCACATAAATCCATAATTAGTGGAGCCTCCACTAATTAATGGAGATTCTAATAATTCATAACACTCCCCTTGGATGTCCATCCATACATAAAGAATATGCCTCGTTAAAACCTTACTAGATAAAAACCCGGTGGGAAAAAAATCTAGTGAAGGAAAAAGAGTACACTATTCTATATGTATGTTTATTACTCCCCCTGATGAGATGATTCCTTTAAATCTTTAAACCGACGCATACCGATTTTATATCTCAACTTTTCAAATGTTGCCGTCGGTAAAGTCTTCGTGAAAATATCTGCGAGGTTGTCACATGACCGAATTTGTAGCACATCAATTTCACCTTTCTTCTGGAGTTCATGAGTAAAGAAGAATTTTGGTGAAATATGTTTTGTCCGATCTCCTTTAATATATCCTCCTCGTAATTGAGCTATGCAAGCTGCATTGTCTTCATAAAGAGGAGTTGGAATACCTTTGATTGATGATAATCCACAACTTTCTCGGATATAATGAATCATTGATCTTAGCCATACACATTCTCGACTTGCTTCATGAATGGCTATAATTTCAGCATGATTTGAAGAAGTAGCTGCTTGGAGATATCGAAGGACTTGTTTAATTCCATTCCAATGTCGTCGTGTTGGTGAAGAACTAAATCTTGCTAATAAATTGACAGCAAAAGCAATATCAGGTCTTGTATTATTAGCAAGATACATCAATGCACCAATTGCACTGAGATATGGTACTTAAGGACCAAGGAGTTCTTCATCATTTTCTTGAGGTCGGAAAGGATCTTTATACACATTTAATGATCGGACGATCATTGAAATACTCAATGGATGTGCTTTGTCCATGTAAAATCTTTTTAGCACTTTTGCTGTATATGTTGATTGATGAATAAATGTTCCACTCTCCAAATGTTCAATTTGTAAACCAAGGCAAAATTTGGTTTTACCAAAATCCTTGATTTCGAATTCTCTTTTTAAATAATCAATTGTTTCTTGGAGTTCTTCAGGAGTTCCAATAAGATTAATATCATCAACATATATAGCTAATATCACAAATTTAAAACCAGATTTCTTAATAAAAACACATGAACATACCTGGTCATTTTTAAATCCCGTTTTCAATAAATATTCACTAAGACGTGTGAACCACATGCGCCCAGATTGCTTCAGGCCATATAATGATTTACGCAACTTGATGGAGTAATTTTCACGAGGATAATGTTTATATGCTTCGGGCATATAAAATCCTTCGAGGATTTTCATGTAAACATCATTTTCTAAATTTCCATACAAGTAAGCGATGACAACATCTAATAGGCGCATATCTATCTTTTCATGTACTTGCCAAACGGATAAGATATCGGAGTGTAATAGCATCAACAACAGGAGAATAAGTTTCATCATAGTCAATACCTGGTCTTTGTGAAAAACCTTGGGCTACTAATCGCGCTTTATATCGAACGATTTCACTCTTTTCATTGCGCTTTCGCACAAATATCCATTTGTAGCCAACGGGTTTTACACCTTACGGTATTCGGACTGCAGGTCCGAAGACTTCACGTTTTGTCGATTGCATTTAACTCCGATTGAATCGCATCTTTCCATTGCAGCCAATCTTTTCTATGCCGACATTCATCAAGCGATATTGGTTCGGGATCATCATTATCTTGTGTAACATCAAGAGATATATTGTATGCAAATATATCATCAATAACAGTTTCTATCCGATTCCAACTTCTACCAGAAGTGGTATAATTGATAGAAATTTCAGTGTTACTTTCATCAACTTCTGGTTCTTTGTCATCAGTTCTCTCTTGGTCTTTATCATTCTTTTCTTCAATATGATCTTCTGGATCATTTAATTCTCTTTTCTTTCGAGGATTTTTATCTTTAGAACCAAGAGGTCGGCCATGCTTCTGGATGCTTTTGGCTCAGCAGGCTATATGTATAATATTTTGTTCTGCTGGAACTTCAATTCGAATAGGAGCATTTATAGCTGGCATATGCGATTTTGTTACTCTTCTAGAGTCAACAAAAGCGTCTGGCATTTGATTTGCAATGCTTTACAAATGAATTATCTTTTGAACTTCAAGTTCACATGTGCTTGTATGCGGATCAAGATAATTTAATGATGTTGTCCAATCACGATCTTTCTTGTACTGTTTCTGTTCTCCCCTTAATTTAGGGAATAATGATTTCATAAGAGAATAAGAAAATAAATATAAGAAAATGATGACAAGCAGGAAATGTCAAGAAAAATATCTATTTTTTTTTCACTCTTCCCGGTACCGACTTTTCATCTTCCTCTCTTGTCTTTTCTTCTCCTCCGACCCTCTACCTACCATCTACCTCTTCTTCTTCCTCATACAGATATATATATATATATATATATATGTATCGATATATATATATATCAGTTATCAGTCATTAGTAAATATCAAAAACAAAAATCACAAAGCAGATATGGAGACTCGTAATTCATTTGAGATATGGTCAAATTTTGACTTAGTTTTTGCAGCAGATGTTGATGTATTTTCATTTCCAAACCAACCGCTTCTGCCTAATTCGAACACAGAAGATTTTGATATATTTTCCTTTCCAAACCAACCACTTCCTCCTAATTTCAGGTGAGATACCTTTGAGGGCTTCCATTTGTTTTTAGTGTGCTTGATAATGAAATTAAACTCTCTTTTGGTTTGTTTTTTATGTAAATCAGTGGAAGTTTTGAACATACCGCTTTGGACCAAGTTGATCTGCCCCTACAAGAGACTGCTTTTGATACTGTTCTTCTTGATGCTATTCCTTTGAATGAGGATATGCTTGTGCATGATCCTTTCTACTCTCTAATGGATTTTGAACAAAGCCATAATATGTTTCCAGGTTATTATACATTTAAACATGGATTTTAAATGGTATTACCTTTATCGATATTATTTTCTTTTTCTAGGAGAAATAATGAGTGGTCTTGGCAACGAAGTCGGAGTAAGTACTCATGAAATGCATAATATCGAAGTTCAAGATATTATTGCAGACAAAATTCCTGGGGAGAAGAAGATGATTAAGAGGCGAGAGAGAGAAGAAGGGCAATAACTCCCGGACACTATCAAGAGAAACAATTTCGCGAGTACTTTTACCTACCAATCAAAAGCGCAGCCAAAGAGCTGAATATTGGCATAACCCGTCTCAAGAAAAGATGTAGGGAGTTAGGAATTCGTCGATGGCCTCACGGGAAATTGGTGAGCTTGGAGACCATAATCAAGAATGTTCGAGTTCTCTCTCATACATACTTATAATTTGCAAGTATGAAACTATGAAAGATTTATAAGTAAATAACCGATGATATCACTTCGATTTACGGGATATGCAAAATAAAGAAGAAGGAGGACATATGGGCTGAGAAGAAATTACAAGAAGCCATTGCGATACTTGGAATGTGAAAAACAGTTGGTGGAAGAAAGTCCTAATACGCGGTTAGAGGACCAAACACGAAATTGAGACAAGCATGCTTCAAGGCCAAATATAATAAGAAATATAATAAACTTAAGGAGATCATAAAATCTCAAGACTCATTTCGCAGATAATTTTACGGTTAATTCTGCTACTAGTCTTGATGCTT
>JANUWF010003389.1:0-125838 GCA_026120185.1 Voacanga thouarsii
GGTAAAGGATTTTCCCTACGTGTTCCCTGCGGAACTCATTTCTCTACCTCCCAATCGAGAAGTTAAATTCACCATTGATCTAGTCCCAGGAGCGGAACCGGTGTCTCGAACTCAATATCGGATGGCACCGGTGGAGCTGAAAGAATTGAAGGAGCAGCTAGAAGAGTTGGTGAGACAAGGCTGTATCAGACCTAGCTCGTCACCCTCGGGATCACCTGTGTTATTTGTAAAGAAAAAGGACGGTACTCTAAGGTTGTGTATTGACTACCGGGGCTTAAACAACCTGACCATCAAGAATAAATATCCCCTACCATTAATTAACGAGTTATTCGACCAATTGCAAGGATCCAGTTGATACTCCAAACTGGATTTGAGGTAAGACTACTATCAAGTGAGGATAAAGGAGGAAGATATTCCTAAGACGGCCTTCAATACAAGATATGGTCACTATGAGTTTGTGGTGATGCCTTTCGGGGTAACTAATGCACTTGCAGTATTTATGGATTTGATGCATCGAGTGTTCTAACCCTACTTGGACAAGTTCGTGGTGGTCTTCATCGACGACATACTCATATACTCCAAGAGCCCGGAGGACCATGCAGAACATTTGAAATTGGTACTGGAAAAACTAAGGGAGCACAAGCTTTAAGTCAAGTTTAGCAAGTGCGAATCTTGGCTGGATAGTGTGGCATTTCTTGGTCACGTGGTGACTACGGATGGGATCAAGGTAGACCCAGGGAAGGTTGAAGTAGTTTTGGACTGGAAGCAACCAGAGAACATCACAGAGATTCGAAGCTTCTTAGGATTGGCTGGCTACTACAGGAGGTTTATTAAGGGGTTTTCAACGCTAGCATCTCCTACGACCCGGCTGCTGAGAAAGGACATACCCTTTGTTTGGAATGAAAAATGCGAAAAGAGTTTTCAAGAGTTGAAGCGGAGATTAATAACAGCACCGGTGTTGAGACTACCGGAGGCCGATAAACCTTACGCACTATATACGGATGCTTTGAAGGAAGGCTTGGGAGCAGTTTTGATTCAAGATAGGAAGGTGATCGCCTACGCTTCTCGAAATTTGAAGCCGCATGAAGTCAATTATCCCACCCACGATCTGGAGCTGGCTGCCATTGTGTTCGCTTTAAAGAAATGGCGGCACTACTTGTATGGAGTAGAATATGAAGTGTTCCCTGATCACATGAGCCTGAAGTACATTTTCACCCAGAAAGACTTGAATTTGAGGTAGAGAAGGTGGATGGAATTTTTGGAGCAGTACCGTTGTCCTATTAACTACCACCCCGAGAAAGCCAACGTCGTTGTTGATGCCCTGAGCCGGAAAATCAGAATGGCCTGGCTAAGAGTACAGGAGGTTCAAGTGGTTCAGGATGTGTTGGATAGAAGAGCAGAAGTGCAAGAAGAGAGGATTATTATTAGCAACCTGAAGTTGATGCCAGATCTAAAGCGGGAAATTGTTGAGGCCTAGCAGAATAATGCGGAATTTCAGCTTTTCAAGGACAATGAGCTTCAACAGCAAGACAGTGAATTCCGACAGGATGAAGCGGGAGTTTTATACTTTCGAGATCGGTTGTGTGTACCCGAGGAGCACCAGTTGAAGGACAGAATTTTAGAAGAAGCACATAAGAGCAAGTATGCCATTCATCCAGGAGAGGTCAAGATGTATCAAATCTGAAAAGGACTTATTGGTGGCCCGGGATGAAGCGGAACGTGGTTAAGTATGTCTCAACGTGTCTAACCTGTCAGAAAGTCAAAGTGGAGCACAAAAAGGTGGCAGGATTATTACAACCGTTGCCAGTACTAGAATGGAAATGGGAAGAGGTGACCATGGACTTCGTTACCGGACTCCCTATGGCAAGGACCCAAAAGGACGCCATATAGGTAGTGGTGGATCGACTGACCAAGTCGGCGCATTTCTTACCCGTGAATGTAAGGGATTCAATGGAAAAGTTGGCTCACTACTATGTGCGGGAAATAGTCAGACTACATGGGTTACCTTCAAGTATTGTGTCCGACCGTGATCCGAGATTTACATCCCGGTTTTGGGGCAAGTTTCAAGAATCGATGGGTTCTATTCTGAAGTTCAGTACGACGGCACATCCGCAGACCGATGGGTAGTCAGAAAGGGTTATTCAGATATTAGAAGATATGCTGAGAGCCTGTGTATTGGATTTCGGGGATAAATGGATCGAATATGTGCCGTATGCAGAGTTATCATACAATAATAGTTATCAAGCTTCGATTGAAATGGCTCCGTATAAAGCTCTATATGGACGTAAGTGTCAGGTACCGCTTTACTGGAGTTGGTCGGAGGACGGTCATATAAGCAAATCGGGAGAAGTCTGCGTTCAAGAAATGTTGGACAAGGTCAAGTTAATTAGGGAAAGGTTGAAAGCAACCCAGAGCCGACAAAAGAGTTATGCAGACAATAGGCGGAGGAAGTTAGAATTTCAGGTGGGGAACGGTGTGTTCCTAAAACTGACACCAAATAGGAGAATTCTAAAGCATCCGAAAGGGGGGAAGCTGAATCCGAGGTATTTGGGACCGTTCCAATAAAAGAGAGGATTGGGTCGGTAGCGTATCGATTGGATCTGCCAGAAGGGTTGACGGGAGTTGACGACGTATTTCAAGTATCCCAGCTGAAGAAGTACAATGCCGATCCCGAACATGTTTTGAATGATGAGCCGTTAGTGTTGCAACCCGACCTAAGCTATGTGGAGAAACCCGTAAAAATATTAGATCAAAGTATCAAGACTCTCCAGAACAAGCAGATTCCGATGGTGAAGGTGCAGTGGGAGCATCATGGCACGCAGGATGCCACATGGGAAGCAGAAGTATCCTGATCTGAGATAGAGGTACGCCTGAATTTCGGGACGAAATTCTCCTAAGGAGTGGAGGATGTGAAACCCTACCTACATCCAACCCTAGAGTAAGGGGGTCGGGATGCATATCATATTATTTTTCATGGATATATATATTTTTGAATGATTTTATGTGCTTTAGAATTGTGGTTTATAGGTTAAAAGGCTTAGATATGCTTATTGAGTAGGAAGGGTAAAATGGTAATTGTGCTTGAGGTTAAAATAGGAATCTAGCTTGAGGATTAAATAAGAGGAATATGTGAGTGAGAAAATAAGAACAACAGTTGTTGTGGTTTAGTGGTTAGAGCTTTGGAATTAATCTCTAAGGTCATGAGTTCAAATCCCATCATCTAAGTTTTATCATGATTATCTTAATTAAGTTTGAATTTTTGTTTTCTTGCATTCCATAAAAATAGGAATGTTGTCTTAGGGGAGACATGGAGAGAATGTCCTAATCTTATCATTGTGTCCTAAAAAGAATTCTAGAGGAATTCTTGTCCTTTTTATTACCTCTAGCTTTGTCCTAACATCTTCATAATTTTAATAAACCAAAATCCATTAAATCTCTTCATTTAAATTCCAAAAAAAAAAATCTGTGATAATTCTTCAACCTTGAATTACGAAAATCAGTCTCGAAGGATAGAGGATTGGCTGAAAGTAGGAGATTTCCAAAAGAAATAAATCACCATGATTATACCTTCAATCCTACATTCATGTTGTTCATATTTTTAGTGAAGAAAATCTGGAAATTTTCCAGAATTTTTGCAGACCAGCTTTTCAAAAAATTCAGGTAGTAAACCTACTCATTTGCTGCCAGAAAAATGGTCATTTCATGTGGCTTGAAGGCTGAAAATTCTGTGCAATTTTCGGACTGCATAAACTGCACAAAACCAGGAAAAAATTCTGGGCAGTTTCGCCACTTTCAACCAAGAAAATGAAGCTGTTTTAATCCGTCTTCAAGACAGCAAAACTCCTCTATTTTTCTTTAGAAAGAAGGCTGGAAAATTACCTTTGAAGGACCTTCAAATCCCCTCAAAAACCAGCTACAAATCGGGCTGAAGAAATGTAGAAAATTCTGCACCAAAAGCCACCTACCTTCGAAACTTTGAACTAGTTGAAAGCAGAAAATTTTCCAGCTTTGTCTCTCAAAGCCAAGGCCGAAGAACACCCTTCAAATCTCTAGAAATTGAACCTTGTTTAGCCATGGACTGAACACCATTGACCTCCATACTTACCTTGAGTACATGGACTCCATTACCACACCTCAAAACCCTCATAAGATTACTCTATCCAAAACTCTTTTTGAACTTCAAAATAATTCCAAAATTTTACTCCATTAAACCATTCTTGTATCAAGCTAATAAACCAGAATTTTCTCTGCCATTAAAGACTACATTTTGGCCAACCTTATAACCTGAACAAGCTTCATTCATTTTAGTAAAGGTAGCTAGTTCAGCCGGCACCATTGAAGAGCAAAGAAACCTTCCTTGATCAAACACCATTAACTAATCTCCTACCCTAAACAACTCCACAATTTCCTCCATTCAAATTTCAAAAAAATCTGATCACTCTCTCTCCCACTAGCTGAAAATCGAAACTCCTATCTACCCCAAACCATTCATCCAACATCATTCCAGATTTCGTGAAGCCTTTTCTCTCAATTCTCTTCAAAACACCAAGAACACACACTACTTTTCTTCAAGCCTAAACCTACTCTAAACACCTCCAATCAATCTCAAATACTCCAGATCACTTCTACTTAATCCCTAGACTTCATTTCTGATATTTATAACACAAAAACAAGCAAACAAGAATTTTCAATCGGATCAAAATCATCTTTTTCTTAAAGGTCTCAAGAACATCAACAAGGTAAATCAAGAACAACCTTCTTGTTCATCCTCTTCCATTCAATTCTCGATATACCTTTCTAATGCTCTCTCTCTCTCTCTCTCTGTCTCTCTCTCGGCCGAAATGGTTGATCAACAACCATGGCTGTTTTCTTACTCTTGGACAATTCAAGACCCTCACTCGCGTGGACCTTCTTAAATCTTCATCAAAGTAATCATCAACCAAGTATTTCTCCTTAACCTTTCTTTTTAATTCTGAATTCATGTCTCTTAGATGTTGATAGGGAGAATAGTATATGAATGGGGGATTGAGTATAAGCATACGTTTGAAGGGGTTGAGAGTAGGACATGAGAGTGATTGATCGTGTTTAAGCTATATGGATTTTTTTGTCAATCAATATATGATCATTATGTCTTAAGAAAATTATGGACGGTTAAAGCATGTGGGATGAAATGACACCTTTGGTGAATAGGATTTTCATGTTCTTATCTTCA
This sequence comes from Voacanga thouarsii, assembly GCA_026120185.1. Taxonomy (NCBI): domain Eukaryota; kingdom Viridiplantae; phylum Streptophyta; class Magnoliopsida; order Gentianales; family Apocynaceae; genus Voacanga; species Voacanga thouarsii. The sequence goes on from JANUWF010003389.1 coordinate 5,213, forward strand.
TTGAAGCCATGGTTATGATTATGCTTAGTAGAGATTTGCCATGTGATAGCAAGTGTAGATTTAAGCCTATGTTCATGAATGGATTAGTTTGTTGTTTGATGTTAGAGAATATGTTCATGATTCTTGTTAGCAGTAGGAAAATTATGATAATGCTCTTGTTGATCCTAAGTTATTTTAATTAGCAAATTTTAGTATCTTAATTAAAATTATTACTATATTTTTCCTCTAGGATTTCAAAATCTCTAGGAAGCTTTGGAAATGGGGTATTAAATGAAATATTGATATTTTACTAATCAAATAAATAATATTTTCATTAAAAATAATGTATGCATTCGTATAAAATTAAATAAGATCTTTTTATATAAATGCTATTGATAAATAAAATATTAATGACCTTGTAGGCCTACAGTCATGAATATTATTCATATTTAAATTTGGTTGTTATTTATTAAACAAAATTTAACAAAATTTATTTATTATTAATTTTATTTATTACTAATTATTTATTGTCTACTAAAAAAATTAATTGTGAATTTATTATTTATTTAAGTAACATTATTTTTAAATTACCATTTATTAATATTATTTAGGACTTTATAGTATTCAAAATTCAAACCTTAGTTAAGTTATTAATAATAACACTCAAGATTTATTATTTTAGCCTGAACTTATTAGCAATTATTTTTACAATCTCTAGTTATTTTAACTTTTCAAGCTAGACTTATTTTGTAAAATCCTTTACCATGTAGCCTTAAAGCTTAAAACATTAGGGTCATGATTGTAATAAGTTGAACTAGGATTAATTGTGTATGTAAATATAGCTTGAGTATAACATTATGTCTTGTGTTTACCCCAGGCGGGGTTAGGTCAGCCTTGGAAGACTTTTGAATTTGAGCAAGCAAAGGATCAGGTAAGTTCCTGCATGAAATTATTTGAAGACCAAAACTTACTGTGGCAAGCCAAATGTGATGTGTATGGACATTCCTTATGTAAAGGCAATTAAGGACTGTTTTTCCTTTTTATTCCAGTCAACTAAATCATTTGAAAATCAAACAAGCAGTTTTACCCAAAATGCAAAATTCTTTCTAAAACCCAACTTTGATAAGAATTTTAGAAACCCTTAATTGCTATTTCCAAATAAAACAATGTGCGATCAATTTTCTCTCAAGTGGGACTATCAACGTTGAGTACTCAATAAGGGTAGACCACCAGGACTAGGCTTTGAAGGGTTTGGGTAAGTCTCTCAGTAGGTGGCCACCTCTGAGGGGTGAGTCCTTCCTGGATAGGATGCCAGTCCGGTAGGTCATACCGGTCCGAGCTAGCAAGTTTCAGTCATGTAGATTGTGTGTTTCTGGAGTGGACAACCGGTAAGTTTGGGTGTAGAGATGGAGGAGTATCTCACCCGTTAGGCCGTACACCTACCTTTTGTCAGCTTGCGCAACGTGTGGCATTCTGACCGTTATTTTGTCATGGGGCCCAACGTGTGGTAACCCATGGCTACTCGTTTAAGTGGTTGTATTTATTATGCACCTGTATGGTTTGAGAAGCAAAACACCACTCTTTATTTTCAGCACTAATTTAATGCTTGTCAGTATTTGCTCTTGTGAAACTTTTACAACTTGCATGCATGAATGATTTTACCTGAAACACTCAAAGCACACACCTGCTTACTGAGATTCTTATCTCATCACCTTTTACGCCATGTTTTCAGGTTGATCCAGCTGTGGAGGTCATTAGCTAGACTTGTTGCCTATGCTTTGAAGACTTCATGTTATTTTGTTTATGTGATGTTTTGAGAGAATGTAGCAAACAATTTATTTTGGATTTGTTCCTGTATTTATCTTTTGGGTTGTAATAAGTTTAATTTTAAAGTATTTATTTTATTTTATTATATGTGACATAGTTATAAGGACCCCTTGTCCTTTGGACGGGGCGACATCCCTGGGCCTGTTGGGCCCAGGCAGTAGGGTGTTACAACACCAGTTTAGTGCTATGCACTTTAATATTTTATAATGACAAAGTAAGACGGTTATCAAACCTTAGCATTATGGGAATAATTTGAAGAAAAAATAAAGATTGGAAAAGTGAAATACTTAATGGACGATCGTATGTTAATGGAAAAAAAATACCCATTCGGATGCGAATTTATGAGAATTCAAATATCCCTGAGAGTTAAAACCGAATCGAGAAGCGGTTTTGGCCCGAATCGAATTGTAGAAAGTGGGTTTGACCGAGTCGAACGAAAAAAGTTGTCAGGGACAAAACAAATAAGAACGTAGGGATATAGTCGCAAATATGGCAGCACAGAACCCAGGTTTGATTTGGGTTGAAGCCAGGTCTGAAAAATGAGTAAGAAAAAAATAATAAAAACTACGTTACTTCGAATTGCTGTCCGCGTTTGGGACATATTAACGAAGAAAATTAGGAATAAATCGAAACGGTTGTTTGAGAAATGGGGAAAAAGAAAAAAAAAGTGATAAAAAGGCTAAAATAGGAGCACAACACGAGGACTTCCCAAGGGCCACCCATTCTAGTACTACTCTCACCCAAGCACGAATAACTTTGGAGTTTTGATAGGATTCGATACATTAGTATTGGTATGGTCGCACCCGTTTAGAATGATGCACTTTAATATTTTATAATGACAAAGTAGGACGAGTATCAGACATTTGTACAAGGAGAATAACGGGAAAAAAAATAAAGTTAGAAAAAGTGGAAACTTAATGGACGACTGTATATTATAGTGTAAAAACACCCACTTTGATGCGTAGTTATGAAAAATTCAAATATCCATGAGAGTTTGAACCAAACCAAGAAGCGGTTCCGGCCCGAATCGAATTGAAGAAAACTGGATTGGATCTGGTCTGATGGAGAAAATTGGTAATGAATCCAAAGGTACAGACATAGTTGCAGACTTGGCAAGATATAACTCGGGTTTGATCAAGATTAAAACAATATGAGAAAAATGATTATAAAAAAAACCTAACTGTATCGAATTGTAGCCCTTTTATGGACATATTTGTTGGGTATCTTAGGCTCGTATCCTATATGGCGCAACAAAAAATAAAACGAGATACCATCCCAGGACTCGCCTATGTGTGGAAAACAAGATATAAAGATAATAAAAGCAATAGCTTTTTACCTTTGTTTGATCGTTCGAAGAACAAAAATTTCTTCTTCAAGTTGAGGCGCAATCTAGCAATCTTCTAGATCTAACTTCACGAGAATGGAACATCTAACCACTATAATCACAATGTGTGATTATCTCTAACAGTAATCCACACAGGAATACTCAAGCACCAAAATTTCCTGTGCTAGCAGAAAAACATGGCGGCTAGGGCTATTTTCATTCTTAGCAAAACGAGAGAGAGAGAGAGAGAGAGAGAGAGAGAAGAAAAAGATGTTTGTTTTGTGGCTCCTATTTCGTGTGAATCACCCTTGGATTAGGGTTTTGAGCATAGCTAATATATGTTCCAAAATCCATTGAAAATCTGAAATTCTAAAACAATTAGAATTTCCTAATAGTAATTAGAAACATCAAGTTTTCACAATTACAACTTGGACCACAAATTATAACTAATTATAATTTATCCACAACAACTTCTCTTTTTCGTAATTAACCGCTCACTGTTATCAAATAACATCTTGAGTATATAATCCTCTATTATGTGTGACCTATTTGGTTTCCTAGTCAAATGGTAGCGAACAAGAATTAATCCAAACGTCTTTGAGATTAATAATCCATAATTAATTAGAATTAATCCTATTAATTCTAATTAGGATTGGTTTATTAATTCATCAATTAATAAACCCATATTCCCAGATCATGAGCGGTATCTAGCAATACTTCATGACCACCCAAGAGTCCAAAAAGTCAAGTGGCTTGACATGAACCCTTCAATAACAAACTGTAGTGCAATTAACTCCTTTCACCATACAATATCTCATTCAGTTTGGAGTACAGAATTAGTGCCAACTCCCTCCAGAATTAATTCTGGCCCGAATACAACAGTATTTGTACCAGGAACCTACTACTCGAGAGGTGTATCAATTGGAACTATTTCCAATACACAATCTCCTTGGCCAAGAACTTTCCGAGTAGTAATTCCTACAAGTGGCCATGAGATATTAGCCCCTACTATTAGGAGTGGTCAATCCTTTATTGACCCTCTTAACTGCTTTTGTTTATCTCACAATGTACCCAATATCCATCCTATAGGCAACCCTCAATCGAGCTTCGAAGATTGGAATCAAAGTACAATGCTTAGCAAACAAAGTGCCTTGGAGATCTCAAGTCTAAGGATACTTGCATGTTTGCTATATTGAGATTATATCACTCGCACTAAACAGTTATTCATGTGATTATCTCAAAGCTAGGTCATCCAATGAACTTGTTCCATTAACAAGCATCCACGTGTTAACTTTGCGCATCTCAATACTCATGGATAAGAGAACCACCGCCTGATCAAATAAGGAAGTCTAACACATGCTAGTCTTAACGCATTATTGATCTCGTGTCTCATTAATACTGTGACTAGGGACTATTTAAGTACTAACACCATCCTTTGTAGTAGGAATCTCATATCATGATCTCTATCATGATTTCCTTAACACAGTGTTGTATGAGGGACTTTATCGAATAGTTATATTACTTAAAAGTAACAAAAGAAACTGTAAAATAAATAATGCTATTTATTAAAATAAAATGTGTCATATACAATGTACAAGTAATTGCCTTTAGAGCACAACACTAACAATATTAACAGGGCATAAATGAAATAAATTGAAACGGATGTCATAGAAATTGGGAAAAAGGAAAACATAATAAAAAGGCAAAAATATGGTTGCAACACGAGGTCTTCCCTGGAGGTCACCAATCCTTGTGCTACTTTTGCCCATGTATGCTTAACTTCGAAGTTCTGATGGGATCTACTGTATTAGTGCGGGTGCTATGCACTTTAATATTTTATAATGACAGAGTAGCACGGTTATCAGACTTTTTCTCTAGGAGAATAACGGGAAGAAAAAATAAAATTAGCAAAAGTGGAAAATTAATAGACGGCTGCATATTATAGTGAAAAAATACCCACTCGAATGAGAAGTTATGGGAATTCAAATATCTGTGAGAGCTAGAACCAAACCGAGAAGCAGTTCTGACCTGAATTGAATTACACAAAGTTGGATTGGATTGGTTCAGATGGAGAAAATTGGTAGGAAAGAAATAAATCAGAATGTATGGACATTGTCACAAATTTGATAGGATATAACCTGGGTTTGATTTGGATTAAAATGATATGAGAAAATGAACAAAAAAAACCCAGTTGTATCAAATTGTAGCCCGTGTTAGGGACAAATTAATGGGGAAAAAAAGAAATAAATTGAATCGAATGTTAAAGAATTGGGGAAAAAGGAAAAAAATGCGATAAGAGGGGTGCAACACGAGGACATCCTAGTGGGTCACCCATCTAAGTACTATTTTTGCCCAAGCACGCTTAACTTCGGAGTTCTATTGGGACCCGATGCATTAGTGCTGGTATGGTCACGCAAGTTTCGTGCAATATTAATGGAAGGAATTATGTATAGTATTAATTGAGGGATTTGTTCCCTTTAGTGATTTCAATAAATGACATGCATAAAAATCAACAAATCACATAATTGGTAATCACGGTAATAAAGCGATTACGTGGTATTGTTAAGGACTTTACCCTAAATTAATTTCTTTAAGCCATAAAAGAAATTAATATAGTTAACCATTTGCGTTCATCCACGATTTAAGTAGAAGGTCTTACCTTCTCGCATTGTTTTGGTTGCCATCACCAAAATAGAATAATTCTACTCTTATCTAACCTATGTAAACTAATTACTCCACTATTTAATTTTTTTTAAATAGCTGGAACGTCGAAAATAGAGTAGAACGAGTGCTGATTTGGAAGCCAGAGCCGGTGCTGGCTGCATTCGGGTTTTAAGGAAAATTTTCTTCCAGAAACAGTTTCTGGACATTCACGAAATAGCATGGAACCGATGTCGGCTAGGAGCCGGAGCCAGTGCCGACTGTAGTCAAGAACAAGGAGGTGATTTTTGAAAATTTTTCAGAAATAGTTTCCGGTGCCTTCTTCTTCTGCAGATTTTTAGTGGGAATAATTCTCAGCAGTATTTTCTATTTTGAAGCTCAAAATAGCAACCAATTTGTTAGTTTAAACAAAACCAAAACAAAAAATTAGGAGGACACGCAAGGCAACAACCATGTTCAAGAAAACATTTTTCTGCAAAAAACTTGCAGCATATAAAGAAAGCATCGTTCGAAATATGCTGTAACTTTTACACAATTATATTGTGCTACAGACCCAACCCATAATTCTTGAAATAATTTCGACTCGAGTGAAAACAATTTTCACAGCGAACAAAGACAAACACGAATTCATGAAAACAGCTTTTCATGCCAAAAATAATGTTTGCAATCCACACATAGCATGGCTCTAATACCACTGTTAGTATCTCTCATGCATATCATATATGGTGCAGCGGAAAAATAAAACAAGATACCATCCCAAGATCCGCATATATGTGGAAAGCAAGATATAAAGAGAACAAAGGTAACAACTTTTTACCTTTCTTTGATCGTGAAGAAAATAAATTTTTTCCTCTTCATGTTGAGGCACGATCCAGTAATCCTCTTGATCAAAGACCACGAGAGTTGAGCATCCAACCATTATAATCAAAGTGTGTGATTTTCTCTAACAGTTATCCACACAGAGGATGACACTCAAGCACTAAGATGTTTATGTGCTTGCATAAACAAGATGGCGGCTAGGGTTAGTCATGTTTTCATAAAAAATGAGAGAGAGAGAGAGAGAGATAGAGAGAGAGAAGTTGTTTTTGGAGAGTTGTATTTCGTGAATCCCTACCAGCTAGGGTTTCGTGTGTATCTAATAAATGAGATGAAAAATCATTGAAAATCTGAGAATTCTAAAACAATTAGAATTTCCTAACTGTAATTGGAAACATCAAGTTCTCACAATAACAATTTGGACCATAAATTATAACTAATTATAATATATCCATAGCAATTTCTCTTTCTCGTAATTAACACAACTATGTTATCAAATAAAATCTTCAGTATATAATCCTCTATTGTGTGTGACCTAACAGGTTTCCTAGTCAATTGGTAGCGAATATGAATTAATCCAAACGTCTTTGAGAATAATAATCTATAATTAATTAGAATTAATAATATTAATTCTAATCAGGATTGGTTTATTAATTCATCAATTAATAAACCTATATTCCCAGATCATGAGCGGTATCTAGCAACACATCATGACCACCTAAGAGTCTAGGAAGTCAAGTGGCTTGACATGAACCATTCAATAACAAACCGCAGTACAATTAACTCCATTCACCATATAATATCTCTTTCAGTTTGGAGTACGGAATTAGTGCCAACTCCCTCCAGAATATAATAGTACTTATACCAGAAACCCACTATTCTAGATATGTATCAATTCGAATGTTTCCAATATACAATCGCCTTGGCCAAGGACTTCTCGAGTAGTAATTCCTACAAGTAGCCGTGAGATATTTGCCTCTGCTATTAGGAATGGTGAATCCTTTATTGACCCTCTCAACTACTTTCATTTACCTCACAACGTACCCAATATCCATCCCATAGGGAACCCTCGATCAAGATCCAGAGATTGGAATCGAAGCACAAAGCTCAGCAAACAAAGTACCTTGGAGATCTCAAGTTTAAGGATACTTATACGTTTGCAATATTGAGATTATATCACTCACACTAAATAGTAATCCATGTGATTATCTCAAAGCTAGGTCATCCAATGTACTTGTTCCCTTAACAAGCATCCATGTGTTAACTTTGAGTATCTCTATACTCACGGATATGAGAACCACCGCCTGATCAAATCAGGAAGTCTAACACGTGGTAGTCTTAACACATTATTGATGTCCTTTCTCATTAATACCTCACTATATATGTTAGTTATCTCAGGCTCGTATCGTATACGGCGCAACGAAAAATAAAACGAGATACTATCCCAGGACCCGTCTATGTGTGAAAACAAGGCATAAAGATAATAAAGGTAACAGGATTTCACCTTTAGGTGATCGTATGGGGAACAAAAATTTATTTTTCAAGTTGAGGTGCGATCCAACAATTCTCATGATCAACCTCCACGTGACTTGAATGTCTAACCACTATAATTACAGTGTCAAATTATCTCTAATAGTAATCCACACAGAGGATACACTCAAGCACCAAAATTTCCTCTACTAGCAGAAAAAGATGGAGGCTAGGGTTCTTTGATCAAGGTCAAATCAAGAGAGAGAAGAGAGGAAGCTGTTGTTTTGTGGCTTTTGGTTCTTCGTGTGTGTTTCAGCTAGGGTTTTTGTGTTTTATATCTACTATATACTACATGAAATTTCCATCTAAAACTGAGAGTTCTAATCCTATTAGAATTCCCTAATTCTAATTGGAAACATTAAGTTCTCACGATTACAACTTAGACCAGAAATTATAACTAATTATATTTTATCCATAACAACTTCACTTTCTCTCAATCAACCCCACTATGTTATCAAACAACATCTTGAGTATATAATCCTCTATTTTGTGTGACCTATTAGGTTTCCCAGTTAATTGGTAGAGAACATGAATTAATCAAAATGTCTTTGAGATTAATAATCCATAATTAATTAGAATTAATCTTATTAATTCTAATCAGGATTGGTTTATTAATTTATAAATTAATAAACCCATATTCCCAGATCATGAGCGGTATCTAGTAATACTTCATGACCACCCAAGAGTCCAAAAAGTCAAGTGGCTTGACATGAACCCTTCAATAACAAACTTTAGTGAAATTAACTTCTTTCACCATACAATATCTCATTCGGTTTGGAGTACGGAATTAGTGCTAACTCCCTCCAGAATTAATTCTAGCCCGAATACAATAGTACTTGTTCCAGGAACCCACTACTCTAGATGTGCATCAATTGGAACTTTTTTCAATACACAATCGCCGCGGCCAAGGACTTTCGAGTAGTAGTTCCTACAAGTGGCCGTGAGATATTCGCCCTTACTATAAGGAGTGGTGAATACTTTGTTGACCCTCTTAACTACTTTCGTTTACCTCACAATTTATCTAATATCCATCCCATAGGTGGCCCTCGATCGAGCTCCGGAGATTGAAATCAAAGTACAAATCTCAGCAAACAAAGTATCTTGGAGATCTCATGACTAAGGATACTTGCACGTTTGCTATGTTGAGATAATATCAGTAGCACGAAATAGTTATCCATGTGATTATCTCAAAGCTGGGTCATACAATGAACTTGTTCCATTAACAAGTATCCATGTGTTAACTTTGAATATATTAATACTCACGGTTATGAGAATCACTGCCTGATCAAATCGGGAAGCCTAACACATGCTAGTCTTAACGCATTAATGATGTCATGTCTCATTAATACTTTGACTAGGGATTATTTAAGTACTAACACATACAGTATAGTAGGAATCTCATATCATGATCTCTATCATGATTTCCTTAACATAGTGTTGTATTAGGGACTTTATCGAACAGTTATATTACTTAAAGTAATAAAATGAAACTGTAAGATAATTATTGCCTTTTATTAAAATAAAATGTGTCACATATAACATACAAGTGATTGCCTATAAGGCACAACACTAACAATATTGTGTAGTAGGAATATCATATCATGATCTCTATTATGATTTCCTTAACACAGTGTTATGTTAGGGACTTTATCTTACAGTTATTTTACATAAAAGTAAACAAAAGAAACTGTAAGATAAATAATTCACTTTATTAAAGTAAAATGTGTCATATACAATATACAAGTGATTGCCTCTTGGGCACAACACTGACAAACTCCCACTTGCACTAGTGTCAATCATTCATGTATCTAATACCGAAAGACTTAACATGGCAATCATTTTTCATTTGGGATAGTGCTTTTTTAAGCGGGTTAGCTATGTTCTCATCCATGTGAACTCTCTCTATCTTTATTTCCTTAGCTGCTTTAGAAGCGGCTATGTACTTAACTTCTATCGTAGAGTTGGCAATAGTCTCTTGTTTAGATGTCTTCCAATTTATTACCCATCCACACAACGTAAACACATAGTCAGATTGTGATTTGAAATCATTTTTGTTAGATTGAAAGCTGGTATCAATGTACCCATTTATTTTCAAATCACCTTCTTCATATATTAAGAACATATCCTTTGTGAAACCCCAGTCAAAACCAACCTTAGAGTAAGGGGGTTGGGATGCATAGCATATTTATTTGCATGTTTAAATATATTTTTGTATGATTTTATGTGCTTCGAATTTGTGTTTTATAGTCTAGAGGGCTTGATTATGATTATTGAGTGAGAAGGGCAAAATGGTAATTTTTGCTTGAGATGGAAAAAGGGAGATAGCTTGAGGATTGAATAGAAAAATATTTTTAGGGGGAAAATAAGAATAAAAGTTATTGTGGTTTAGTGGTTGGAGCTTTGGAATTAATTCTTGAGATCTTCGGTTCAAATTCCATCATAGGAGCTTTAGCTTGGTTAAATTTTATTCTTACTTGGGAAGTATCATTTTTGGCCTTAGTGGTGTTTGGAGTAGGGTAGAGATGTTGTCCTATGAGAGACATGATAGGAGTCTTCAAATCCTACTCTTTTGCTCTACACAAAATTCCTAAGGGGAATTCATTTCCTCTTGATCCTTAATTTTTCCTATTTCTCAATTCATTAGTTTGTTCATTTTGTTCAAGCCAATTTTATTCTAGAAAAAAATTCTAGCAATGTGCGATGGCTTTGAAGGTTTGAAATGTCTTAGTAAAAGGCATCATATGGACTGAAACAATGAAAGAGGGGGAAAGATTTCAAGTGAATTAAATTTCCTAGTGAACTTTCTAAAAATTCACTCTAGCTAGGTTCATTTCCCTTCATGCTTAGAACTGAATTTTTTCCAGTTTTATGTGCCTTCAAGGTGACGAAATTCTTAACCATTATTTCCTCCCAAATGCTGCCAGAAAATGGCCCTTTTGATTAGCTTGAAATCTGAATTTTCCTGGCCATTTTCGGACTGCACAAATACTGTGCAAAATAAGAAAATTTTCTGGGCAGATTCGCAGCTTTGGAGGTCCGAAACCAAGCTGTTTTCTTCCAATTTTTGTTCAGCACCTTAGCCATGTTTTTCCTCCATGATGTAGGATGGAAACCAGCCTTGAAAGCCCCAGAAATTCCCCTTCAAAGCCTCTACAAATCGCCTGGAAAAGGGCAGCCGAAAACTACCCAGGAAATTCCAGCCTTGTGAAAGTATTGTGCAGAATTTTGTCCAACTTTGTTTCCTAATTCAACCCTAGCCGAAACTCCATCATTTTTCTGCACAAACCACCATTAAACCTTCATTAACTGAACTCCATTGTCCTCCCTATGTTTTGCACGAAAATCCAACCATGGCTGCCAAAAAGATTTCCAAAAAAATTCTGCAATCATGCCTTGATTTGGATACCAAAATTTCAGCCACCATGATTTAACAACTTTCCATAAAATATACCTCAAACAACCAGACCTTCCCTTCACCATTAGACTCCTTAATTTCGGCCACCATTAGCCTCCTTCAACCAGCTTTCATCCAGCCAATTCTGCACAAGCAGTCGGCCATGGCAGATTTCCAAGAGCTCTTCCATAATCAAAGATATCCTTGAATATTTAATTTCCAAATTTGCTTCATAAAAATATTCTTCAAGGATTCCAAAAACTAGCCTTTCATTTTCCCTTACAAACCAGAAAAACCATCTACCTAAACCCTACAGAAAATCGCAACCCTAATCCTCATAGAATTTCGGCAGCCTCCATCCAAAAGCTCTCTACTCTCTTCAACCTTCAAGAACACATTGTACACCAAGAACACCTACTCCTTCTTTTCACCTAATACCTCTTCAAATCACTTCAAACTACCTCTATGAATTCCAGATTTCATCTATTCATTGCTGTGAGTCCATCCGTACCATTTTTAACATCAAACTCCAAAATCCAACTTGCACTTTTGGATAAAAAACCAGAAATTTTGTGAAGGCTCAAGAATACCTTCAAGGTAGGATTATTCAATCAACTTCATCTTCGCTAATCTTCAATCACTAATGAATATATATGTGTTTAAGCATGCTAATGAGCCTTCTTCATCTCTCTCTCTCTCTCTCTTGGCCAAACTACTCACTTACTTGGCCGAATGGTTTCTTCTCCATGGCCATTCTTCCTTCATCTCCTTGGACGGATTTAGGCATCTAGGGCTTGAGATTCATTTGAAACTATTTCAAGGAATTCATCAATCAAGTAAGCCATTTTAACCCTTCTTTTAAATTCTAGATTCATGCCTCTAGGATGATGTTGATAGAAGATGGATTGTGGATAAGGTTTGAGTAGATATTGTTGAGGTTGAAGCATGAATGAAAGTATGAATATGAAGGAGGTTGGATTTATGCATGGATGGATTATCTTTGTTGATTGTATGATGATTTGAGGTTTAATGCATGTCTCCATGTCATAGGTAGTATTTGTGATGAAGTATGCTAGAGATTATGTCACCTTTGGTGAATAGGATTTATATTCATGTTGGATTGTTGAAGCCATGATCATATTCATGCTAGTAGGGGTTAGATCATGTCTTGATAAATTTAGATCTATGCTTATATGCATGATTTGGATGATTTGATGAATTGAAGGATTGTATATGTCCTTGATTGTGGTTAGCCATAGAAGTATGATCATGATCTAGTTGTCTATAAGCTAATTTTTATTTCATAAATAAAATATTTCATAAGGGGATTTTGATAATAATTTCCAAAAAAAACCCTAGGAGGGGTAAATTTGGATTATTATATATAATAAGGATATTTTAGTCAAATAAATAATAGCTTTTGCTAGAAAAATAAAATATATAGATATTATATATAAAATGATAATATCAAATAAAGCCTTTTATGGAAATAATCATAATTAGTAAAATATTTATTACTAAAAATTTAATTATTATCTTTTAATCGAAACCTATTAAAAATTTATTTATTATCTTTCAAGCAAGACTCATTAAATTTATTTTCAATTAATTTTAGTTATCAATTATTTTCTAACAACTAAATTATTAATAAATCGTTATTTTACCTAATTCCACCTAGGACTCTTCATCAAATATACTCTAAATCTTTCTTCGCAAGATTTAAACCTTCAACTTATTAGTACGTATTTCCCAAAACATTAATTATTTTAAATATCAAATTAGGCTTAGCTTATAAACCTATTTATTTATTGTTTGGCCTTAAAGCTTGGGACATTAGGATCATGCTAGTAGTAAGTTGAGTTGTTTTACATTGAGAAAGTGGATTCTGGCTTGAGTTTGATTGTGGTTTGTATTTGCCCATACGGGGTTAGGTCAGCTGTTGGAGACCTTTGTTGTGAGCAAGGATCAGGTAAGCTCCTGCATAAAACCTGTTTGATGAAAAATGTTTTTTTTTATGGCAAGCCAAAAGTAGAGTGCAAGGTCACTCATTTTTGTACAGACAATTGAGGATTATTTCCATTCTCATTTCGGACAAATAAATTATTTGCAAATCAAGGGGCGGTTTTACTGAAAACCTAAAACTCTTTCTAAAACTAGTTTTGCCCCAAACTTTGGAAAACCTTAATTGCCATTTTCAAGTGGAACTATGTTTTGTTCATTTTTCCCTAGTGGGATACGTTACGTTGAGTACTCAATAAGGGTAGGCTAGTAGTACTAGTTTTGAAGAGCAAGAGTGAGTCTTCTGGCAGGAGGCCACCTCCAGAAGATAAGCTCAACTTAAAGAAACGTCAGTACTACTTAGTCATGCCGGTCCGAGCTAGCAGTTTTTATTTCAGTCAAGTGACTGTGTTATGCTGGAATGGACACCCGGTTGTTGTTTGGGTATAGAGAAGGAGGAGTATCTTGCCCGGTAGGCCGATCAGCTACCTTTTGTTAGTCCGCACAAAGTGTGGTATTCTGACCGGCAGTATGCACAAAGTGTGGCATACTGACCATGTGGACATGGAGCCTAACGTGTGGTAACCCATTACCACCCTTTTTGAGTGGTTGATTTTATTGTACCTGTATGGTTTGAAAGCCAAAACGCCACTCTTGTTTTTGAACATCATTCATTGCTTGCCAATATTTCTTTTGCCAGTCTGCATAAAGTGTGGCATTCTGACCGTTGTATGGTTATGGGGCCCAACGTGTGGTAACCCATGACCACCTTTATGAGTGGTTGATTTTATTGTGCACTTGTATGGTTTCAAAAAGAGGAAAACACCACTCTTGCTTTTGACTAATGTTTATTGCTTGCCAATATTTCTATTATAAAGATTTCACACTTTGCATCCACGAACTGTTTTCGCTGAACACCCAAAGCACACACGGACTTACAAAGATTTCTGTCTCATCACCTTTTTACCATGATTTCAGGTCGATCCTACTGTGGGGATGAGTAGCTAGTATTATCTGCCTTGGAAAAGAATGTTGTCTTTCATTTTTATGTATTGCTTCGGGGAGTTGAGAGTGGAAGATTTTATTTATGGATTTGTTTTTCTTTTGGGAATTCTTGGATTCATTTTGGATTTTAATAAATTTTAAGTTAAAGTATTATTTTTATTTTGCTATTTTATTTGTGTGACCTAGTTATAAAGATCCCTTGTCCTTTGGACGGGGCGCTATCCCCGGCCCCGGCGGGCCTAGGTAACGGGGTGTTACATCCTTTGTCTTTCGTAAGTACTTGAGGATGTTCATTACAGCTACCCAGGGACCCTTATTTGGGTCAGATCTGTATCTACTCGTCAAACTGAGAGCACAAGATACATCGGGCCTAATACATATCATAGCGTACATGATAGATCCAACTGCAGAAGTATATGGAATATTACTCATGGGATCCCTTTCAACTAATGTCTTGGGAGACATCAACTTTGAAAGGCATACACCATATAACATGGGTAAGAATCCCTTTTTGGATTAATCCATGTTAAACCTCTTTAGCACTTTATCTATGTATGTAGACTGTGAAAGACCTAGTAACTTTTTAGATCTATCTCAATAGATCCTTATTCCAAGAATATAGGTTACTTCATCAAGGTCTTTCAAGAAGAATTATTTGGACAACCAAACTTTAACTGTTTGCAAGATAGGTATATCGTTTCCTATTAGTAATGTGTCATCAACATAAAGTAATAAGAAAATAATTGCGCTCTCACTAACCTTCTTGTATACACAAGGCTCATCCATGTTTTGAATTAAACCAAACTCTTTGATTGTTTCATCAAAATAGATGTTCCAACTCTTAGAAGCTTGCTTAAGTCCATAAATGGACCTTTGCAGCTTGCACATCTTTTTGCTATCATTGGATGTGAAACCCCCAGGTTATGTCATATATACTTCCTCTATCAAATTTCCATTTAGGAAAGCTGTTCTCATATCCATTTGTCAAATCTCATAACCATAATGAACAGTAATGGCAAGGAGTATCCTGATGGATTTTAACATGGCTATTGGCGAGAAGATTTCGTCATAGTCAATACGATGTTGTTGACGATAACATTTCGCCACTAGTCATACTTTATAGGTAACTATGTTACCATCCATGTTCATTTTCTTCTTGAAAACCCATTTGGACCCAATAGGTTTAATTACTTTAGGTGGATCAACCAAAGTCCATACTTGGTTGTCGTACATGGAATCCATCTCTGACTTCATGGCCTCAAGCCATTTACCAGATTTTGAACTATTCAGAACATCCTTATTAGTACTAAGCTCATCTTCACGTATAAGCAATACGTCATTGTGGTCACTAATGAGAAATCCATATCTGTCAGGCGCCACACGTATCCTACTAGATCTACGAGGTTTTTATGTAGTGGAAGGTTCATCTATTCTTTCAATAGATGTGGGATCAGACGGTTGATCCTCGTTTGTTTGATCTTCATGAACTTCACTAAGTTTAATTTTACTCCCACTATCCCCTTTGAGCGTGTGCTCCTTCTCTAAGAAGACGACATGTTTTAAAACAAACAATTTATTTTTAGAGGGTAAGTAGAAGTAATATTTGAAAGATTCTTTTAGATATCCCACAAACAAACATTTGTCAGACTTACTATCAAGTTTGTCTGACTGTGGCCTTTTGATAATGGCAGGACAACCCCATACTCGCAAGTGAGATAACTTTGGTTTCTTACCAAAGAACATCTCAAATAGGGTAGTATCAATTTATTTTGTTGGAACTGTGTTTAGTATATAAACAGAAGTCTCTAGTGCATACCCCCAAAACGATTTTGGTAGGTCTGTAGAAGCAATCATGTTCCATACCATGTCTAGAAGGGTTCGATTCTTACTCTCAGATACACCGTTATGTTGAGGTGTATGTGGTGGAGTCCATTGAGATAATATCCCATTATCTCTAAGATAACTCAAAAACTTTAGGCTCAAGTATTCTCCTCCTTGATCAGATCATAGAGCCTTTATACTTTTGCCATGTTATTTTTCTATTTTATTCCTGAAGTCTTTGAACATTTCAAATGCCTCAGATTTGTATTTCATTAAATACAATTACCCGTATCGTGAGAAATCATCGATAAAGGTTATGAAATAGTTATAACCTCCTCTTGCTTGTATTGTCATTGGGCCACATACATCAGAATATATGAGTTCTAATAAATTCTTGGCCCATTCTCCTTTTCCTGGAAAAGGAGTTTTAGTTATTTTACCTAGTAAATAAGACTCGCATGTGCCATATGATTCATAATCAAATGACACTAAGGCACCAAACTTGTGTAACTTAGGAACACGATTTTCGTTTACATGGCCTAAACGACAATGCCATAAGTAAGAGGTGTTAGAGTTTTATATTTTTGGTTTCTTATTGTTTATATTGAGAATCAGACTATTCATGTCTAGAACATATAAACCATTAACTAGAGTTGTTGAACCATAATGAATATCATTCAATGAAAAAGAACAATATTTATGCTTAAATATCAAATGAAATTCATTTAAGTCTAAACACGCAACTGAGATAATGTTTTTCACTAAAACTGGTACATAATAACAGTTTTGCAATTCTAGAATTAATCCTGAAGGTAGGTTTAGCTCGTATGTTCCCATAGCAAGTGCAGCAACCTTTGCCCCATTTACAGTACGTAGATCCACATAGTCTTTCTCTAGCCTTCTACTACACTTTTGTCCCTGCAAGTTATTACACAAATGTGATCCACAGCCGATATCTAAAACCCATATCTGATTTCTCTAGGCAGTATTTATCTCAATCATAAACATACCCGAAGTAGAAGTAGAAGTGCTTGTAACCTTCTCCTTCTGCTTCTTGTCCTTAACAGTCTCTATGTAGGCCTTGCAGTTGCGCCTCCATTGGCCTATCTTGCCACAATGATGGCACGGGCCCTTGGTAGTAGCGTCTCACTTATTCACACCATCTTTGGGCTTCCTGGGGGCCTTCTTCTTCTTATTTTGAAATTTCTTCTTAGAAGATGAAGATTCTACTATTACAACTGCATTGGAATCCTTCTTCATTGAGGACTCCACAATTTTGAGAAGATTGATCAACTCAGGAATGGTGGACTCAATCTTGTTCATCTTATAGTTAATCACAAATTGTGAGAAACTATTAGGCAAAGATTGTAGAATTAATTCAACACTTAAGTCATGATCCATTGCAAACCCAAGAGATCCAAGCTTCTCTATCAAGCCCAGCATCTTTAGCCCATGAATGGCCACAGAAGAACCCTCTACCTTTTTGCAACAGAATAGTTGCTTCGAGATCTCACATATTTCAGTTTTGGCTTGGGCGTCAAATCGCTCTAAAAAATATAGTATAATCGATTGAGCATCCATAAGCTCATGCTATTTTTGTAGCTCAGGAGTCATGCATGCCAGCATAATACATGATGCTGTATCACTATCCTTCTTATGCCTTTTGTGGATAGCATGCTCATCAACATGAGCATCTTGAGTGGGTAGTGGCGGAATAGGAGCGTGTAGCACGTAATGTAACTTTTCTAATTTGAGAACGATTCTCAAATTTCTAAACTAGTCGTGGTAGTTTGATTCATTTAACATGTACATTTCCAAGAGGCTATGTAGGTTTAGGTTTGTTGACTTGATGCAAGTGTCCTAGATGTAAAGATAGAGATCATTAGCTACTATATGTGCACATGAAATGCAAATAATTAGGACTTTAATTAAATTCATTTTTACTCCACTATTTTACTCAAACCAACAACCCCCTTTACCGATTTAGAAAGCCCGTTGGAAGCTTTCCTAGTGGACTAGTATCCAAATTTCTCAAGAATAACCTTGGGTTTGCCCAACAAGCCAGCCTTGAGTTCATTGGTTGGTATCCAATACCAATTACATCGTATGCAACTACCGGATCATTGGGTGATTAATAAATTTTAATTTTAAAGCCTTTTAGGCTACTCCGACTTTTCTTCTAAATTTCTTTATGCATGAGTTTGCCCAACCGGGATAAAGAATTTAGTTAAAACCGACCCATTAATCAATAATTTAATTCCATAGTTTGAACATGCCCAATGTCAAGCAAGCTTGGGTTTGCCCAACACCATAGTTTCAAAAAAGAACTCTCGTTCTTACTACATTAACAGAAGGAATTAGGTTTAATATTAATTGAGGGATTTGTTCCTTTTATTGATTTCAATAAATGACAATCATAAAAAATCCATAAATCACATAACTGATAATCATTGTAATAAAGCGATTACGTGGTATAGTAGTGGACTTTACCCTAAATTAATTTCTTCGAGCCATAAAAGAAATTAATATAGTTAACCTTCATGTTAATGCATGATTTAAGTAAAAGGAATTACTTTCTCGCCTTGTTTTTGTTGCCATATCCAAAATATAATAATTCTACTCCAATCTAATCGATATAAACTATTAACTCCACTATTTAATTTTTTTTTAAATAGCTGGGACGTCGCAAAAAGTGCAGAACCAGCGCCGGTTTGGAAGCCAGAGCCGGCGCCGGTTGCATTCGGGTTTTAATGAAAATTTACTTCCAAAAACGATTTCTGGACATTCGTGAAACAGCATGGAACCGGTGCCGGCTGTAGTTAGGAATAAGGTGGTGATTTTTTAGAATTTTCCTGAAATAGTTTCTGGTGCCTTCTTCTTGTGCATATTTTTAGTGAGAACAATTCTCAATAGTATTTTCTATTTTGAAGCTCAAAACAACAACTAATTTATTTGTTTAAGCAAAACTAAAATAGAAATTAGGATTAAACAGAAGGCAACAACCATGTTCAAGAAAACATTTTTATGTAGAAAACTTGCAGCACATAAAGAAAGCATTTTTCAAAATATGCTGCAACTTTAACACAATCTTATTGTACTATAGACCCAACCCACAATGCTCGAAACAATTTCGACCTGAGTGAAAACAGTATTCACAGCAAACAAAGGCAAACACGAATTCATTAAAATAGCTTTTCATGCAAAAAATAATGTCTACAATCCACACATAGCGTGGCTCTGATACCACTGTTGGGTATTTCTCACGCATACCATATATGGTGCAGTGGAAAAATAAAACGAGATTCCATCCCAGGATCCGCATATGTGTGAAAAACAAGACATAAAGAGAACAAATGTAATAACTTTTTACCTTTCTTTGATCATGTAGAAAACAAAATTTTCATTCTTCAAGTCAATGCACGATCCAGCAATCCTCTTGATCAAACATGACGAGAGTTGAACATCCAACCACTATAATCACAGTGTGTGATTATCTCTAACAGAAATCCACATTGAGGACGACACTCAAGCGCCAATATGTTTATGTGCTAGCGTAAACAAGAAGGCGGCTAGGGTTAGTCATGCTTTCAGAAAAAATCAGAGAGAGAGAGAGAGAGAGAGAGAGAGAGAGAGAGAGAGAGAGAGAGAGAGAGAGAGAGAGAGAGAGAGAGAAGTTGTTTTTGGAGAGTTGTATTTCGTGAATTCCTACCAGCTAGTGTTTCGTGTATATCTAATATATTACAGGAAAAATCACTGAAAATCTAAGAATTCTAAAAGAATTAGAATTCCCTACTTGTAATTGGAAACATCAAGTTCTCACAATTACAATTCGAACCATAAATTATAACTAATTATAATTTATCCACAACAACTTCTCTTTCTCGCAATTAACCCCACTATGTTATCAAATAAAATCTTAAGTATATAATCTTCTATTGTGTGTGACCTATTTGGTTTCCTAGTGAATTGGTAGTGAACATGAATTAATTCAAACGTCTATGAAATTAATAATCCATAATTAATTAGAATTAATAATATTAATTATAATAAGGATTGGTTTATTAATTCATCAATTAATAAACCCATATTCTCAGATCATGAGCGATATCTTGCAACACATCATGACCACCCAAGAGTCCAAGAAGTGAAGTGGCTTGACATGAATGCTTCAATAACAAACTATAGTGCAATTAACTCCTTTCACTGTAGAATATCTCATTTTGTTTGGAGTACCGAATTTGTGTCAACTCCCTCCAGAATATACTAATTCTGGCCTGAATAGAATAGTACTTGTAGGAACCAACAACTCTAGATGTGTATCAATTTGAATTGTTTACAATACACAATTGCCTAATCTAAGGAATTCACGACCACTTTCTAGATGTGTATCAAGGACTCCTACAAGTGGCCGTGAGATATTCGCCCCTACTATTGAGAGTGGTGAATCCTTTATTGACCCTCTCAACTACTTTTGCTTACCTTACAATGTACCCAATATCCATCCCATAGATGGCACTCGATCAGGCTCTAGAGATTGGAATCAAAGCATAAAGCTCAGCAAACAAAGTACCTTGGAGATCTCAAGTCTAAAGATACTTACACGTTTGCTATATTTCGATTATATCACTGGCACTAAATAGTTATCCATGTGATTATCTCAAAGATAGGTCATCCAATGTACTTGTTCTATTAACAACTATCCATGTGTAAACTTTGAGTATCTCAATACTCACGGATATGTGAACCACCGTCTGATCAAATCAGGAAGTCTAATATATGCTTGTCTTAATGCATTATTGATGTCCTATCTCATTAATACTACGACTATTGACTATTTAAGTACTAACACTATACAATGTAGTAGGAATCTCATATCATGATCTCTATCAGGATTTCCTTAATACAGTGTTATATTAGGGACTTTATCTAACAGTTATTTTATGCAAAAGTAAACAAAAGAAACTGTAAGATAAATAATTCATTTTATTAAAATAAAATGTGTCATATACAATGTACAAGTAATTTCCTGTAAGGCACAACACTAACAATATAATGTAGTAGGAATATCAAATTGTGATCTCTATTATGATTTCCTTAACACAGTATTGTATTAGGGACTTTATCTTACAGTTATTTTACGTAAAAGTGAACAAAAGACACTGTCAGATAAATAATTCATTTTATTAACATAAAATGTGTCATATACAATGTACATGTGATTGCCTCTTGGGAACAACACTGACAAACTCTCACTTGCACTATAGTCAATCATTCATGTATCTAATACCGAATGACTCCACATGACAATCATTTTTCTTTTGGGATAGTGCTTTTTTAAGTCGGTCAGCTATGTTCTCATCCATGAGAACTCTCTTTTTCTCTATTTCCTAGCTGCTTTACAAGCGGCTATGTACTCAACTTCTGTCGTAAAGTTGGCAATAGTCTCTTGTTTGGATGTCTTCCAACTTATTACCCATCCACACAACGTAAACACATAGTTAGATTATGATTTGAAATCATCTTTGTAAGATTGAAAACTGGCATCAGTATACCCATTTATTTTCAAATCACCTTCTTTATATATTCAGAACACATCATTTGTCCTTCGTAAGTGCTTGAGGATGTTCTTTACAGCTGCCCAGTGACCCTTGCCTGGGTTAGATTTGTATCTACTCGTCAAACTGAGAGCACAAGATACATCGGGCCTAATACATATTACAGCGTACATGATAGATCCAACTGCAGAAGCATATGGAATTTTACTCATGGGATCCCTTTCAACTAATGTCTTAGGAGACATCAATATAGAAAGGCTTACACTATATGACATGGGTAAGAATCCCTTTTTGGATTAATCCATGCTAAACCTCTTTAGCAATTTATCTATGTATGGTGACTTTGAAAGACCTAGCAACCTTTTAGACCTATGTCAATCGATCCTTATTCCAAGAATAAAAGTTACTTCACCAAAGTCTTTCAAGGAGAATTATTTGGACAACCAAACTTTAACTATTTGCAAGATAGGTATATCTTTTCCTATTAGTAATTTGTCATCTCCATAAAGCAATAAGAAAACGATTGCGCTCTCACTAACCTTGTTGTATACACATGGCTCATCCATATTTTGAATGAAACCAAGATGTTCTAACTCCTAGAAGCTTGCTTAAGTCCATAAATGGACTTTTGCAGCTTGCACATCTTTGTGCTATCATTGGATGTGATACCCCCAAGTTATGTCATAAACACTTCCGCAGTCAGATTTCCATTTTGGAAAGCTATTTTCACATCCATTTGCCAAATTTCATAATCATAATGTGTAGTAATGGCAAGGAGTATCCTGATGGGTTTTAACATGGCTACTGGCGAGAAGATTTCATCATAGTCAATGACACTTCGCCACTAGTCATACATTATAGGTTACTATATTACCCTCCATGTTCGTTTTCTTCTTGAAAACCCATTTGCACCCAGTAGGTTTAATTCCTTTAGGTGGATCAACCAAAGTCCATACTTGATTATCAGACATGGAATCCATCTCTGACTTTGTGGCCTCAAGCCATTTGCCAGATTTTGAACTATTCAGAACATCCTTATTGATATTAGGCTCTTCTTCATCTATAAACAATACGTCATTATGGTCATTAATGAGAAATCCACATCTCTCAGGTGCCACACGTATCCTACTAGATCTTTGAGGTTTTTATGTAGTGGAAGGTTCATCTATTCTTTCAATAGATGTGGGATCAGACGGTTGATCCTCATTTGTTTGATCTTCATGAACTTCACTAAATTTAATTTTAATCCCACTATCCCCATTGAGCATGTGCTCCTTCACTAAGAAGACAGCATGCTTTAAAACAAAAAATTTGTTTTCAGAGGGTAGGTAGAAGTAATATTCGAAAGATTCTTTCAGATATCCCACAAACAAACACTTGTTAGACTTACTATCAAGTTTATCTGGCTGTAACCTTTTGACAAAGGCAGGATAACCCCATACTCGCAAGTAAGATAACTTTGGTTTCTTACCAAAGAACATCTCAAATAGGGTAGTATCAATCGATTTTATTGGAACTCTGTTTAGTATATAAATAGAAGTCTCTAGTGCATGCCGGTAAAATAATTTTGGTAGGTCTGTAGAAGCCATCATGTTCCGTACCATGTCTAGAAGGGTTTGATTTCGACTCTCAGACACAGCGTTATGTTGAGGTATATGTGGTGAAGTCCATTGAGATAATATCCCATTATCACTAAGATAACTCAGAAACACTGGGCTCAAGTATTCTCCTCTTTGATCAGATCTTAGAGTCTTTATACTTTTTCCATGTTATTTTTTGATTTCATTCTTGAAGTCTTTGAACCTTTCAAAGGCCTCATATTTGTATTTCATTAAATACAAATACCAGTATCATGAGAAGTCATCGATAAAGGTTGTGAAACAGTTATAACCTCATCTTGCTTGTATTGTCAATAGGCCACATACATCAGAATGTATGAGTTCTAATAACTACTTATCCCATTCTCCTTTTCCTGGAAAAGGAGTTTTAGTTATTTTACCTAGTAAACAAGACTCGCATGTGTCGTACGATTCATAATCAAATGACCCTAAGTCACCAAACTTGTGTAACTTAGGAACACGATTTTCGTTTACATGGCCCAAACGACAATGCCATAAGTAAGAGGTGTTAGAGTTATATATTTTTGGTCACCTATTATTTATATTGAGAATCGGATTATCCATGTCTAGAATATATAAACCATTAACCAGTGTTACTGAACCATAATGAATATCATTCAAAGAAAAAGAATAATACTTATGCTTAAATATCAAATGAAATCCATTTAAGTCTAAACACGCAACTAAGATAATGTTTTTCACTAAAACTGGTATATAATAACAGTTTTGCAGTTCTAGAATTAATCCTGATGGTAGGTTCAGCTCGTATGTTCTCACAGCAAATGCAGTAACTTTTGCCCCATTTGCAGTACGTAGATCCACGTCACCTTTCTCTATCCTTTTACTACACTTTAGTCCCTGCAAGTTATTACACAAATGAGATCCACATCCGATATCTAATACCCATATCTGGTTTCTAAAGGCTGTATTTATCACAATCATAAACATACCCGCAGTAGAAGTAGAAGTTCTTGAAACCTTCTCCTTCTGCTTCTTGTCTTTAACGGTCTCTAAGAAGGCCTTGCAGTTGCGCCTCCATTGGCCCATCTTGCGACAATGATGGCATGGGCTCTTGGTAGCAGCGTCTCTCTTGTTCACACCACATTTGGGCTTCATGGGGGCCTTCTTCTTCTTATTTTGCAATTTCTTCTTAGAAGAGGAAGATTCTACCATTAAAACTGCAATGGAATCCTTCTTCACGGAGGACTCCATAGTTTTGAGAAGATTGATCAACTCTGGAATGGTGGACTCAATCTTGTTCATCTTATAGTTAATCCCAAATTGTGATAAACTATTACGTAAAGACTGTAGAATTAAGTCAACACATAAGTCATGATCTATTGCAAACCCAAGAGGTCCAAGCTTCTCTATTAAGCCCAGCATCTTCAGCCCATGAATGGCCACAGAAGAACCTTCTACCAATTTGCAATAGAATAGTTGCTTCGAGATCTCACATATTTCAGTTATGGCTTGGGAGTCAAATAGCTATCAAAAATATAGTATAATCGATTGAGCATCCATATGCTCATGCTATTTTTGTAGCTCTGGAGTCATGCATGCCAGCATAATACATGATGTTGTATCAATATCCTCCTTATGCCTTTTGTGGATAGCATGCTCATCAGTATGAGCATCTTGAGCTGGTAGTGGTGGAATAGGAGCGTGTAGCACGTAATGTAACATTTCTGATTTGAGAACGATTCTCAAATTTCTATACTAGTTGTGGTAGTTTGATTCATTTAGCATGTAGGTTTCCAAGATGCTATGTAGGTTTAGGTTTGTTGACTTGATGCAAGTGTCCTAGATGTAAAGATAGAGAGCATTAGCTACTATATATGCACATGAAAAGCAAATAATTAGGACTTTAATTAAACGCATTTTTACTCCACTATTTTACTAATACCAACAGCCCCCACTACTGATTTAGAAAGCCCGTTGGAAGCTTTCCTAATGGACCAGTATCCAAATTACTCTAGAATAACCTTGGGTTTGCCCAACAAGCCACCCTTGTGTTCATTGGTAGGTATCCAATACTAATTACTTCGTATATAACTACCAGATCATTGGGTGATTAACAAATTTTAATCTTAATGCCTTTTAGGCTACCCCGACTTTTCCTCTAAATTTCTTTATGCTTGAGTTTGCCCAACCGGGATAAAGAATTTACTTAAAACCGACCCATTAATCAGGAATTTAATTCCATAGCTTGAACATGCCCAATGTCAAGTAAGCTTGGGTTTGCCCAACACCATAGTCTCGAAAAAGGACTCTCGTTCATACTACATTAACATAAGGAATTAGGTTTAATATTAATTGAGGGATTTATTCCTTTTATTGATTTCAATAAATGACATTCATAAAAAATTAATAAATCACATAATTGATAGTCATTGTAAAAAAGCGATTATGTGGTATAGTAGTGGACTTTACCCTAAATTAATTTTTTTGAGCCATAAAAGAAATTAATATAGTTACCCTTCTGTGTTAATGCATGATTTCAGTAGAAGGAATTACCTTCTCGCCTTGTTTTGGTTGACATCTCTAAAATAGAATAATTCTACTCCTATCTCACCGATATAAACTATTAACTCCACTATTTAATTTTTTTTTTAAATAGCTGGAACGTCACAAAAAGTGCAGAACCAGCGCCGGTTTGGAAGCCAGAGTCGGTGTCGGTAACATTCGGGTTTTAATGAAAATTTTCTTCCAAAAACGATTTCTAGACATTCGTGAAACAGCAAGGAACCGGTGCTGGCTGTAGTCAGGAACAAGGCGGTGATTTTTTAGAATTTTCCAGAAATAGTTTCTGGTGCCTTCTTCTTCTACAGATTTTTAGTGAGAACAATTCTCAGCAGTATTTTTTGTTTTGAAGCTCAAAACAACAACTAATTTGTTAGTTTAAGCAAAACCAAAATAGAAAATTAGGATTAAACAGAAGGTAACAACCATGTTCAAGAAAATGTTTTTCTGCAAAAAAACTTGCAACACATAAAGAAAGCATTTTTCAAAATATGCTGTAACTTTTACACAATTTTATTATGCTACAGACCCAACCCACAATGCTCGAATCAATTTCGAGTGAAAACAGTATTCACAGCGAACAAAGGCAAACACGAATTCTTAAAAATAGCTTTTAATGCAAAAAGCAATGGCTACAATCCACAAATAGTGTGGCTCTGATGCCACTATTGGGTATTTCTCACGCATATCATATATGGCGCAGTGGAAAAATAAAACGAGATACCATCCCAAGATCCACATATGTGTGGAAAATAAGACATAAAGAGAACAAATGTAATAACTTTTTACCTTTCTTTGATCATGTAGAAAACAAAATTTTCATTCTTCAAGTCGAGGCACAATCCAGGAATCCTCTTGATCAAACATGACGAAAGTTGAGCGTCCAACCACTATAATCAAAGTGTGTGATTATCTCTAACAGAAATCCACATTGAGGATGGCAGTCAAGCGCCAAGATGTTTATGTGCTAGCGTAAACAACAAGGCGGCTAGGGTTAGTCATGTTTTCAGAAAAAATGTGTGTGTGTGTGAGAGAGAGAGAGAGAGAAAGTGAGAGAGAGAGAGAGAATAGGAAGAAGTTGTTTTTGGAGAGTTGTATTTCGTGAATCCCTACCAGCTAGGGTTTTGTGTGTATCTAATATATTACACGAAAAATCACTGAAAATCTAAGAATTCTAAAACAATTAGAATTCCCTACTTGTAATTGGAAACATCAAGTTCTCACAATTAGAATTTGGACCATAAATTATAACTAATTATAATTTATTCACAACAACTTCTCTTTCTCACAATTAACCCCACTGTGTTATCAAATAAAATCTTGAGTATATAATATTCTATTGTGTGTGACCTATTTGGTTTCCTAGTCAATTGGTAGTGAATATGAATTAATCCAAACGTCTATGAAATTAATAATCTATAATTAATTAGAATTAATAATATTAATTCTAATAAGGATTGGTTTATTAATTCATCAATTAATAAACCCATATTCTCAGATCATGAGCGGTATCTAGCAACATATCATGACCACCCAAGAGTCCAAGAAGTCAAGTGTCTTGACATGAATGCTTTAATAACAAACTATAGTGCAATTAACTCCTTTCACCGTAGAATATCTAATTCTGTTCGGAGTACCGAATTAGTGTCAACTCCCTCCAGAATATACTAATTCTAGCCTGAACATAATAGTACTTGTACAAGGAACCAACAACTCTACATGTGTATCAATTGGAATTGTTTACAATACACAGTTGCCTTAGCTACGGACTTCACGACCACTTTCTAGATGTGTATCAAGGACTCCTACAAGTGGCCGTGAGATATTCGCCCCTACTATTGAAAGTGGTGAATCCTTTATTGACCATCTCAACTACTTTCGCTTACCTTACAATGTACCCAATATCCATCCCATAGTCGGCCCTCGATCAGGCTCCAGAGATTGGAATCAAAGCATAAAGCTCAGCAAACAAAGTACCTTGGAGATCTCAAGTCTAAAGATACTTACACGTTTGCTATATTTCGATTATATCATTAGCACTAAATAATTATCCATGTGATTATCTCAAAGACAGATCATTCAATGTACTTGTTCTATTAACAAGCATCCATGTGTAAATTTTGAGTATCTCAATACTCACGGATATGTGAACCACCGTCTGATCAAATCAGGAAGTCTAACATATGCTAGTCTTAATCATTATTAATGTCCTATCTCATTAATACTACGACTATTGACTATTTAAGTACTAACACTATACAATATAGTAGAAATCTCATATCATGATCTCTATCAGGATTTTCTTAACACATTGTTGTACTAGGGACTTTATCTAACAGTTATTTTATACAAAAGTAAACAAAAGAAACTATAAGATAAATAATTCCTTTTATTAAAATAGAATGTGTGATTGCCTCTAGGGTACAACACTAATAGCAAAGTTATGGGAATTCAAATATCTGTGAGATTTAGAACCGAATCGAGAAGCGGTATGGACCTGAATCGAATTACAGAAAGTAGGATTTGATCAGGTCAGATGCAGAAAATCGTTAAGGACAAAATAAATCAGAATGTGCGGACATAGACGCAAACTTAATAGGATATAACCCGGGTTTTATTTGGATTAAAACATTATGAGAAAATTGGAGAAACAGAAAACCCAATTATATCAAATTGCAACTCGCGTTTGGGATATATTAACGGGGCAAAAAAGAAATAAATCGAAAATGATGTCAAAGAATTGGGTGAAAAAGGAAAAAAAAAAAAGGCGATAAGAGGGGTGTAACATGATGACTTCCTAGGGAGTCACCCATCGTAGAACTACTTTTGCCTAAGCAAGCTTAACTTCGGAGTTCTAATGGGATCCAGTGCATTAGTGCTGGTATGGTCACACCAGTTTTAAGCTATGCGCTTTAATCTTTTATAATGACAACGTAGGATGGAAATCAGACTTTTGCCCAAGGAGAATAACGAAAAGGAAAAATAAAGTTAAGAAAAGTGAAAACTTAATGGATGAATGTATAGTATAAGAAAAAAAAAAAACCTACTCAGGTGTGAAGTTATGAGAATTCAAATATCCGTGAGATTTGGAACCTAATCGAGAAGCGGTTTTGGCCCAAATTGAATTACCGTAAGTGGGTTTGATCAAGTCGTGATGAAAAAAATCGTCAGGGACAAAATAAATAAAAATGTATGGATATAGTCGCGAACATGGTAGAATATAAATGGGTTTGTTCTGGGTTGCGGCTAGGTAAGAAAAAAAAAACTCCACTACTTTGAATTATTGCTCACCTTAGGGTCATATTAATGGAGAAAATAAGAAATAAATCGAAACAGATATCGGAGAAATGGAGAAAAAGGAATAAAAAAAGACAAAAAGATGAAAATAGGGGTGCAACACGAGGACTTCCCAGGGTGTCACCCGTCCTAGTACTACTCTCGCCCAAGCACACTTAACTTAAGAGTTTTGTTGGGATTCGGTGCATTAGTGCTGGTGTAGTCACTCCTATTTGGAAGGATGCGCTTTAATATTTGATAATGATAAAATAGGATGGTTATCAGACTTTTGCACAAGGTGAATAACTGGAAGGAAAAATAAAATTAGGAAAAATAGAAAATTAATGGACGAACGTATATTGGAGTAAAAAAATACCCCCTCAAATGCGAAGTTTTGAAAATTCAAATATCCGTAAGCGTTAGAACTGTACCGAGAAGCAGTTCTGGCCCGAATCAAATTGCAGAAAGCTAGATTGGATCGGTCGGATGGAAAAAATTGGCAAGGACAAAAAAAATTAGAATGTACGGACATAGTTGCAAACTTGGCAGGATATTACCCGGGATTGATCTAGATTGAAACGATATAAGAAAAATGAACCCAAAAAAAAAAAATCCAGTTGTTTCGAAATGCAACCCGCGCTAGGGACATATTAACGGGGCAAAAAAGAAATAAATCGAAACGGATGTTAGAGAAATGGGGAAAAAGGAAAGAAAAGGAATAAAAAGGTGAAAAAAGCGGTGCAACACAAGGTCATCCCTGGGTGTCACGCATCCTACTACTACTTTCGCCCAAGCACATTTAACTTCGGAGTTCTGAAGGGATCCGGTGCATTAGCACTGGTATAGTTGCATCAGTTTGGTGCAATGCACTTTAATCATTTTTAATGACAAAGTTGGATGGTTTTTAGACTTTTGCACACGGGGAATAACGGGAAGAAAAAATAAAGTTTGGAAAAGTGAAAATTAATGGACGATCGTATATTATGAGAAAAAAATACCCTCTCTGATGCAAAGTTATAAGAATTCAAATAGCCGTGAGAGTTAGAATCGAACCAAGAAGCGGTTTTGACCCGAATCAAATTGTAGAAAGCTGGATTGGATCTGATCGAAAGGAGAAAATCGGTAAGGATGAATAAAATCAAAACGTACGAACATAGTCGCAAACTTGGTAGGACATAACCCGAATTTGATCTGGATTGAAACGATATTAGAAAAATGAACAAAAAAAATAAAATAGCCTAGTTGTATCGAATTGTAGCCCGCGCTAGGGACAAATTAATGGGTTAAAAAAGAAATAAATAGAAACAGATGTCAAAGAAAAGGGGAGAAAAGAAAAAAAAGGAATAAAAAGGCGAAAAGAGGAGTGTAACACGAGGACTTCCCAGGGGGTCACCCATCCTTGTGCCACTTTCGCCCAAGCACACTAAACTTCAGAGTTCTGATCGGATCCGGTGCATTTGTGCTGGTATGATCCTACTAGTTAGGTGTTATACACTTTAATCTTTTACAATGACAAAGTAGAATGGTTATCAGACTTTTGCACAAGAGGATTAACGAGAAGAAAAAATAAAGTTCAGATAAGTGGAAACTTAATGGACGACCGTATATTAGATGAAAATAATACCCACCCAGATGCGAATTTCAAAGAATTCAAATATCCAGGAGAATTAGAACTGAACAAAGAAGTTGTTTCAGCCCAAATCGAATTACAGAAAGCGGGTTTCACTGGGTCGGGTAAAAAAAAAAATCATTAGGGACAAAATAAATAAGAACATATAGATATAGTTGCGAACTTGGCAAGATATAACCTGAGTTTGATTTGAGTTGAAGCCAGGAAAGAAAAATGAACAAAAAATGAATAAATAAAAACTTAATTGCATCGAATTGTTGTCTGCTTTTGCGACATATTAGTGGAGCAGATAAGACCTAAATTGAAATGGTGGTCTGAGAAATGGAAAACAAGGA
Source organism: Voacanga thouarsii (assembly GCA_026120185.1). Taxonomy (NCBI): domain Eukaryota; kingdom Viridiplantae; phylum Streptophyta; class Magnoliopsida; order Gentianales; family Apocynaceae; genus Voacanga; species Voacanga thouarsii. Next base: position 36,503 of record JANUWF010003389.1, read on the forward strand.
AAAAAAATTAGAAAAAAGAAAAAAGATGGCTGCAACACGAGGACTTCCTAGAGGGTCACCCATCCTAGTACTACTCTCGCCCAAGCACGCTTAACTTCGGAGATCTGATGGGAATGTGATAGTGTTGTGCCCTAGAGGCAATCACTTATACATTGTATATGATACATTTTATTTTAATAAAATGCATTATTTATCTTATGGTTTCTTTTGTTTCTTTTAAGTAATATAATTGTTCGATAAAGTCCCTAGTACAACACTGTGTTAAGAAAATCATGATAGAGATCATGTTATGAGATTCCTACTATACTGTATGGTGGTAGCACTTAAATAGTCCCTAGTCATAGTATTGATGAGACAGGACATCCTTAATGCATTAAGACTAGCATGTGTTAGACTTCCTGAATTGATCAGGCGGTAGTTCTTATATCCGTGAGTATTAAGATACTCAAAGTTAACACAAAGAAACTTATTAATGGAACAAGTTCATTGGATGACCTAGCTTTGAGATAATCACATGGATAACTATTTAGTGCTATTGATATAATCTTAATATAGCAAACGTGCAAGTATCCTTAGACTTGAGATCTTCAAGGTACTTTGTTTGCTGAGCATTGTACTTTGATTCTAATCTCCGGAGCTCGATCGAGGGCCACCTATGGGATGGATATTGGGTACATTGTGAGGTAAACAAAAGTAGTTGAAAAGGTCAATAAAGGTTTCACCACTCCTAATAGTAGGGGTGAATATCTGACAAACACTTGTAGGAATTACTACTCGAGAAGTCCTTGGCCATGGCATATGTGTATTAGAAATAGTTCTAATTGATACACATCTAGAGTAGTAGGTTCCTGGTACATGTACTATTGTATTTGGGCCAGAATTAATTCTGGAGAGAGTTAGCACTAGTTTTGTACCCCAAATCGAATGAGATATTGTATGATGAAATGAGTTAATTGCTCTAATGTTTGTTATTGAAGGGCTCATGTGAAACCACTTGACTACCTGGACTCTTGGGTGGTCATGATATGTTGCTAGATACCACTCATGATCTGGGAATATGGCTTTATTAATTGATGAATTAATAAACCAATCCTAATTAGAATCAATATGATTAATTCTAATTAATTATGGATTATTAATCTCACAGACATTTGGATTAATTCATGTTCACTACCAATTGACTGGGAAACCTAATAGGTCACACACAATAGAGGATTATATACTCAAGATGTTATTTGATAACATAGTGGGGTTAATTGTGAGAAAGATAAGTTGTTGTGGATAAATTATAATTTGTTATAATTTGTTGTCCAAATTGTAATTGTGAGAACTTGATGTTTCCAATTATAATTAGGGAATTTTAACTGTTTTAGAATTCTGGGATGGAGGATTTTTTAGCAAGATTTTCGTGTGACCTATAGTTGAAACACGAAACCCTAGTTGGTACACAACATATGAAAACTCCAACCCTAGCAACACAACCTTCTCTTCTTCTTTTTCTTCTTCTTCTTCTTCTTCTTCTTCTTCTTCTTCTTCTTTTTCTTCTTCTTCTTCTTCTTCTTCTTCTCTCTCTCTCTCTCTCTCTCTCTCTCTCTCTCTCTCTCTCTCTCTCTCTCTCTCTCTTGTTTTGCTGAAAATGTTACGAACCCTAGCCGCCACTTAGTGTTTCTGCTAGCATAGAAAACATCGTGCTTTAGTGAATCCTCTATGTGGATTACTGTTAGAGATAATCACACACTGTGATTATAGTATTTAGACGTTCAACTCTCGTGGAGTTTGCACAAGAGGATTGCTGGATCGCGCCTTGACTTGAAGAAGAAATTTTTGTTCTTCGGACGATCAAAGAAAGGTAAAAAGCTGTTACCTTTGATCTGTTTATGTCTTGTTTTCCTCATATATGTGTGTCCGGGATGGTATCTCATTTTATTCTTCCGTTGCATCGTATTTGATACGAGCCTGAGATATCCAACAATCTGGTGCATTAGTGCTGGTATGGTCGCTCCAGTTTGGTGCTATACACTTTAATCTTTTATAATGGCATAGTAGGACGATTATCAATCTTTTGCACAAGGAGAATAACGAGAAGAAAAAATAAAATTGGGAAAAGTGGAAAATTAATGGACGACCGTGTATTAAGCTTAAAAAAATACCTACTCGGATTCGAAGTTATGGGAATTCAAATATCCGTGAGAGTTAGAATCAAACCAAGAAGCAGTTCTGGCCTGAATCAAATTGCAGAAAGCTAGATTGGATCGGGTTGGATAGAGAAAATCGGTAGGGACGAAAGAAATCAGAATGTACGGACATAATCGCAAACTTGACAAGATATAACCCGGGTTTGATTTGGATTAAAAAGATATGAGAAAAATGAACCCAAAAAAAACCCAGTTGTATCCAACTGCAGCCCACTTTAGGGGCATTTTAACGGGGCATAAAAGATATAAATGTTTGGTATCTCACGCATATCATATATGGCACAGCATAAATATAAAAATGAGATACCAAGCCAGGATCCACATATGTGTGGAAAACAAGAAATAAAGAGAATAAAAGTAACAGCTTTTTACCTTTCTTGGATCATGTTGAAAATAAAAGTTTTCCTTCTTCAAATCGAGACGCGATCCAATAATCCTCTTGATCAAACACCACGAGTGTTGAATGACCAACCACTATAATCATAGTGTGTGATTATCTATAACAGAAATCCACACAGAGGATCACACTCAAGCACCAAGATGTTTGGTGCTAGCATAAACCAACGTGACGGCTAGGGTTTTTTTTCTTGTTTTTCAGCAAAAATGAGAGAGAGAGAGAGAGAGAGAGAGAGAGAGAGAGAAGAAGAGAAGGTTGAAAGCTGTTGTTTTGTGTATTACCCTAAGCAATTAGGGTTTCGTGCATATCCCCTATATGTCACGAAAATCACTGAAAAATTAGGAATTCTAAAACAGTTAAAATTCTCTAATTGTAATTGGAAACATCAAGTTCTCACAATTACAATTTGGACAACAAATTATAATTTATCCACAACAACTTATTTTTCTCACAATTAACCCCACTATGTTATCAAATAACATATTGAGTATATAATCCTCTATTGTTTGTGACCTATTAGGTTTCCCAGTCAATTGGTAGTGAACATGAATTAATCCAAATGTCTATGAGGTTAATAATCCATAATTAATTAGAATTAATCATATTGATTCTAATCAGGATTGGTTTATTAATTCATCAATTAATAAACCCATATTCCCATATCATGAGCGATATCTAGCAACACGTCAGGACCACCCAAGAGTCCAGGAAGTTAAGTGGCTTCACATGAACCTTTCAATAACAAACTACAGTGCAATTAACTCCTTTCACCTTATAATATCTCATTTGGTTTGGAGTACAAAATTAGTGCCAAGAACCTACTACTCTAGATGTGTATCAATTGGAACTATTTCCAATACACAGTCGCCTTGGCCAAGGACTTCTCAAGTAGTAATTCCTATAAGTGGCCATGAGTAATTCACCCCTACTATTAGGAGTGGTGAATCCTTTATTGACTCTCTCAACTACTTTTGTTTACCTCATAATATACCCAATATCCATCCCATAGGTGGCCCACAAATGGGGTCCAGAGATTGAAATCAAAGCACAATGCTTAGCAAACCAAGTACCTTGGAGATCTCAAGTCTAAGGATACCTGCACGTTTGCTATACTGAGATTATATTACTGACACTAAATAGTTATCCATGTGATTATCTGATAGCTAGGTCATCCATTGTACTTGTTCTATTAACAAGCATTCATGTGTTAACTTTGAGTATCTCAATACTCATGGTTTTGAGAAACAACACCTGATCAAATCAAGAAGTCTAACACATGCTAGTATTAACGCATTAATGATGTCCTATCTTATTAATACTATGACTAGGGACTATTTAAGTACTAACACTATACAGTGTAGTAAGAATCTCATATCATGATCTCTATCATGATTTCTTTACCATAATATTGTACTTGGGACTTTATTTAATAGTTATTTTACCTAAAAGTAAACAAAAGATACTATAAGATATATAATGCCTTTTGTTAAAATAAAATATATCATATATAACGTACAAGTGATTAACTCTAGGGAATAACACAAACAATGAATTGAAACGGATGTCAGAGATATGGGGAAAAAGGAAAAAAAAAAAGGTGATAAGAGGGGTGCAACACGAGGACTTCCTTGGGGGTCACCCAGCCTACTACTACTTTCGCCCAAGCACATTTACCTTTGGAGTTTTTATGGGATCCGGTGCATTAGTACTGGTATGGTTGCACCAGTTTGGTGCAATGCACTTTAGTCATTTTTAATGATAAAGTTGTACAGTTATCAAACTTTTACACAAGAGGAATAACAGGAAGAAAAAAAAAGTTAGGAAAAGTGAAACTTAATTGATGATCGTATATTATGGGAAGCGGTTTCGGCCCGAATTGAATTGTAGAAAGCTAGATTGGATCGGGTCGGATGGAGAAATTTGGCTGGGATGAATAAAATCAAAACGTACGGATATAGTCGCAAACTTGGCAGGATATAAACTGAGTTTGATTTGGATGGAAACGGTATTAGAAAAATGAAAAAAAAAAAATACCCCATTGTATCGAATTGCAACCCGTGCTAGGGACAAATTAACGGGGCAAAAAAGAAATAAATAGAAACAGATGTCAGAAAAATTGGGAAAAAAGGAAATAAAAAGAAATAAAAAGGCGAAAAGAGGGGTGCAACACGAGGACTTCCCAGGGGGTCACCCATCCTTGTGCCGCTTTCGCCCAAGCACGCTAAACTTCGGAGTTCTGATTGGATCCGGTGCATTTGTGCTTGGATGATCACACCACTAGGGTGTTATGCACTTTAATCTTTTTCAATGACAAAGGAGGATGGTTATCAGACTTTTGCACAAATGGATTAACGGAAAGAAAAAATAAAGTTTGGAGAAGTGGAAATTTAATGGACAACCGTATATTAGAAGAAAATAATACCTACTCAAATGCGAATTTAAGAGAATTCAAATATCCGTAAAAATTTGAATCGAATAGAAAAGCGATTTCGGCCCAAATTGAATTGTAGAAAGATGGTTTGACCGGGTCGGGTAAAAAAAAATCGTTAGGGACAAAATAAATAAGAACATACAGATATAGTTGCGAACTTGGCCAGATATAACTCGAGTTTGATTTGAGTTGAAGCCAGGAGAGAAAAATGAACAAATGTAAATAAAATAAAATTCCATTGCAACAAATTGTTCTTTGCGCTTGCAAATTATTAATGGAGCAAATAAGAAATAAATCAAAATGGTGGTCTAAGAATTGGAAAAAAATGAAAGAAAAGAGAAAAAAGCGAAAAGATGGGTGCAACACAAGGACTTCCTAAAGGGTCACCCATCCTACTACTACTCTCGCCCAAGCATGCTTTACTTCAAAGATGTAATCGTATCTGGTGCATTAGTCCTAGTATGGTCTCACCAGTTTGGTGCTATACGCTTTAATATTTTATAATGACAAAGTAGAATGGTTATCAATCTTTTGCACAAGGAAAATAATGGGAAGAAAAAATAAAATTAGGAAAAGTTGAAAATTAATGGATGACCGTATATTATAGTAAAAAAATACCCACTCGGATTCAAAGTTATAGGAATTCTGTAAGGTATCTTACACATATCATATATGGTGCAACGGAAAGAATAAGAACAAGATATCATCCCAGTATCCGCATATGTGTGGAAAACAAGACATAAAGAGAAGAAGATCACCTTTCTAGTGAGTCCCTGTAGTTAAAAAAAAAAAAATTCTTTCTCATCTGAGGTGCGATCCAGCAATCCTCTTGATCAAACATCACAAGAGTCGAATGTCCAACCACTACAATCACAGTGTGTGATTATCTCTAAAAGAAATCTACATGGAGGATCACTTTCAAGCACCAAGATGTTTATGTGCCAGTCGAAAACCAAAAGGCGGCTAGGGTTTATTGCTTTTCTTGTCTGCAGAAGAACAACGAGAGAGAGAGACGAGAGAGAGAGAGAGAAAATAAGAAAAGGTTTTTAGGATGTTGTTTGTCGTGAATGGCTCATCAAATTTGGTATCATGCATATATCTCACATATATCATGAAAGCTTACTTAAAACACTCCATTTGAGAATTCTAAAACAATTAGAATTCTCTAATTGTAATTTCTAGTCTTAACGCATTAATGATGTCCCGTCTCATTAATACTACGCCTATGGACTATTTAAGTACTCACACTATACAGTGTCGTAAGAATCTCAAATCATTATCTCTATCATGATTTTATTAATACAGTGTTGTACTAGAGATTTTATCTAATAGTTATTTTACACAAAAGTAAACAAAAGATACTGTAGGATAAATAATGCTTTTATTAAAAAAAATATATGTCATATACAATATACAAATGATTGCCTCTAGGGCATAACACTAACAAACTACCACTTGCACTAGAGCTAATCATTCTTGTATCTAATACCGAATGACTCAACATGCCTATCATGTTTCTTTTGGGATAGTGATTTTGTAAGTGGGTCATCTATGTTCTCATCCGTGGGAACTCTCTCTATCTTTACATCATTCCTATCAATGATCTCCAAGATCAGATGATAGCATCACAGTATATGTTTGGATCGTTGGTGAGACCGTGGCTCCTTTGCTTATTCAATGGCTCTGTTGTTGCCATAATACAGAGATATTAGACCAACAATGCTAGGAACCACTCCCAGTTTCGTCACAAACTTCGTGATCCAAATGGCCTCCTTAGCTGCTTCAAAAGTGGCTGTATACTCTGCTTCTATTGTAGAGTCGACAATAGTCTCTTGTTTGGAACTCTTCCAACTTATTGCCCCTCCGCACAATGTAAACACGTAGCTTGTGATTTGAAATCATCTTTGTCAGATTGAAAACTGGCATCAATATACCGGTTTATTTTCAAATCACCTTCTCCATATATTAAGAATACATCCTTAGTCCTTCGTAAGTACTTAAAGATGTTCTTTACAGTTGCCCAATGACCCTCCCTAGGGTCAGATTGGTATTTACTAGTCAAACTGAGAGCACAAGATACATCAGGCCTTATACATATCATAGCGTACATGATAGATCCAACTGCTAAAGTATATGAAATCTTTATTGGGTATCTCATGCATATCATATATGGCGCAGTGGAAAAATAAAATGAGATACCAACCGAGGATCCGTATATGTGTGTAAAATAAGACATAAAGAGATCAAAAGTAACCGTTTTTTTACCTTTCTTTGATCAACTGAAGAACAAAAAAAATTTTCTTCAAGTCAAGGCACGATCTAGCAATCCTCTTGATCAAACTCCACGAGAGTTGAACATCCAACCACTATAATCACGGTGTGTGATTATCTCTAACAGAAATCCACACGGAGGGAACACTCAAGCACCAAGATTTTCTGTGCTAGCAGAAAACAACATGGTGGCTAGGGTTATTCAACAGAATGATAGAAAGAAGGGAAAGAAGGATCGTGTATCCTTAGGGTTGGAATTATTTTTGTGTCTTCCTCTATAGCTTGGGTTTTGTGTGTATATCCCATATATAACGAAAATCCTACTAATAAAATACTCCAACTCAGGATTCTAAAATAATTAGAATTCCCTAATTGTAATTGGAATGTAATTGGAAACATCAAGTTCTCACAATTACAATTTGGACCATAAATTATAACTAATTATAATTTGCCTACAACAACTTCTCTTTCTCGCAATTAACCCAACTATGTTATCAAATAACCTATTGAGTATATAATCCTCTATTGTGTGTGACCTATTAGATTTCCCAGTCAATTGGTAGCGAATATGAATTAATCCAAACGTCTTTGAGATTAATAATCCATAATTAATTAGAATTAATCATATTATTCTAATTAGGATTGGTTTATTAATTCATCAATTAATAAATCCATATTCCCAGATCATGAGCGGTATCTATCAATACATCACGACCACCTAAGAGTTCAGGATGTGAAACCTCACCTAATGCCAACCCTAGAGTAAGGGGGTCGAGGTGCATATCATATTTTTCTTGTATGCATAAATATATTTTTGAATGATTTTATGTGCTTTAGAATTATAATTTATAGTCTAGAAATCTTAGTTGTGCTTATTGAGTAGGAATGGTAAAATGGTAATTTTGTTTGAGGTCAAAATAGGGAGATTGCTTGAGGATTAAATAGGAAGAATATTAAGGAGAGAAAAAAAGAACAAGAATTGTTGTGATTTAGTGGTTAGAGCTTTCGAATTAATCTCTAAGGTCTTGAGTTCAAATCCCACCAATTAAGTTTTATCATGATTAAATTTTATTTTATATAAGGTAGAATATTTTCGTCCCTTTCATGCCATAAGTAGAAGTAGGAGTGTTGTCCTAGGGGAGACATGAAGGGAATCTCTTAATCCTATTCTTTTGCCCTACAAGAATCCTAAAGGGATTCAGGCCCTTTTGTTCCCTAGCTTACCTTAAATTCTACAACAATTAAGCTTATTCAATTTATCCAAATCCATATTTTAATTCCAGAAAATTCAGCAAGGTTTATTAACCTTAGAATTTTGAAAATGACTCTCAGAGGATAGAGTTTTGGCTAAAAATAGGGAAGGGTTAAGGAAGGTTCCCAAGAGAATTAATCTCCATGGTTGAACCTTTAAACTTCACTCCATAAGTATTCATCTTCTTCATGAAAGCAATCTGAAAATTTTGTAGGTTCTTGGACAGTCTAGCTTTCAAAAACATCAACCATTTTTCTTATTCAAATACTAGTAGAAAAATAACCAACTTATTCAGCTCGAAGACTAGAATTTCTTTGCCAAAACCGGACTGCACAAAGCTGTGCAAACCAAGAAAAATTTCTGGACAGTTTCTCAGCATGGCAGGCCAACAATCAAAGCTGTTTCTTCAGCCTTCAAACTAGTAATTTACCTCCGCCTTTCCTCCATAAAGAAGGATGGAAACCAACCTTAAAGGACCCTCCAATAGCTCACCAAACTCTCTGCAAATTGGTTAGATCATTGCAGAAAAATAACTGCACAAAAAAAAAAATTCCAACAAACCATTCGAATGACCAACCAAGAAAATTCCAGCCTTACTCCCTCTTCAAACCTTGTCGAAAAATCACTTCAAATTTTTGTGAAATTGACCTTAGTCAACCATGAACTGAACTCCATTACCCTCCCCCACTGACCTATACGATTGGACTCCTTAGCCACTCTTTGAATTCCTCATTCAATTACTCCATTAAAGCTTCTAATTAAAGTTAAAAAATTTCAGCAATTGCTCAATGAAAACTCCCTTGGATTAAGCTTCAAACAACTAGAAATCCTCCCACCATTGCACTTAGAATTTCAGCCAACCTGTAGCTCTGTCAATCCTCATACATTTCAGTAAAATCATAGCAAAACCAATCAGCCATTGTAGCTTCCAAGAACCTCCATCAATCAAACAACATTACCATATCTTCTACCTTGAAACACTCCATGAATTACTCTATTTGAGTTTCAAACAACCAGTTTTCCCTCTTTTCCCTAATCTGAAAATCAAATCACAGAATTTCTCAATCATTCGGCCAACACTTCCAGCCTTTCGTCCAGCTTTCTCTCCAATTCTCTCCATTTTTCCAAGAACACTAAGAACACACACTATCTTTCTTCAAGTTTAAGACCACTCTAAACACCTCCAAACCCTTCCATTAACTCCAGATCACACCTACTCACTCCCTAGAGTCCATTTCTGGATTTTATAATATCAAATATTGAAAACAAAAATCTGCTATCGGATAAAAAAACTAGAATTTTTCTTGAAGTCTCAAGAACTCTATCAAGGTAACCAAGAACGATTTTGTTCATCTTCTTTCCCTTCAATCTCTAACATAATATACTAATACTCTCTCTCTCTCTCTCTCTCTCTCTCTCTCTCTCTCTCTCTCTCTCTCTCGGCCGAAATGGTTACTACAACCATGGCCATTTTTCTTCTTCTTTCTTGGACGATTCAAGCCTTCCAAGCGTGTGGATCTCCAGGAATCTTCATCGAGATAGTCATCAATCAAGTATTTCTCTTTAACTTTCTCTTTAATTCTAAAATCATGTCTCTTAGATGTTGCTAGAAAAGTACAGAATATGATTGGGGATTGAGTATGTAGTTGTATGTGTAGGATTTCTATCATGCATAATCAGATTAAGCGCAGCGGAAAACAACAAGAAATCCAAGCCATGGATCACGGGTTTGCAATAGAAAAGGGAAAAAGGAGAAGATTGCGTCTATTACCTCGTGAAGCCGGAATTCAAAAATTTCAGAAACAAGAACGCATGCGCGATCCAGATTATCCAAAACCGTTCACTGCAGCTCAACTGAAGTCCAAGAAGGAACTCCCTCTAATGATAATCCATACAAGGTTGAATGCTCACAATCTCACAATTCTATGCTAGTAGAATTCGGGAGGCTAGGGTTTTGATCAAGAAGAGAGACAACTAGGGTTTGATCAAGAGAGAGGCAGAGAAACGGTTTCTCTGTTATTGCGTGAATAGTCTGTCTCAAACCCTAAGGAAATCGTTTCCTTATATTTATAGATTTATAATTACCAAATTGTCAACAAATTGGTCCTTGAAGTTTACTTAATTACAATTAGGTCCCATGAATTATAACAAACTTATAATTCACCTATAAATATATTCACTTCTCTTAAATAACCCCACAATATTATCAAATAATATATTTGAGCATTCAAACCTTTATTGTGTGTGACCCATTAGGTTTCCCTGGTCTTATTGGTAGCATAATATGAATTAATTCTAACAATATTAGAATTAATAATCCTTAATAAAATAAAGGATTAAATTTATTAATTCTCTAATTAATAAATTCATATTTAGCATATCAAGAGTGACATCTAGCAATGACTCTTGACCACCCAAAAGTCTAGAAAGTCAAGTGGCTTGACATGAACCTTTCAATAGCAAATTATCAATGCAATAAACTCCTTTCAACATATAATATCTCATTCGATCTAGAGCATGGAATTAGTGTCAACTCCCTCCAGAATATTATTAATTCTGGCCCGAATATTTTAGTACTTGTTCAAGAAATCCATTACTCGATATGTGTATCAATTGGAACCATTTCCATCACATAGTCGCCTTGGCCAAGGACTTCATGAGTAATGATTTCTACAAGTGGCCTTGAGATATACTCTCCTACTATTAGGAGTGGTGAATCCTTTATTGACCCTCTCAACTACTTTCGTTTACTTTACGTTGTACCCAACATCCATCCCATAGGCGGTCCTAGATAAGACTCCAAAGATTAGAATCAAAGTACAACGCTTGATAAACAAAGTACCTTGGAGATCTCAAGTCTAAGGATACTTGCACACTTGCTATAATGAGATTCTATCACCGGCACTAAATAGTTATCCAAGTGATTATCTCGTAGCTAGGTCATCCAATGAACTTGTTTCAAAACAAGCATCCACACGTTAATCCTGAGTATCCCAATACCCACGGATATGAGAACCACCGCTTGATCCAATCAAGAGATATAACATGTGCCAGTCTTGGCGTATTAATAATGTCCCATCTTATTAATACTATGAATGGGGATTATTTAAGTACAAACACTACATAGTGTAGTAGGAATCTCACATCATGATCTCTATCATGATTTCCTTAACACTGTGTTGTACTAGGGACTTTATCTAACGGTTTGTACACATATTTAGATATAACAATCAAACTGAAAGATAAAGAATGCATCTTATTAATTTAATATGCAATATACATGGTACAAGTGATTACCTCTAGGGCACAACACTAACAAACTCCCACTTGCACTAGAGCTAATCATTCATGTATCGAATACCAAATGACTCAACATATTTATCATGTTTCTTCTGGGAAAGCGCTTTAGTGAGTGGATCAGCAATGTTCTGATCCATGGGAATTCTCTCTATCTTTACATCTCCTCTATCTATGATTTCTCTAATCAGATGATAGAGTCTAAGTACATGCTTGGATCGTTGATGAGATCGTGGTTCATTTGCCTGTGCAATGGCTCCATTGTTGTCACAATACAAAGGTATCGAATCAACAATGCAGGGCACCACTCCAAGTTCAGCGATGAACTTCTTAATCCATACTGCTTCTTTAGCTGCTTCAGAAGCTGCTATGTACTCTGCTTCAGTAGTCGAATCGGTAGTAGTCTCTTATTTGGAGCTCTTCCAACTAACTGCCCCACCACTTAATGTAAATATGTAGCCAGATTGTGATTTGAAGTCATCCTTATCGGACTGAAAGCTGGCATCAGTATACCCTCTTACTTGTAAATCACCATCTCCATATATCAAGAATGCATCCTTAGTCCTTCGTAAGTACTTAAGGATATTCTTTACAGCTGCCCAGTGACCCTCTCCAGGATCAGATTGGTATATGCTCGTCAAACTAAGAGCACACGATACATCGGGCCTAGTACATATCATAGCATACATGATAGACCCAATTGCCAAAGCATATGGAATTCTACTCATGTGATCCCTTTCAACTTGTGTCTTTGGAGACATTGACTTTGAAAGGCTTACACCATGTGTCATAGGTAAGAATCCTCTTTTGGATTGATCCATGCTCGAACCTTTTCAAGCACTTTGTCTATGTATGTAGACCGTGAAAGACCTAGCAACCTTCTAGATCTATCTCTATAGATCTTTATTCCCAGAATATAGGTTGCTTCTCCAAGGTCTTTCATGGAGAACATCTTGGACAACCAAATCTTCACTGATTGAAGAGTGGAAACATCATTTCCTATAAGCAATATATCATCTACATAAAGCAATAGGAAAACAACTTTACTCCCACTAGCCTTCTTGTACACACAAGGTTCATCCATGTTTTGAATGAAACCAAATTCTTTAATTGTCTCATCAAAACGGATATTCCAACTCCTAGATGCTTGCTTAAGTCCATAAATGGACCTTTGCAACTTGCACACCTTTGTGCCATCTTCGGATATGAAACCTTCGAGCTGTGTCATATACACTTCCTCAATCGAGTTTCCATTAAGGAAAGCTATTTTCACATCCATTTGCCAGACCTCATAATCGTAATGAGCGGCAATGGCTAGGAGTATTCTTATGGATTTCAACATCGCAACTGGTGAAAAAGTTTCATCATAGTCAATACCTTGTCGTTGACAATAACCTTTTGCTACCAAGCGAGCCTTATAGGTAACCACATTACCATCCATGTCAGTTTTCTTTTTGAAAACCTATTTACACCCTATAGGCTTGATTCCTTCAGGTGGATCAACCAAAGTCCATACTTTGTTGTCATACATGGAATCCATCTCCGACTTCATAGCTTCGAGCCATTTGTCGGATTCCGAACTATTCGTAACATCCTTGTAAGTAGTAGGCTCATCGTCATCTATGAGCAATACGTCATTATGGTCACTTATGAGAAATCCATATCTCTCAGGTGCCACTCGTATCCTACTTGACCTACGAAGCTCTTGTGTGTTAGAAGGTTCATCTATTTGAATAGATACAGGTTCAGAAGGTTGATCAATATTTGTTTGCTCTTCTTGAACTTCACTAAGTTCAAGCTTGCTCCCACTATCTTCTTTGAACATGTGTTCCTTCTCTAAGAAGACAGCATGTTTTGAAATAAAAACTTTATTTTCAGAAGGAAGATAGAAGTAATATCCAAACGTTTCTTTTGGATATCCAACAAATAAACATTTGTCAGACTTATTTTTAAGTTTGTCTGACATTTCCTTTTTAACAAAAACAGGGCAACCCCAAATCCTTAAATGAGATAACTTTGGTCTCTTACCAAAGAATAACTCATAAGGAGTGGTATCAACCGTTTTTTACGGAACTCTGTTTAAAATGTAAACAGCAGTCTCCATAGTGTACCCCCAAAACGATTTTGGTAGGTTTGCAAAAGCCATCATGGTCCTTACCATGTCTAGAAGGGTTCGATTCCTTCTCTCAGATACACCGTTATGTTGAGGTGTATATGGTAGAGTCCATTGAGATAATATTCGGTTATCTCTTAGATAACTTAGAAACTCTTGACTTAAGTATTCACCTCCTCGATCGGATCTAAGAACTTTAATACTTGGGCCAAGTTGTTTCTCTACTTCATTCTTGAAGTTTTTGAAACGGTCAAAGGCTTCAGATTTGTATTTCATCAAATACAAATACCCATATCGAGAATAATCATCAATAAAGGTAATAAAGTATTGATAACCTCATCTTGCCTGTATTGACATTGGGCCACATACATCTGAATGTACGAGTTCTAATAACTCTTTTGCCCTTTCTCCTTTTCTTGAAAAAGAAGTTTTAGCCATTTTTCCAAGTAAACAAGATTCGCATGTGTCATATAATTCGTAATCAAATGACCCTAAGTCACCTAATTTGTATAACTTAGACACACGTTTTTCATTTACATGGCCTAAACGACAATGCCATAAGTAAGATGAGATTAAGTTATCCTTTTTATGTTTCTTTTTACTTATATTGAGAATTGGATTATACATGTCTAGAACATATAAACCATTGATCAAAGTTGCAGAACCATAATGAATATCATTTAATGAGAAAGAACAACATTTATTCTTAAAACTTAAATGAAATCCGAATAAGTCTAAACAAGCAACTGAGATAATCTTTTTCAACAAAACTGGTACAAAATAACAGTTTTGTAGTTCTAAAACTAATCCAGAAGGTAGATTGAGATGCTAAGTCCCCACGACTAGAGCAGACAACCTTTGCTCCATTTGCAGCTCGTAGGTCCACGTCACATTTCTCTAACCTTCTACTCGTCCTTTAGTCCTCGCAAATTATTGCATAAATGAGATCCACAACCGGTATCCAATACCCATATCTCATTATTAAAGGCAGTATTAATCCCAATCATAAACATACCAGGATTAGAAGTAGAAGTGCTTGCAAGCTTCTCCTTCTTCTTCTTTTCATTCACAGTCTCCAAGTAGGCCTTGCAGTTACGCCTCCAATGGCCCATTTTGCCACAATGATGACATGGGCCTTTAGGGGCAGCCTCCTTCTTCTTGACACCTCATTTGGGCTTAGTAGGAGTGTTCTTCTTCTTCTTCTTAGAAACCTTTTTCTTAGAAGATGAAGAACCTACTAACAAGATTGCCTTATCATCCTTTTTCATAGAGGACTCAGCAGTCTTAAGTAGATTGATTAGCTCAGGTATTGTGGTCTCAACATTATTCATGTGGTAGTTGATCACAAACTGCGAAAAACTACTTGGTAATGATTGTAGAATTAAGTCAATACTTAAGTCATGATCCATTACGAACCCAAGAGACCCAAGTTTTTCAATGTAGCCCAACATCTGCAGCCCATGAGTGGCCACTGAAGAACTCTCAACCATCTTAGCACGGAGCAGTTGTTTAGAGATCTCATATCTCTCTGTTCTAGCTTGTTTATCAAACAGCTCTCTAAGATGGAGGATCATTGATTGAGCATTCAAATGCTCATGTTGTTTTTGCACCTCAGGAGACATTGACGCCAACATGATACAAGATGTTGTGTCGCTATCTTCTTTGTGCTTCTTGTGGATAGCATGCTCTTCAGCAGGAGCATCTTGAGTTGGAGGTGGCGGAATAGGAGCTTCTAGCATGTAGAGTAACTTTTCCGACTTGAGAACAATTCTCAAGTTTCTATACCAGTCCAAATAGTTTGATTCAGTGAGCTTGTTTGTTTCCAAGATGGTAAACAAGTTTAGGTTTGTCGACATGATGCAAATGACCTAGATGTAAAGATAGAATTATTAGAACATGTATATGCAAATGCAATGCAATTAATTAGGTCTTTAATTAAGCGCATAATTATTCCACTATTTTACTCAAACCAATAGCCCTCACTATTGACTCGGGAAAGCCCGTTGCAAACTTTCTTAGTGGATCAGTATCCAAATTCCTTAAGAATAACATTGGGTTAGCCCAACAAGCCACTTTTAAGTTCAGTGGTAGGTATCCAATACCAATTACATCAAAAAGTAACTACTGAATCATTGGGTGATTAACATCTTTTAATCATTAAAGTATCAAATACTAGCCCAACTTTGCCTCTAATTTTCTTTATGCTTGCATTAGCCCAACCGGGATAAAGATATTAGTTAAATCCAACCAATTAACATGAATTTAAATTCTATAGCTTGAACATACTCGATGTCAAGTAGGCTTGGGTTTGCCCAACAACCTGGTCTCGAAAAAAATCTTCGTTCTCACTATATTAATGGGAGACATTACATTTAATATTATTTGAGGGATTTATTCCTTTTAGTGGTCTCATTGTTAGGCATGCATAAAATTTATCAATAAGCAGCATAAATTGATAAACATGGTAATAAACAATTACGTGGCATGGTTATGGACTTTGTAAATTAATTTCCTCGAGCCACCAAGGAAATTAATATGGTCAACCCTATGTGTTCATGCTTGTAATACCCCGCCCAAAACCACCTTTAACTATGGGAAAAAGTCATGCATTGCATAGCATCTTGCATTTTATGTGGTAGCTAGAATAATTTTATTTGCATGGATGCATGTGAATTTTTCCGTTACTCTTGCATTTGAATTAATTGACGTGAAATAGTTGTGTTGTTAAAGATTTGGTTAAGGGAGGTTTGGTCGAAGATTTGGAAGGATTAGTATTGGGGTGGTAAGAACTTCTTGTAGAAAAATTAGCATTGGAGTTGTTTTGGAATAGCGGGGAGGTTGGTGATTTCCTTTGGTGACCCGAGTTCGAATCCTACCTTTTGTGAAGTAAGTTTCTCTTCTTGAAATTCTTTTCTTTAGACCATTTCTTATCTTGGCCGAAAAAGAATCTAGCTATCCTAGAGAAATTTTAGTATTTTTACTCCAAGGAAATAAGTCTCTATATTTATTTCCTAAATTCAAGGACTTGGATGTGAATAAAGTTCACCTTTAATTTTCAGCTTGTGTTCCTTAGGATTTTCGAAAAAACCTAGCTAGGAGCCACTTTGAAGAATTTCAAGTGGTATAAAACTCTTCTTGATGAATATTAGAGTTAGGGAATATATTAGGGAAAAATCTTATTTTACCTCTTTAAGAATTCTAGCCATAATCCTTCTATTTATTTAATTGTTTTAGAGAAATATTTTAACGAAAGTCTTAGATATTTTCTTTGGGTTTAAACGCCACTTCCATAGGAGTAAGACTCTATATTTAACTCCTAAGTTCAAGGATTTTAGCTAAGGATGAAATTTGTTTTATTTTCAGCTTTTGTTCCCTTGAATTTTCGGAAACCATAAGCTGGAAATATTCTGGAAATTTTTCCAGATTTTGTTCGCCACCTTGGAGAACCTTTAGCTCAATCCAAACTCTTCTAGGACTAGAGGAAATCTTATCCAAATCCTTGATAAAACCAGATTTTATTTCAATCCAAATTCAACTAGGATTTCTTCCTTTTCCTAGCTGAATTTCGGCAGCTTTGTATCTACATAAGCTGTCCGAAATTCCAGCCATCTTTAGCTACAATCCAACTCTGAAAATCCTAGCTCAAACCACTAGAATACTCCTTAACACTTCAACTACCTTAGCTGCACAAAATTAGAATTTTATTCACACAAAAACACTGAAATTCGTCCAGCATATACACAGAAAATTTGGACAGCTTTGTGCAGGATTTTCGGCCAGCTTTATGTTCCTACTTCAACCGAAATTCTGCACACATCATTCACTGAAAAACCCCAGCTGAACAAGCTATTTTCAGCGCCCAAAACCCTCAATTTTCCTCTGGAAATTTCGGTAGAATTATAGCAGCCAAACCAGTCCAAAACTTGCTACACTTGCACAGAATTTTCACAGCACTTGCACAGGATTTTTCAGTCATCAAAACTCACTCAAACTCTTCCTTGTTTGGCCCAAAATTCTGAACACATTCAGCCCTTCCTTTTAGTAGTATTTCGGCCAGCATAGAGGAGCAAATTGCAGAATTTTTTCCTCCATAAAACTCCCCTAAAATCGGCAACAATGAGGTGCGCGCAAGCTGGAAATTTCGCCTTTGCTGTCCAAGAAACCTAAAGCCATTAGGAGTCTATCTAAACATCACCATCTAACCCTAAACCAATCTTCTCCAACTTTAAATCATAACAACTGTTTACCCTCTCCATTCTACATGAAAATTTCAACAACTTCTCTCTGCAAATTTTCGAAAATACAAGAGTTATTCCAAGCAAAAATCGCACACACCTTAAGGTAAGCACAAATCATTTCAACCTCTTGATGTCGTTTTCTCTAGTGGTTCTTTTATCTTTCTTCTACCCTTAAATCACGCCCTATAGAGGCTGATTTCCTCTTCTTCCTTAATTTTCGGTCAAGTGAAGCAAAAGAGGTAGCTTCTCTCTTCTTCTCAAGCGAACTCGGGACGATCACCATAGGAGCATCGAAACCTCATTACCCGGTAGTTGCAAGGTAAGGGAATACCCTCCCTTGATGTCAAAAGTAATGTTTAATGGTGTTTATTAGCGAGATAAACATGTGATCGTAGTATTTGATCTTTGGGGATTGAATAGTTTACTTAGAATTAAATAGGAGATTGCGAAGTGTTATGGAAATAAATGGGATTAGAGCATGTTTGAATTAATTGAGACCCTGATCATGAAAGTATATGGTTTAGATCAGGTGGATAATTGAGGAAAGCCAACTGTGATTTTTATCTCGTTATCTGAGGGATATCAAGTAAGTCCTTGCATAAACTCTTTTATTAAATGTTGTGATGGTAAGTCCTTTTGTAAACTGTTTTGTTAAATGTTGTGATGGCAAGTCCATGTTGTGAAGCTTTGTAAAGCTATTGTTAAACTATGTTTGCTTGGGTTGTAAACGTGGATATTTATTCTTTAAACGGTTTTGTCAAACTAACGATTTTAGCAAAAAAACTATTCTTTTCCTTAAATTTTTAGAAATCTCTTTTAAAGAAAACCACGTTTTACAAAGCCAAGGTTTGAAAATATTTTGAATCAGGAATTGACGGATATGTTCGTTGAGTACTCAATAAGGGTAGGCTAACAATACTAGTCTTGGAAGGCTAGAGTAAGTCTTCGGCGAGGAGGCCACCTCCGGAAGATGAACTCGCTTGAAAAGGCGACAGTGTTGGTTGGTCGAGCCAGTCCGAGCTAGCATTATGCCCGAAAGGTATTATTTATATTCCGGCATGGACACTCGGATGGTTTTGTTGGGTGTAGAGATGGAGGAGTATCTCACCCGGTGGGCTGTACACTCACCTTGATCGGAATGCCCAACGTGTGGTAATGCAGTCCGGACAAGGTGCACAAAGTGTGGTGCCTTGGCCAATTTGTTCTCATGGAGCCCAACGTGTGGTGACATGACTTTTATTCGAGTGGAGGATTTATTTTGTACAAAGTGTGACAATGAGAAAAACCCACTCCTTGCGAAAAGAGATTGTTTATGACTTGCCAAATTATTTTTACAAATGTTTTACACTTTGCATACACGAACTATTTAAAAACACCATGTGCACACACGGGACTTACTGAGATTTATTCTCACACTCGTTTTACATCATGTTTTCGGGGGATAGATTGTGCTTGAGTCGGCGGGGCATGTAATAGTTGAAGCTTTTGCTATTTTCTCTATCCGTTCTAGGAGACATTTATTGCTTATGCTTCTAAACAATATTTTGTTTTATTCTGTTTTGCTCCAAGTTGAGCTTGATGTAATAAGAATATTTCTTTATTTATCTAAGTTGATCCTTTTGGAGATTTCCTTTATATTTTATGCCTCGTTCTAAAGACCCCTTGTCCTACGGGACGGGGCGACATCCCCGCCCTTTTAGGGTACGTAGTCGTGGGGTGTTACAAGTGGTATCAGAGACATGGTTTAGGCAATTACTTGACTTATGGGGGTTCTATTTTCTTAAGTATTCTGACCTGGTGCTAATTTTTATCTTTTGTTTATAGGATGGTTAATAGAGTTGTTGTGGTGTAGTGGTTAGAGCCTTAGAATTAGTTCTTGAGGTCTTGGGTTCAAATTCCATCATAGGGAGACCCGATAGTTTCATGGGGTGGCTGGTGGAACCGGCCTCTGACGACTCCGACACTTCTATTGAAACTAGGGAGAGTCGAACATAGAAGAGCAGCAGCTTTTACTTTTCTTTCTTTGGAATTTGCATACCTTTGTTTGTTTATCTTTTTCTTAAGGGAGCATATGGCTCATAGGGCCTATTAATCATTTTAAATAAAAAGGATATCGTATGAGATGACCCCTTCTGTTCTGCAAAGAATGGTTTATATGACAAGCATTAGTTTCGTTTATTACTTGATTTTTCTCTGCACGTTATCATCACATTCTCTTTTGGATGAGTACATTACTATCAACTGATCATGCACCTAAGCATATTCTCTTTCCCCTTGAAAACTATCTGACCCTGAGTGAATGTGATTAAGATGGCACCAAGACGCCGAACAGTTGTGCGTAGCAGAACGGTGCAGGAGAGTGCATCCTCCACCCCGGAATTTGAGCAGGTGCATCGGACATGGTTTGGCAATTACTTGACAAATGCACCGGACCCCATCAGAACTCTGATACCATTTGTAATAGCCCGCTACCTAGGCCCGCCGGGGCCGGGGATGTCGCCCCGCCCAAAGGACAAGGGGTCTTTATAACGAGGTCACACAAATAAAATAGCGAAATAAAATAATAAAAATAATACTTCAACTTAAGATTTATTACAACCCAAGAATAAATCCACGAATTCCCAAAAGGAAACAAATCCATAAATAAAATTATCCACTCTTGTCTCCCCAAAGCAATACATAAAATCAAAAGACACATTCTCTTCCAAGGCAGATAACACTAGCTACTTATCTCCACAGTAGGATCGGCCTGAAATCATGGTAAAAAGGTGATGAGACAGAAATCTCAGTAAGTCCGTGTGTGCTTTGGGTGTTCAGTGAAAACAGTTCGTGGATGCAAAGTATGAAATCTTTATAAGAGAAACATTGGCAAGCAATAAACATTAGTCAAAAGTAAGAGTGGCGTTTTGGCTCTTCTAGCCATATATAAGTAATGAAATCAACCACTCGAAAGAAAGGGATATGGGTTACCACGCGTTGGGCCCCATAACCGGTCAGATTGCCTAACACTTTGTGCAGACTGACAAAAGGTAGGTGATCGGTCTACCGGGCAAGATACTCCTCCTTCTGTATACCCAAACAACAACCGAGTGTCCATTCCGGCAAAACACAGTCACTTGACTGAAATAAAACAAACTGCTAGCTCGGACCGGCCTGACTAAGTAGTACTGACATTTCTCTAAGTTGAGCTTATATTCTGGAGGTGGCCTCCTGCCAGAAGACTCACTCTTGCTCTTCAAAACTAGTACTACTAGCCTACCCCTGTTGAGTACTCAACGTAACATATCCCAGTTAGGGAGAAAATGAGCAAAACACAGTTTCACTTGAAAATGGCAATTAAGGTTTTGCAAAATCTGGGGCAAAATTGGTTTTAGAAAGAGTTTTAGATTTTGAGTAAAACTGCCCCTTGATTTGCAAATAATTTATTTGTCTGAAATGAGAATGGAAATAATCCTCAATTGCCTTTACAGAAATGAGTGACCATGCACTCTACATTTGGCTTGCCATAAAAAAAATTATTTTTTATCAAACAGATTTTATGCAGGAGCTTACCAGATCCTTGCTCACAACAAATGTCTCCAATAGCTAACCTGACCCGCATAGGGTAAATACAAACCACAATCAAACTCAAGCCAAAAACTCGCTTTCTCAAATAAAACTAACTCAACTTACTATAGTCATATCCCTAGTGTCCCAAGCTTTAAGACTCAATAATAAATAAAAGGGTTTATAAAATAAATCTAGTTTGATATTAAAATAACTAGAGTTTGAGAAATAGGTACAAAAAGTTGAAGGTTTAAATCTTGCTAAAAATAAATTATGGTTTATTTGAAAAAGGGTCCAAGGTAGTATTAGGTAAAATAATGATTTATTAATAATTTAGTTGTTAGAAAATAATTGATAGCTAAAATTTGTTGAAAATAAATTTAATGAGTCTAGCTTGAAAAATAATAAGTAAATCCTTAATGGGTTTTGATTAAAAGATAATAATTAAATTTTTAGTAATAAATATTTTATTAATTATAATTATTTCCATAAAAGGCTTTAATTGATTTTATCATTTTAAATAATATATATATATTTCCAGCAAAAACTATTATTTATTTGACTAGAATATCACTATTTTATATAAAAGACCAAATCCACACTTTCCCATGGTTTTCAAAATTTTACTAGAAAAATCATTTATAAAATATTTTATTAATGAAATAAAATTTAGCTTAGAGACAACTAGATCATGTTCATATTCCTATAGCCAACCACAATCATGAACATATACAACCCTTCAATTCATCAAATCATCCAAATCATGCATACAAGCATAGATCTCAATTTATCAAAGTATGATCTAACCCCTACTAGCATAAATAAGATCCTGGCTTCAATAATCCAACATGAATATAAATCCTATTCACCAAAGGTGACATAATCTCTAGCATACTTCATCACAAATACTACCTATGACATGGAGACATGCATTAAATCTCAAATCATCATACAATCGACCAAGATAATCCATCCATGCATAAATCGCATCTCCTTCATATTCATACATACATTCATGCTTCAATCTCAACAATATATATATATATATATATATATATATATATACTTAAATCCTATCGCCATCCACCTACTATCATCATCATCCTAGAGACATGAATCTAGAGTTTAAAAGAAAGGTTGAAGGGACTTACTTGGTTGATGAATGACTTGAAGGAGTTTAGAGTAGATCTCAACTCCTAGATGTCTAACTTTGTCCATGGGAGATGGCGAAAGCATGTTCATGGGAGAAAAAGTCATTCGGCCAAGAAAGGGGAATTTTCGGCCATGAGAGAGAAAGAGAGAGAGAAAGAGAAAAAAGAAATCATTAGTATGTTTATTCGCATAGGTTCTCATTAGGGATCAAGATTGGAGAAGATGAAGTTGTTAGAATAAATTTACCTTGAAGGTATTCTTGACCTTAAACAGAAATTTCTAGTTTTTGATCCAGAAGTGCTAGTTGGATTTTGGAGTTTGATGTTAAAAATGGTACGGATGGACTCACAGCAATGAATAGATGAAATCTGGAATTTTTAGAGGTTGTTTGAAGTTATTTGGAGAGGTATTAGGTGAAAGGAAGGAGTAGGTGTTCTTGGTGTAGTGTGTGTTCTTGAAGGTTGAAGAAAATCGAGAGATGGTAATGCGCAGCTACTGAATTTTTGTGAGAGATATGGGTGGACGAATTTCTGTAGGGTTTAGGAGGTTGATTCTCTAATTTGGAAGGGAAAAGGAAATGTTAGTTGTTACAATCTTTGAAGAATATTTTTAGGAAGTGAATTTGGAAACTAAATATTCCAAGAATATCTTGATTGTTGGACAGCTTTTGGAAATCTGCCATGGCTGATTGTTTGAGCAGAATTTCGCGGGATTAATGCTGACTTATGGAGGCCTATGGTGGCTGAAAGTAGGGTGTACAATGATGAAGAAGAAGTCTGGTCCATTGAGCAAAATATTATGGAAGGTTGCTAAATAAGATGACCGAAATTTTGGAAACCAACCAAGCTTAATTGCAGGAATTTTGTAGAGAGATTTTCGGACAGCCATTGATGGAATTTCGCGCAGAAGTTCAAGGGGCCCAATGGAGCTCTGTTGGGGGAGGTTTAAGGAAAGTTTTTGCAGAAGTAGCTTGGTGTTTCAGTTGGAAGAAGAAGAGAAAACGAGCTGGACAAAAATCTGCACAGGAATTTTCGCTGTACAGTGAATTTTCTGGCAGATTTTCGTCTGCTACTTCCATCTGTTTTGAAGGGGATTTCAGGGGTATTCAAGGCTGGTTTCCAGCCTTCTTTATGGAGGAAAAACATGGCTAAGGTTCTGTACAAATTCTGGAAGAAAACAGCTTGGTTTTGAGCTCTCAAAACCGATTTTCGTACAGGAATTTTTCCTGCTTTGCTCCAGTTTGAGCAGTCCGAATTTGGTCAAGAACTTTCAGGTTTCCAACTGATCCTAAAGACCATTTTTCTGGAAGCATTTTGGAGGGAATGTTAGCTAAAAATTTCACCCTTTTGAAGGTACAACAATGCTGGAAAAATTCCAGCTCATTCATGAGGAAAGATGAACTAAGCTAGAGGAAGAATTTCAGCAAGCTTTCAAGAGGGTTTTTCCCCTTGAATTTTTCCCCCAAATCATTTACATTTTCCAAACCATGAGATGCCTTTTACTAGGACATTTTGATCCTAAAAGACCTTAGTCCTCTACTGAATTTTCTGGAAAGGAAAAGGATAAAACACCTTGCTCAAGCTAAGGAGTTGGAATTTAAGAAAAGCTAAAGATCAAGGGAGAATGAATTCCCTTTTGGCATTTCGCGAAGAACAAAAGAGTGAAGTGAGAATTCTCCTAACATGTCTCTCCTAGGACATCATCACCACATTGATCTAGGCCCTCATGGCCGAAACCATCCTTTTCCAAGCAAAATAAAATTTACTCAAGCTAAAGCCTCTATGATAGATTTTGAACCTTAGACTTCCAGAATTAATTCCAAGGCTCTAACCACTAAACCATAACAACTCTTGTTGCTAATTCTACTAGAAAAATTATTCCCTATTCAATCCACAAGGTATCTCCTTAATTTCACCTCGGGCAAAAATTACCATTTTGCCCCTCTCACGCATCACCCACCAACAAGACTTCAAGATAGTAAAAATCAAATTCAAAGCACATAGAAATCATATGAAAACATATTTAATCATGAAATAAAGCATGATATGCATCCCAACCCCCTTATTCTAAGGTTGGTTTTGGCTGGGGTTTCACATCTAGTGCATTAGAGCAGGTATGGTCGCACCAGTTTGGTGTTATGCGCTTTAATCTGTTATAATGACAAAGTAGGATGGTTATCAAACTTTTTTATAGGGGGAAAACATGAAGAAAAAATAAAGTTATGAAGAGTAAAAACTTAATGAGTGATCGTATATTATAAGAGAAAAATACCCTCTCAGATGCGAAGTTATGAGAATTCAACTATTCGTGAGAGTTTGAACCGAACTGAGAATGGTTTTTGTCCGAATTGAATTGCAAAAAGCGAGTTTAACTGTGTTGGATGAAAAAAATCGTCCGGAACTAAATAAATAAAAATGTATGGATTTAGTTGTGAACATGGCAGGATAAGCCGGGTTTGATTTAGGCTTAAGCCAGACTAGAAAAATGAGTAAAAAAATTAAAAATAAAAACTCTGTTGCTTCGAATTGCTATCCGTGTTAGGGACATATTAAAGGCGCAAATAAAAAATAAATCAAAACAGTTGTATGAGAAATGGGAAAAAGGAAAAAAAATAGACAAAAAGGTGAAAAGAGGGGTGCAACACGAGGACTACCCAGGAGGTCACCCGTCTTAGTACTACTCTCACCTTGGCACGCTTAACTACGGAGTTCTGATGGGATTCGGTGCATAAGTGCTGGTATTGTCACACTTATGTATTAATGATGCGTATTAATATTTTTTAATGACAAAGTAGGATGGTTATTCGACTTTTGCACAACTAGAATAACAGGAAGAAATAATAAAGTTAGAAAAAGTGAAAACTTAATGAACGACCGTATATTATAGTTAAAAAATACCCAATTGGATGCGAAGTTATGAAAAATTCAAATATCCTTGAGAGAAAGAATAGAACCGTAAAGTAGTTCCGATCTGAATCGAATTATAGAAAGTTCGATTGGAATGGGTCGGATGGAGAAAATCGGCAAGGACGAAATAAATCAGAACGTAGGGACATGGTCACAAACTTGGCCTGATTTTTTACCCGAATTTGATCTGGATAGAAATTGTAACACCCCACTACCTAGGCCCATCAGGGACGGGGATGTTGCCCCATCCATAGGACAAGGGGTCTTTATAACTAGGTCACAAAAAAAAGTAAAAATTAAAGCAATACTTTAAAATTGAACTTATTAACAACCCAAACATTACATGAACAAATCCAAAATAAATTGATTACTATCATCTCTCAAAACAACACATAAGAAAAATAACATAAAGTCTTCAAAGTATTGGTAACAAATCTAGCTATTCATCTCCATAGCAGGATCGACCTAAAAACATGGCATAAAAGGTGATGAGATAAAAATCTCAGTTAGCCCGTGTGTGCTTTAAGTGTTTCAGGCAAAATAGTTCATGTATGCAAGTTGGAAAATTTTCATAAGAGAAAGTGCTGGCAAGCATTAAATAAACGTTGAAAATAAAGACTGGTGTTTTGCTTTCCAAACCATGCATGTGCACAATAAATATAACCACTGAAATTGGTAGCCATGGGTTACCACACGTTAGGCCCCATGACCATATAACGGTCAGAATGCCACACTTTGTGCAGACTGACAAAATATAGGTGTACGGCCTACCGGGTGAGATACTCTTCCTTCTCTACACCCAAACTTATCGGTTGCCCACTACGAAAACATACAGTCCACATGACTAAAACTTGCTAGCTCGAACCGGCATGACCTACTAGACTGGCATCCTATCTGGGAAGGACTCACCCCTCAGAGATGGCCACCTACTGAGCGACTTACAATAACCCTTCAAAGAGTAGTCCTAGTAGTCTACCCTTATTGAGTGCTCAACGTTGATTGTCCCACTTGGGAGAAAACTGATAAAGCATTGATTTACTTGGAAATAGCAATTAAGGGTTTCTAAAATTCTTGTCAAAGTTGGGTTTTAGAAAGAGTTTAGTATTTGTGCAAAACTGCTTGGTTAAATTTTCAAATGATTTGCTTGACTGAAATAAAAAGGAAAACAGTCCTTAATTGCCTTTACAAAATGAGTGTCCATACACATCGCATTTGGCTTACCATAGTAATCTTTTATCTTCAAATAAGTTCATGCAGGAGCTTACTTGATCCTTTGCTTGCTCAAATTCAAAAATCTTCCAAGGCTAACCTAACCCTATCTGGGGTAAACACAAGACATAAGGTTATACTCAAGCTATATTCACTTACATAAATAATCCTAGTTCAACTTATGACCTTAATGTCCTAAGCTTTAAGGCTAGATGATAAAGAATTTTATAAAATATGTCTAGCTTAATAAGTTAAAATAACTAGGGGTAGTAAAATAATTACTAATATGTTATAGGTTCAAATAATAAATCTTGAGTACTATTGCTAATACATAAACTAGGGTTTAATTGTTAAATATTAGCAAATGGCAATTTAAAAAATAGTTTTATTATAAATAAATAATAAACTACAATTAAATTTTTAATTAATTTTTAATAGATAATAAAAAATTAGTAATAAATAACATTAATAATAAATGAATTATATTAAATTTTTGTTTAATAAATAACAAACAAATTTTAATCTAAATAATATTTATGAATATAGGCCTACAAGGTCTTTAATATTTTATTTATTATTATTGTTATTTATATAAAAAGATCTTATTTACTATTATACATATACATATTTTATTTTTAATAAAAAATATTATTTATTCGACTAGTAAAATATCAATATTTCATTCAATACCCCATTTCCAAAACTTCTTAGGAATTTCGAAATCTTCAGAGGAAAAATATAGTAATAATTTTAATTATGGTAATAAAATTTACTAATTAAAATAGCCTAGGATCAACAAGATCAGCATCATAATTTTCCTATTACTAACAAGATTCATGAACATATTCTCCAACATCAATCAACAAACTATTCTATTCATCAACATAGGCTTACATCCATACCTACTATCACATGGCCAAATCTCTACTAAGCATAATCGTACTCACGGCTTTAATGAAAATAAGAACATAAAAATCCTATTCACCAAAGGTGTCATAACATCTAGCATGCTTAAACATTCATAATTTCTTAAGACATGATGAACATACATCGATTCTCAAGGAATTCCATATAGCTTAATCATGATCATCCATTCTCATGCTCCAATCTCAACCCCTTCATACATATGCTTATACTAAATCCCCCATTCATATTCTATCCTCTCTATCAACATCTAAGAGACATGAATTCAAAATTAAAAAGAAAGGTTAAGGAGAAATACTTGATTGATGATTATTTCGATGAAGATTTAAGAAGGTCCACGCGCTTGAGAGTCTTGAATTGTCTAAGAGAGGAGGAGAAAAAAAAAACAGCCATGGTTGTAACAACTATTTTCATTGAGAGAGAGAGAGAGAGAGCATTTGCATGATATGTTAAAGGTTGAAGGGAAGAAGATGAACAAAAGAGTTGTTCTTGGTTACCTTGATGATGTTCTTGAGACATCAAGGGGAAAAACTAGTTTTGATCCGAATGACAATTTTTGTTTTCGAGATTTGATGTTATAAATTCCAGAAATGAACTCTAAGGAGTATGTAGGAGTATTATGGAGTTTTTGAGAGGGATTGGAGGTGTTCAGAGTGGTCTTTGGCTTGAAGAAATGTAGTGTATGTTCTTGGTGTTCTTGGTGAAAATGGAGAGAATTTGAGGAAAATGCTGGACGAATTTCTGGAGAGTGATGGCCGAATGATTGAGGGAGTTCAGGGATTTCAATTTTTAGTTTAGAGAGGAAGAGAAAATCTGGTTGTTTGAAATTCAAATGGAGAAATTTGAGGAGTGTTTTGAGGTAGAAGATATGTTATTGGTGTTTGATTGATGGAGGTTTCTTGGAGTTGCAATGGAGCCAGTTGGACTACTGTGCTTTGCTAAAATGAATGAAGATTGATGGAGCTTTAAGGCTGGCTGAAATTCTGAGCTAATGGCAGAGGAATTTCTGGTTATGAAGCCTAATCTAAAGGTGTTTCCATGGAGCAAATGCTGGAAATTTTGAAATTCAAATGGAAGTTTGAATGGAGTGATTGTAGGAGAAATTTGAGGTGTAGTAATGGAGTCCAATTGTGCAAGGTAAGTGGATGGGGTAATGGTGTTCAGTTCATGGCTGAACAAAGGTTAATTTACAGAGGTTTGAGGGGGATTTTCGGCCAAAGCCTGAAGGGAACAAGGCTGGAAATTTTCTGGTTATGATTCGAATGTTTTGCTGCAATTTTCTGTGCAGTTGTCTGCAATGTTCCAACCCGACTTGCAGGGGTTATTGAGAGGTGTTTGAGGGTCCTTTAAGGCTGGCTTCCAGCCCTCTTTATGGAGGAAAAATAGAGGAATTTTGCTAGCTTGAAGGCAGAAGAAACAGTTTC
Organism: Voacanga thouarsii; assembly: GCA_026120185.1. Taxonomy (NCBI): domain Eukaryota; kingdom Viridiplantae; phylum Streptophyta; class Magnoliopsida; order Gentianales; family Apocynaceae; genus Voacanga; species Voacanga thouarsii. The sequence continues at coordinate 65,858 of JANUWF010003389.1, forward strand.
AATTTCAGGCTACTATGCAGCGAAAACTACCTAGATTTTTTGTAGTTTGTGCAGTCCGGTTTTTGCACAGGAATTTCAGTCTTCAAGCTGAATAAATTGGCCATTTTTCTGGCAGCAATTGAGTAAGAAAGATGGCTTAGATTTTCGAAACTAAGGCTGCTCAAAAATCTGGAAAATTTCTAGATTTCATTCATAGAGAATATGAACACTATGGAGTGGAGTTTAAAGGTTCAACCATGGAGATTAATTACTCTGGGGAACCTTCCCTACCTCATCTCCTATTTTCAGTCGAATCTCCAACCTCCAAAATTCAATTTCAAAATTCAAATACCAAGAATCCTTGCTGAATTTTCTGGAATTAAAAACATGAATTTGGATAAATTTTGAACAAATATAATTGGTGAAAAGGTTAGGACAAGTTAGAGGTAATGAAAGGACAAGAATTCCTCTAGAATTCTTTTTAGGACATAATGATAGGATTAGGACATTCTCTTCATGTCTCCCCTAGGACAACATTCCCATTTTTATGGAATGCAAGAAAACAAAAATTCAAACATAATTAAGATAATCATGATAAAATCTTGAATGATGGGATTTGAACTCATGACTTTAGACATTAATTCCAAAGCTCTAACCAATTAACCACAACAACTCTTATTCTTATTATCTCACCCAAATATTCTTCTTATTTAATCCTCAAGCTATCTTCCTATTTTGACCTCAAGCAAAATTACCATTTTACCTTTCCTACTCAATAAGCATAACTAAGCCTTTTAACCTATAGATCATCATTCTAAATCACATAAAATCATTCAAAAATATGTATATTCATGCAAAATAATATGATATGCATCCCGACCCCTCTTACTCTAGAGTTGGCTTTAGGTGGGGTTTCACATAAATGATATAAGAAAAACGAACCAAAAAAAAAAAACCCTGTTGTAGCGAATTGCAACCCACATTAGGGACATATTAGCGGGGTAAAAAAATCGAAATAAATGTCAGAGAAATGTGTAAAAAGGAAAAATAAAGGAATAAAAAGGCAAAAAGAAGGATGTAACACGAGAATTTCCTAGAGGGTTACCCAACCTAGCACTACTTTTGTTCAAGCACGCTTAACTTTGGAGTTCTGATGGGATCTGGTGCATTAGAGCTGGTATGGTTGCACCAGTCTGGTGTTATGCGCTTTAATCTTTTATAATGAAAAAGTAGGATGGTTATCAAACCTTTTTACAGGGGGAAAACAGGAAGAAAAAATGAAGTTATGAAAAGTAAAAAATTAATGGACGATCGTATAATAAAGTTAAAAAATATCCACTCGGATGTAAAGTTATGAGTGAAATAATAGAACAGAAAAGCGATTCCGGTCCGAATTGAATTGTAGAAAGTTGGATTGGATCGGGTTGGATGGAGAAAAGCGGCAGGGATGAAATAAACTAGAACGTATAGATATAGTCACAAACTTAGTAGGATTTGTCCATGAATTTGATCTGAATTGAAACAAGATGAAAAAAAATGAACCCAAAATAGTCTAGTTGTAATGAATTGCAGCCCGTATTAAGGACATATTAATGGGGTAAAAAAAATGAATTGAATTGGATGTCAGAGAAATGGGGAAAAAGGAAAAATAAAGGAATAAAAAGGCAAAAAGTGGGGCGCAACATGAGAACTTCCCAAGGGGTCACCCATCCTAGTACTACTTTCGTTCAAATACGCATAACTTCAGAGTTCTGATGGGATCCAGTGTAATAGGGTTTGTATGGTCGCACCAGTTTGGTGCTACGCACTTTAAACTTTTATAATGAGAAAGTAGGACGGTTATCAGACTTTATAACAAAGGGAATAATGGGAAGAAAAAAATAAAGTTAGGAAAAGTGAAAACTTTATGGGCAATCGTATATTATATGAGAAAAATTCCCTCTGGGATGCGAAGTTAAGATAATACAAATATACATGATAGTTAGAACAAAATCAAGAAGCGGTTTCTACTCGAATCGAACTACAAAAAGCGGGTTTGACTGTGTCAAATGAAAAAAATCGTCAGGGACTAAATAAAAAAGAACGTACGGATATAGTCGTCAATTTGGCAGGATACCGCCCGGGTTTGATCTGGGTTGAAGCCAGGCGAGAAAAATGATCACCAAAAAAAAAAAAAAAAAAACAACTCCATTGCTTCGAATTGTTGTTCATGTTTGGGACATATTAATAGAGCAAATAAGAAATAAATCAAGTCGGTTGTCTAAAAAATGGGGAAAAAGAAAAACAAGAGACAAAAAGGCAAAAAGAGGTGAGCAACACGAGGACTTCCCAAGGGGTCACCCATCCTAATACTACTCTCGCCCTAGCATGCATAACTTCGGACTTCTGATGGGAACCGGTGCATTAGTGCTAGTATGGTTGCACCCGTTTAGAATGGTGCACATTACTAATTTATAATAACAAAGTAGGATGGTTATTAGACTTTTGCACAATGAGAATAACAATAAGAAAAAATAAAGTTAGAAAAAATGGAAACATAAAGGACGACCGTATGTTATAGTTAAAAAATACCCACTCAGATGCGAAGTTATGAGAAATTCAAATATATCATTGAGAGAAAGAACTGAACCAAAAAGTTGTTCCGGTCCGAATCAAATTACAGAAAGCGGGATTGGATCGGGTCGGATAGAGAAAATCGGTAGGAGACAAAATAAATCAGAATGTACGGACATAGTCGCAAACTTGGTAGGATTTTTTCCCGAATTTGATCTGGATTGAAACGATATAAGAAAAATGAGCAAAAAAAAACCAGTTGTAGCGAATTGTAACCCGTGTTAGGGACATAATAACGGGGTAAAAAAAAATATTGAAATAGATGTCATAGAAATGGGTAAAAAGGAAAAATAAAGGAATAAAAAGGCGAATAGAGGAGCGCAACACGAAAATGTCCCATGGGGTCACCCATCCTACTACTACTTTCGTTCAAGCACACTTTACTTCGGAGTTCTGATGGGATCCAGTGCATTAGGGCTCGTATGGTCATACCAGTTTGGTGCTATGCACTTTAATCTTTTATAATGACAAAGTAAGACGGTTATCGAACGTTTGTACATGGGGAATAACAGGAAGAAAAAATAAAGGTAGGAAAAGTGAAAATTTATTGGCCGATCATATTTTATAAGAAAAAAATACCCTCTCGGATGCGATGTTATGAGAATTCAAATATCCGTGAGACTTAGAACCGAACCGAGAAGCGGTTCCTGCCCGAATCAAATTGCAGAAAGCAGGTTTGACCGAGTCAGATAAAAACTCTGTTGCTTCAAATTGCTGTCCGCATTATGGACATATTAATGGAGCAAATAAGAAATAAATCAAGACGGGTGTCTGAGAAATGGGGAAATAGGAAAAAAAAAGTGACAAAAAGGCAAAAAGAGGGGTACAACAGGAGGACTTCCAGGGAGTCACCTATCTAAGAACTGCTCTAGCCTAAGCACGCTTAACTTTGGAGTTTTGATATGAACCGGTGCATTAGTGCTACCCGTTTGGAACAATGCGCTTTATTATTTTACAATGACAAAGTATGACGGTTATTAGACTTGGCACAACGTGAGTAACGGAAAGAAAAAATAAATTTCGAAAAAGTGCAAATTTAATGGGCGACCATATATTATAGTTAAAAAAATATACCCACTCAGATGTGCAGTTATGAGAAATTAAAATATACCATTCAGAGAAAAAATCGAACCAAAAAGCGGTTTTGATTCGAATCGAAATACAAAAAGCTGGATTGGATTAGGTCGAATGGAGAAAATCAGCAGTGACAAAATAAATCAGAATGTGCGGACATAGTCGCAAACATGGCAGGATTTTTCCCGAATTTGATCTTGATTGAAACGATATAAGAAAAATGAACAAAAAAAAAACCCCAATTGTAGCGAATTGGCGTTAGGGATATATTAACGGGGTAAAAAAAATTAATTGAAAAAGATATCAGAGAAATGGGTATAAAGGAAAAATAAAGGAATAAAAATGCAAAAAGCGAGGCACAACACGAGAACATCCCAGGGGGTCACCCATCCTAGTACTACTTTCTTTCAAGCACGCTTAACTTCGGAGTTCTGATGAGATCCGAAGCATTAGGACTGGTATGGTCGTACCAGTTTGATGCTATACGCTTTAATCTTTTATATTGATAAAGTAGGATGGTTATCGGACTTTTGTACAAGGGGAAGAACGGGAGGAAAAAATAAAGTAAGGAAAAGTGAAAACTTAATGGGCGATCGTATACTATAAGAAAAAAAATACCCTCTCGGATGCGAAGTTATGATAGTTGAAATGTGTGTGACAGTTAGATTCGAACTGACCAACGATTTCTAACCGAATCGAATTGTAGAAAGCTGTTTTGACCGAGTCGGATGAAAAAAATCGTCAAGTACAAAATAAATAAGAAGGTACGGACATAGTCCCGAATTTGGCAGAATACAGCCAGGATTTGATCTGGGTAGCCAGGTGCGAAAAATGGGCAAAAAAAAAAAAAAAACTCTATTGCTTCGAATTGCTACCACGTTAGGGAAGTATTAACGGAGGAAATAAGAAATGAATCTACAAGGTTGTCATCTAAGAAATGGGGAAAAAGGAAAAAAAAATCAAAGAAAATGGGGGTGCAACACGAAGTCTTCGCAGGGGTTCACCGATCCGAGTAATACTCTCGCCTGAGCACGCTTAATTTCAAAGTTCTGATGGTCTAGGTGCATTAGTGCGGGTATAGTCGCACACGTTTGGAATGATGCACTTTAAAATTTTATAATAACAAAGTAGGACGGTTATCAGACATTTGCACAACGAGAATAACAGAAAGAAAAAAATAATGTTCGAAAATGTGGAAACTAAATAGTTGACCGTATATTATAGTTAAAAAAAATACCTACTCGGATGCAAAGTTTTGAGAAATTAAAATATATCATTTAGAGAAAGAACCGAACCAAAAATCGGTTCCGGTCCGATTCAAATTACAAAAAGCTGAATTGGATCCGGTCGGATGGAGAAAATCGGTAGGGACGAAATAAATCAGAACATACGGACATAGTTCCAAACATGGCAGGATTTTTCTCTGAATTTGATCTAGATTGAAATGATATAAGAAAAATTAACCAAAAAAAAAAACCCAGTTGAAGCGAATTGCAACCCGCGATAGAGACATATTAATAGGGCAATAAAAAAATTGAAATAGATGTCAGAGAAATGGGTAAAAAGAAAAAAAAAATAAGGGAATAAAAAGGTGAAAAGAGGGACGCAACATGAGAACTTCCCAGGGGGTCACCCATCCAAGTACTACTTTCATTTAATCATGCTTAACTTCAAAGTTCTGATGGAATCCGGTGCATTAGGGCTAGTATGGTCGCACCAGTTTGTTGATATGCGCTTTAATATTTTATAATGACAAAGTAGGATGGTCATCAGACTTTTGTGCAACGAGAATAATGGGTTGAAAAAATAAAGTTTGAAAAAGTGAAAACTTAATAGACGACCGTATATTATAGTTTAAAAGTACTCACTTGGATGCGATGTTTTGAGAAATTCAAATATACTTGAGATAAAGAACTGGACTGAAAAGTGGTTTTGGTCCAAATCCAATTGCAGAAAGCTAGATTGGATCGGGTCGAATGGAGAAAATCGGGAGGGACGAAATAAATCAGAACATACGGACATTGTCACAAATTTGACAAGATTTTGCCACGAATGTGATCTAAATTGAAACGAGATGAAAAAAATGAACCTAAGAAAAAAAAGCTAGTTGTATCGAATTACAGCCAGCATTAAACATATATGAACAGGGTAAAAAAAATCAAATTGGACGTTAGAGAAATGGGGAAAATGGAAAAATAAAAGAATGAAATGGTGAAAAGAGGGGTGCAACATGAGAACTTCCCAAGGGGTCACCCATCCTAGTAATACATTCGCTCAAGCACGCATAATTTCGAAGTTCTGATAGGATCCGTTGCATTAGGGCAGGTATGGTCGCACCAGTTTAGTGCAGTGCACTTTAATCTTTTATATTGACAAAGTAGGACGGTTATTAGACTTTTTTACAAGGGGAATAACGGGAAGAAAAAATAAAGTAAGGAAAAGTGAAAACTTAATGGATGATCGTATATTATAAGAAAAAAAATACCCTCTCGGATGTGAAGTTATGATAATTCAAACGTGTGTAACAGTTAGAAAAGAACTAAGAAGCGGTTTCTAACCGAATCGAACTGTAGAAAGCGGGTTTGACCGAGTCGGATGAAAAAATTCGTCAGGTACTAAATGACTATGAACGTAAAGATATGGTTGCGAACATGGCAGAACACAGCCCAAATTTGATCTAGGATGAAGCCAGGCGAGAAAAATGTGGGAAAAAAAAAGACACCGCTGCTTTGAATTGCTGTCGCGTTAGGGACGTATTAACGGAAGAAATAAGAAATAAATCATAATGATTCTATGAGAAATGGTGAGAAAGGAAAAAAACAAGAGACAAAAAAGCGAAAGGGTGTGCAACACGAGGAGATCCGTAGGGGTCACCCATGCAAGTATTACTTTTGTCGAAACACTCTTAACTTCGGAGTTCTGATGGGATCCAATAAAGTAGTGCTGGTATGGTTGCACCCATTTGAAATGATGCGCTTTAATATTTTATAATGACAAAGTAGGCTGATTATTAGAGTTTTTTATAAGGGGAATAATGGGAAGAAAAAATAAAGTAAGGAAAGGTGAAAACTTAATGAGCGATTGTATACTTAAAAAAACAAAAAAAAAAAAACCCTTTTGGATGCAAAGTTATGACAATTCAAAAATGTGTGATAGTTAGAACTGAACCGAGAAGTGGTTTCTGCCCAAATTAAATTGCAGAAAATGGATTTGACCGAGTCGGATGAAAAATATATACTTGACAAAAATAGCCGAACTGAAATGTGGTTCCGGTCTGAATTGAATTACAGAAAGTTGGATTAGATCGGGTCAGATGGAGAAAATCAACAGAGATGAAATAAATCAGAACGTACTGACAAGTCGCATACTTGGTAGGATTTTTCCCCGAATTTGTTCTTAATTGAAACGATATAAGAAAAATGAACAAAAAAAAAACCCAGTTTGTAGCGAATTGCTACTCGCGTTAGGGATATATTAACGGGGTTAAAAAAATTCACTGAAATAGATAATAGAGAAATGGGTATAAAAGAAAAATAAAGGAAAAAAATGCGAAAAGAGGGAGCAACACGAGTATTTCCCAGGGGGTCACCCATCCGAGTACTACTTTTGTTCAAGCACGATTAACTTCGGAGTTCTAATGAGATCCGAAGAATTAGGACTGGTATGGTCGTACCAGTTTGATGGTTATCGGACTTCTGTATAAGGGGAATAATGGGAGGAAAAAATAAAGTAAGGAAAAGTGAAAACTTAATGGGCGATCGTATGTTATAAGAAAAAAAATACCCTCTCGAATGCGAAGTTTTGATAATTCAAATGTGTGGGACAGTTAGAACCGAACTAACCAACGATTTCAAACCGAATCGAATTGCAGAAAGTTGTTTCGACCGAGTCGGATTAAAAAAATTGTCAGTTAAATAAATAAGAACGTATGGACATAGTGGCAAATTTGGCAGAATACAGCCCGGATTTGATCTGGGTTGAAGCCAAGTGAGAAAAATGTGCAAAAAAAAAAAAAAAAAAACTCTATTGCTTCGAATTGCAACCATGTTAGGGAAGTATTAACAGAGAAAATAATAAATAAATCTAGAAGGTTTTCATCTGAGAAATGGGGAATAAGGAAAAAAAAAATCAACAAGATGAAAAGAAGGGTGCAACACGAGGGCTTCCAAGGGGGTCACCCATCCGAGTACTACTCTCGACTGAGCACGCTTAATTTCGGAGTTCTGATGGGCTAGGTGCATTAGTGCGGGTATAGTCGCACCCGTTTGGAATGATGCGCTTTAAAATTTTATAATGACAAAGTAGGACGGTTATCAGACTTTTGCACAACGAGAATAACAGGAAGAAAAAATAATGTTTAAAAATGTGGAAACTAAACAGTTCACCGTATATTATAGTTAAAAAAATAACTACTCGGATGCAAAGTTTTGAGAAATTAAAATATATCCTTTAGAGAAAGAACCGAACCAAAAATCGATTCCAGTCCAATTCAAATTACAAAAAGCTGAATTTGATCGGGTCGGATGGAGAAAATCGGCAGGGTTGAAATAAATCAGAATGTACGGACATAGTTCCAAACATGGTAGGATTTTTCTAAGAATTTGATCTGGATTGAAATGATATAAGAAAAATGAACCCAAAAAAAAAAAAAAAAAACCCAGTTGAAGCGATTTGCAACCCAAGTTAGAGACATATTAATGGGGCAATAAAAAAATCGAAATAGATATCAGAGAAATGGGTAAAAAGAAAAAAAATAAGGGAATAAAAAGGTGAAAAGAGGGATGCAACACGAGAACTTCCCAGGGGGTCACCTATCCTAGTACTACTTTCGTTTAGTCACGCTTAACTTCGAAGTTCTGATGTAATCCGGTGCATTAGGGCTAGTATGGTCGCAGCAGTTTGTTGGTATGCGCTTTAATATTTTATAATGACAAAGTAGGATGGTCATCAGACTTTTGCGCAACGAGAATAACGGGATGAAAAAATTAAGTTTGAAAAAGTGAAAACTTAATGGACGACTGTATATTATAGTTTAAAAGTACTCGCTCGGATGCGAAGTTTAGTGAAATTTAAATATACTTGAGAGAAAGAACCGGATTGAAAAATGGTTTCGGTCCAAATCGAATTGCAAAAAGCAAGATTGGATCAGGTCGACCGGAGAAAATCGGGATGGACGAAATAAATCAGAACATACGGATATAGTCGCAAATTTGGCAGGATTTTGCCACGAATGAGAATAATGGGAAGAAAAAACAAAGTAAGGAAAAGTGAAAACTTAATGGATGATCGTATATTATAAGAAAAAAAAAATACCCTATCGGATGTGAAGTTATGATAATTCAAATGTGTGTAACAGTTAGAAAAGAACTGAGAAGCGGTTTCTAACCGAATCGAACTGTAGAAAGCGGGTTTGACCGAATCGGATGAAAAAATTCGTTAGGTACTAAATAACTATGAACGTGTAGATATGGTCGCGAACTTAGCAGAACACAGCCCAGATTTGATCTGGGTTAAATCTAGGGGAGAAAAATGTGCAAAAAAAAAAAAAAAAAAATTTCGCTGCTTTGAATTGCTGTCGCGTTAGGGACATAATAACGGAAGAAATAAGAAATAAATCAAAATGATTGTATGAGAAATGGTGAGAATGGAAAAAAAAGAGACAAAAATGCGAAAGGGGTGTGCAACACGAGGACTTCCCTAGGGGTCACGTATGCTAGTACTACTTTCGTCGAAACACTCTTAACTTCGGAGTTCTGATGGGATCTGATGTATTAGTGCTAGTATGGTTGCACCCATTTGAAACGACGCGCTTTGATATTTTATAAAGACGAAGTAGGCCTATTATTAGACTTTTTTATAAGGGGAATAATGGGAAGAAAAAATAAAGTAAGGATAAGTGAAAACTTAATGGGCGATTGTGCATTTAAAAAAAAAAAACCCTTTTGGATGGAAAGTAATGATAATTCAAAAATGCGTGATAGTTAGAACTGAACCGAGAAGTGGTTTCTACCCAAATTAAATTTCAGATAACGGATTTGACCGAGTCAAATGAAAAATATATACTTGAGGGAAAGAGCCGAACTGAAAAGTGGTTCCGGTCTGAATTGAATTACAAAAAGTTGGATTGGATTGGGTCATATGGAGAAAATCAACAGAGATGAAATAAATCAGAACGTAAGTACAGAGTCGCATACTTGGCAGGATTTTTCCCCGAATTTGTTCTTTATTGAAACGATATAAGAAAATGAACCAAAAAAAAAAACCCCAGTGGAAGCGAATTGCAACCCACGTTAGAGACACATTAATGGGGCTATAAAAAAATCGAAATAGACGTCAAAGAAATGGTTAAAAAGAAAAAAAAAAGGGAATAAAATGGTGAAAAGAGGGACGCAACACGAGAACTTCCCAGGGGGTCACCCATCCTAGTACTACTTTTGTTTAATCACGGTAAACTTCAAAGTTCTGATGTAATCCAGTGCATTAGGGAAAGTATGGTCGCACCAGTTTGTTGGTATGCGCTTTAATATTTTATAATGACAAAGTTGGATGGTCATCAGACTTTTGCGCAACGAGAATAACGGGATGAAAAAATAAAGATTGAAATAGTGTAAACTTAATGGACGACTGTATATTATAGTTTAAATGAACTCGCTCGGATGCGAAGTTTTGAGAAATTCAAATATACTTGAGAGAAAGACCAGACTGAAAAGTGGTTTCGGTCCAAATAGAATTGCAGAAAGCTAGATTGGATCGGGTCGAATGGTGAAAATCGACAGGGATGAAATAAATTAGAATATATGGACATAGTTGCAAATTGGGCAGGATTTTGCCCCGAATTTGATCTAGATTGAAACGAGATGAAAAAAATGAACCTAAGAAAAAAAAGCTGGTTGTATCGAATTACAGCCAGCGTTAAACATATATGAACAGGGTAAAAAAAATCAAATTGGATGTTAGAGAAATGGGGAAAATGGAAAAATAAAAGAATAAAATGGTGAAAAGAGGGGTGCAACACGAGAACTTTCCAAGGGGTGACCCATCCTAGTAATACTTTCGCTCAAGCATGCAAAATTTCGGAGTTCTGATAGGATCCGTAGTATTTGGGCAGGTATAGTAGCACCAGTTCAGTGCAGCGCACTTTAATCTTTTATATTGACAAAGTAGGACGGTTATTAGACTTTTTTTCAAGGGGAATAACAGGAAGAAAAAATAAAGTAAGGAAAAGTGAAAACTTAATGGATGACCATATATTATAAGAAAAAAAAAATACCCTCTCGGATGTGAAGTTATGATAATTCAGATGTGTGTAATAGTTAGAAAAGAACTGAGAAGCGGTTTCTAACCGAATTGAACTGTAGAAAGCAGGTTTGACCGAGTCGGATAAAAAAAATCGGCAGGTACTAAATAACTATGAGCGTATAGATATGGTCGCGAACATGGCAGAGCACAGCCCAGATTTGATCTGGGTTGAAGCCAGGCGAGAAAAATGTGAAAAAAAAAAAACTCCGCTGCTTTGAATTGCTGTCGCGTTAGGGACGTATTAACGGAAGAAATAAGAAATAAATCAAAACGAGTGTACGAGAAATGGTTAGAAAGGAAAAAAAAGAGACAAAAATGCGAAAGGGGTGTGCAACACGAGGACTTCCCTACGGGTCACCCATGCTAGTACTACTTTCATCGAAACACCCCTAACTTCGGAGTTCTGATGGGATCTAATGCATTAGTGTTGGTATGGTCGCACCCGTTTGAAACGATGCGCTTTAATATTTTATAATGACAAAGTTGGCCAATTATTAGTCTTTTTTATAAGGGGAATAATGGGATGAAAAAAAAAAGTAAGGAAAAGTGAAAACATAATGGGCGATTGTATATTTTTTAAAAAAAAAAACCCCTTTTGGATGCCAAGTTATGATAACTCAAAAATGCGTGATAGTTAAACTGAATCGAGAAGTGGTTTCTGCCCAAATTAAATTGCAGAAAACGGATTTGACCGAGTCGGATGAAAAATATATACTTGAGAGAAAGAGCCGAACCGAAAAGTGGTTTCGGTCCGTTTTGAATTACAGAAAGATGGATTGGATCGGGTCAGATAGAGAAAATCAACAGAGATGAAATAAATCAGAATGTACGTACTGAGTTGCATACTTGGCAGGATTTTTCCCGAATTTGTTCTTGATTAAAACGATATAAGAAAAATGAACCAAAAAAAAAAAAAACCCAGTTGTAGCGAATTGCAACTCGAGTCAGGGATATATTAACGGGGTAAAAAAAATTCAATGAAATAGATATCAGAGAAATGGGTATAAAGGAAAAATAAAGGAAAAAAAAATGCGAAAAGAGGGATGCAAAACAAGTATTTCCCAGGGGGTCACCCATACGAGTACTACTTTCGTTCAAGCACGCTTAACTTCGGAGTTCTGATGAGATCCGAAGCATTAGGACTGGTATGGTCGTACCAGTTTGATGCTATACATTTTAATCATTTATATTAATGAAGTAGGATGGTTGTCGGACTTTTGTACAAGGGGAATAACTGGAGGAAAAAATAAAGTAAAAGTGAAAACTTAATGGGCGATCGTATATTATAAGAAAAAAAATACCCTCTCGGATGCGATGTTATGATAATTCAAATGTGTGTGACAGTTAGATCCGAACTGACCAACGTCTTCTAACCGAATCGAATTGCAAAAAGCTGTTTCGACCGAGTGGGATGAAAAAAATCGTCAGGTAAAAAATAAATAAGAACGTAAGGACATAGGCAGAATACATCCCGGATTTGATCTGGGTTGAAGCCAAGTGAGAAAAATGTGCCAAAAAAAACTCTGTTGCTTGGAATTGCTAACACGTTAGGGAAGTATTAACAGAGAAAATAAGAAATAAATCTAGAAGGTTGTCATCAGAGAAATGGGGAATAAGGAAAAAAAATCAAAAAGATGAAAAGAAGGGTGCAACACGATGGCTTCCCAGGGGGTTGCCCTTCCGAGTACTACTCTCGATTGAGCACGCTTAATTTCGGAGTTCTAATGGGCTAGGTGCATTAGTGCTGGTATAGTCGCACCCGTTTGGAATGATGCGCTTTAAAATTTTATAATGACAAAGTAGGACGGTTAACAGTCTTTTACACAATGAGAATAACAGAAAGAAAAAATAATGTTCGAAAATGAGGAAACTAAATAGTTGACCGTATATTATAGTTAAAAAAATACCTACTTGGATGCAAAGTTATGAGAAATTAAAATATATGCTTTAGTGAAAGAACCGAGCCAAAAATCGATTCCGGTCTGATTCAAATTACAAAAGGCTGAATTGGATCGGGTTGGATGTAGGAAATCGGCAGGGTCGAAATAAATCAGAATGTTCGGACATAGTTCCAAACATGGCAGGATTTTTCTAAGAATTTGATCTGGATTGAAATGATATAAGAAAAATGAGCAAAAAAAAAAAAAAAAAAACCCAGTTGAAGCGAATTGCAACCCGCGTTAGAGTCGTATTAATGGGGCAATAAAAAAATAGAAATAGATGTCAGAAAAATAGGTAAAAAGAAAAAAAATAAAGGAATAAAATGGTGAAAAGAGGGAGGCAACACGAGAACTTCACAGGGGGTCACCCATCCTAGTACTACTTTCGTTTAGTCACGCTTAACTTCGAAGTTCTGTTGTAATCCAGTGCTTTAGGGCTAGTATGGTCGCACCAGTTTGTTGGTATGCACTTTAATATTTTATACTGACAAAGTAGGATGGTCATCAGACTTTTGCGCAAGGAGAAAAAACGGGGTGAAAAAATAAAGTTTGAAAAAGTGAAAACTTAATAGACGACTGTATATTATACTTTAAAAGTACTCGCTCGGATGGGAAGCTTTGAGAAATTCAAATATACTTGAGAGAAAGAACCGGACTGAAAAGTGGTTTCGGTCCAAATCCAATTGCAGAAAGCTAGATTTGTTCGGGTCGAATGGAGAAAATCGGGAGGGACGAAATAAATCAGAACATACGGACATAGTCGCAAATTTGGCAGGATTTTGCCCCGATTTTGATCTAAATTGAAACGAGATGAAAAAAATGATCCTAAAAAAAAGCTAGTTGTATTGAATTGCAGCCAGCGTTAAAGATATAATAACCGGGTAAAAAAAAATCAAATTGGATGTTAGAGAAATGGGAAAATGGAAAAATAAAAGAATAAAATGGTGAAAAGAGTGGTGCAACACGAGAACTTCCCAAGGGGTCACCCATCATAGTAATATGTTCACTCGAGCACGCATAATTTCGAAGTTCTGATAGGATCCGTTGTATTTGGGCAGGTATGGTAGCACCAGTTCAGTGCAGCGCACTTTAATCTTTTATATTGACAAAGTAGGATGGTTTTAAGTCTTTTTTACAAGTGGAATAACGAGAAGAAAAAATAAAGTAAGGAAAAGTGAAAATTAATGGATGATCGTATATTATAAGAGATAAAATACCCTCTCGGATGTGAAGTTATGATAATTCAAATGTGTGTAACAGTTAAAAAAGAACTGAGAAGCGGTTTCTAACCGAATCGAACTGTAGAAAGCGGGTTTGACCGAGTCGGATGAAAAAAATCGTCAGGTACTAAATAACTATGAACGTATAGATATTGTCGCGAACTTGGCAGAACACGGCCAGATTTGATGCGGGTTGAAGCCGAGCGAGAAAAATGTGCAAAAAAAAAAAAAAAAACTCCATTTGCTTTGAATTGCTTTGTCACGTTAGGGACGTATTAACGGAAGAAATAAGAAATAAATCGAAATGATTGTATTAGAAATGGTGAGAAAGGAAAAAAAAGAGACAAAAATGCGAAAGGGGTGTGCAACACGAGGAATTCCCTAGGGGCCACCCATACTAGTACTACTTTCGTCGAAACACTCATAACTTCGGAGTTCTGATGGGATCTAATGCATTAGTGCTGGTATGGTCGCACCCGTTTGAAACGATGCGCTTTAATATTTTTTAATCACAAAATAGGCCGATTATTAGTCTTTTTTATAAGGGGAATAATGGGAAGAAAAAAAAAGTAAGGAAAAGTGAAAACTTAATGGGCGATTGTATATTTAAAAAAAAAAAAAACCCTTTTGGATGCAAAGTTATGATAATTCAAAAATGCGTGAAAGTTAGGACTGAACCGAGAAGTGGTTTCTCCCGAAATTAAATTGCTGAAAACGGATTTGACCGAGTCGGATGAAAAATACAAACTTGAGAGAAAGAGAGCCGAACTAAAATGTGGTTCCGGTCCGAATTGAATTACAGAAAGTTGGATTGGATCGGGTCAGATGGAGAAAATCAACAGAGATGAAATAAATCAGAACGTACGGACTGAGTCGCATACTTGGCAGGATTTTTCCCCGAATTTGTTCTTGATTGAAACGATATAAGAAAAATGAACCCAAAAAAAAAAAAACCCAGTTGTAGCGAATTGCAACTCGAGTCAGGGATATATTAACGGGGTAAAAAAAATTCATTGAAATAGATATCGAGAGAAATGGGTATAAAGGAAAAATAAAGGAAAAAAAATGCGAAAAGAGGGACGCAAAACGAGTATTTCCCGGGGGTTACCCATCCGAGTACTACTTTCGTTCAAGCACGCTTAACTCGGAGTTACGATGAGATCCGAAGCATTAGGACTGGTATGGTCGTACCGGTTTGATGCTATACATTTTAATCATTTATATTAATGAAGTAGGATGGTTGTCGGACTTTTGTACAAGGGGAATAACTGGAGGAAAAAATAAAGTAAAAGTGAAAACTTAATGGGCGATCGTATATTATAAGAAAAAAAATACCCTCTCGGATGCGATGTTATGATAATTCAAATGTGTGTGACAGTTAGATCCGAACCGACCAACGTCTTCTAACCGAATCGAATTGCAGAAAGCTGTTTCGACCGAGTCGGATGAAAAAAATCGTCAGGTAAAAAATAAATAAGAACGTAAGGACATAGTCGCGAATTTGGCAGAATACATCCCGGATTTGATCTGGGTTGAAGCCAAGTGAGAAAAATGTGCCAAAAAAAACTTCTGTTGCTTGGAATTGCTAACACGTTAGGGAAGTATTAACGAGAGAAAATAAGAAATAAATCTAGAAGGTTGTCATCGAGAAATGGGGAATAAGGAAAAAAAATCGAAAAGATGAAAAGAAGGGTGCAACACGATGGCTTCCCAGGGGGTCGCCCTTCCGAGTACTACTCTCGATTGAGCACGCTTAATTTCGGAGTTCTAATGGGCTAGGTGCATTAGTGCTGGTATAGTCGCACCCGTTTGGAATGATGCGCTTTAAATTTTTATAACGACAAAGTAGGACAGTTAACAGACTTTTACACCATGAGAATAACAGAAAGAAAAAATAATGTTCGAAAATGAGGAAACTGAATAGTTGATCGTATATTATAGTAAAAAAAAATACCTACTTGGATGCAAAGTTATGAGAAATTAAAATATATCCTTTAGTGAAAGAACCGAGCCAAAAATCGATTACGGTCTGATTCAAATTACAAAAAGCTGAATTGGATCGGGTTGGATGTAGAAAATCGGCAGGGTCGAAATAAATCAGAATGTTCGGACATAGTTCCAAACATGGCAGGATTTTTCTAAGAATTTGATCTGGATTGAAATGATATAAGAAAAAAGAACCAAAAAAAAAAAAAACCTAGTTGAAGCGAATTGCAACCCGCGTTAGAGTCGTATTATTGGGGCAATAAAAAAATCGAAATAGACGTCAGAAAAATGGGTAAAAAGAAAAAAATAAGGGAATAAAATGGTGAAAAGAGGGAGGCAACACTAGAACTTCACAGGGGGTCACCCATCCTAGTACTACTTTCGTTTAGTCTCGCTTAACTTCGAAGTTCTGTTGTAATCCGGTGCTTTAGGGCTAGTATGGTCGCACCAGTTTGTTGGTATGCACTTTAATATTTTATAATGACAAAGTAGGATGGTCATCAGACTTTTGCGCAAGGAGAAAAAACGGGATGAAAAAATAAAGTTTGAAAAAGTGAAAACTTAATAGACGACTGTATATTATACTTTAAAAGTACTCGCTCGGATGGGAAGTTTTGAGAAATTCAAATATACTTGAGAGAAAGAACCGGACTGAAAAGTGGTTTCGGTCCAAATCCAATTGCAGAAAGCTAGATTTGTTCGGGTCGAATGGAGAAAATCGGGAGGGACGAAATAAATCAGAACATACGGACATAGTCGCAAATTTGGCAGGATTTTGCCCCGATTTTGATCTAAATTGAAACGAGATGAAAAAAATGATCCTAAAAAAAAAGCTAGTTGTATTGAATTGCAGCCAGCGTTAAAGATATAATAACCGGGTAAAAAAAAAATCAAATTGGATGTTAGAGAAATGGGAAAATGGAAAAATAAAAGAATAAAATGGTGAAAAGAGTGGTGCAACACGAGAACTTCCCAAGGGGTCACCCATCATAGTAATATGTTCACTCGAGCACGCATAATTTCGAAGTTCTGATAGGATCCGTTGTATTTGGGCAGGTATGGTAGCACCGGTTCGGTGCGGCGCACTTTAATCTTTTATATTGACAAAGTAGGATGGTTTTAAGTCTTTTTTACAAGTGGAATAACGAGAAGAAAAAATAAAGTAAGGAAAAGTGAAAATTAATGGATGATCGTATATTATAAGAGATAAAATACCCTCTCGGATGTGAAGTTATGATAATTCAAATGTGTGTAACGAGTTAAAAAGAAGCGAGAAGCGGTTTCTAACCGAATCGAAGCGTAGAAAGCGGGTTTGACCGAGTCGGATGAAAAAAATCGTCGGGTACTAAATAACTATGAACGTATAGATATTGTCGCGAACTTGGCAGAACACGGCCCAGATTTGATGCGGGTTGAAGCCGAGCGAGAAAAATGTGCAAAAAAAAAAAAAAAAAACTCCACTTGCTTTGAATTGCTTTGTCACGTTAGGGACGTATTAACGGAAGAAATAAGAAATAAATCAAAATGATTGTATGAGAAATGGTGAGAAAGGAAAAAAAAGAGACAAAAATGCGAAAGGGGTGTGCAACACGAGGAATTCCCTAGGGGCCACCCATGCTAGTACTACTTTCGTCGAAACACTCATAACTTCGGAGTTACGATGGGATCTAATGCATTAGTCGTTGGTATGGTCGCACCCGTTTGAAACGATGCGCTTTAATATTTTATAATCACAAAGTAGGCCGATTATTAGTCTTTTTTATAAGGGGAATAATGGGAAGAAAAAAAAAGTAAGGAAAAGTGAAAACTTAATGGGCGATTGTATATTTAAAAAAAAAAAAAAACCCTTTTGGATGCAAAGTTATGATAATTCAAAAATGCGTGAAAGTTAGAGCTGAACCGAGAAGTGGTTTCTCCCCAAATTAAATTGCGAGAAAATGGATTTGACCGAGTCGGATGAAAAATACAAACTTGAGAGAAAGAGAGCCGAGCTGAAATGTGGTTCCGGTCCGAATTGAATTACGAGAAAGTTGGATTGGATCGGGTCGGATGGAGAAAATCAACGAGAGATGAAATAAATCAGAACGTACGGACTGAGTCGCATACTTGGCAGGATTTTTCCCCGAATTTGTTCTTGATTGAAACAATATAAGAAAAATGAACCCAAAAAAAAAAAAACCCAGTTGTAGCGAATTGCAACTCGAGTCAGGGATATATTAACGGGGTAAAAAAATTCATTGAAATAGATATCGAGAGAAATGGGTATAAAGGAAAAATAAAGGAAAAAAAATGCGAAAAGAGGGACGCAAAACGAGTATTTCCCGGGGGTTACCCATCCGAGTACTACTTTCGTTCAAGCACGCTTAACTCGGAGTTACGATGAGATCCGAAGCATTAGGACTGGTATGGTCGTACCGGTTTGATGCTATACATTTTAATCATTTATATTAATGAAGTAGGATGGTTGTCGGACTTTTGTACAAGGGGAATAACTGGAGGAAAAAATAAAGTAAAAGTGAAAACTTAATGGGCGATCGTATATTATAAGAAAAAAAATACCCTCTCGGATGCGATGTTATGATAATTCAAATGTGTGTGACAGTTAGATCCGAACCGACCAACGTCTTCTAACCGAATCGAATTGCGAAAAGTCTGTTTCGACCGAGTCGGATGAAAAAAATCGTCGGGTAAAAAATAAATAAGAACGTAAGGACATAGTCGCGAATTTGGCGAGAATACATCCGGATTTGATGCGGGTTGAAGCCAAGTGAGAAAAATGTGCCAAAAAAAACTCTGTTGCTTGGAATTGCTAACACGTTAGGGAAGTATTAACAGAGAAAATAAGAAATAAATCTAGAAGGTTGTCATCTGAGAAATGGGGAATAAGGAAAAAAAAATCGAAAAGATGAAAAGAAGGGTGCAACACGATGGCTTCCCAGGGGGTCGCCCTTCCGAGTACTACTCTCGATTGAGCACGCTTAATTTCGGAGTTCTAATGGGCTAGGTGCATTAGTGCTTGGTATAGTCGCACCCGTTTGGAATGATGTGCTTTAAAATTTTATAATGACAAAGTAGGACGGTTAACAGACTTTTACACAATGAGAATAACAGAAAGAAAAAATAATGTTCGAAAATGAGGAAACTAAATAGTTGACCGTATATTATAGTTAAAAAAATACCTACTTGGATGCAAAGTTATGAGAAATTAAAATATATCCTTTAGTGAAAGAACCGAGCCAAAAATCGATTCAGGTCCGATTCAAATTACAAAAAGCTGAATTGGATCGGGTTGGATGTAGAAAATCGGCGAGGTCGAAATAAATCGAGAATGTTCGGACATAGTTCCAAACATGGCGGGATTTTTCTAAGAATTTGATACTGGATTGAAATGATATAAGAAAAATGAACCAAAAAAAAAAAAAACCCAGTTGAAGCGAATTGCAACCCGCGTTAGAGTCGTATTAATGGGGAAATAAAAAAATCGAAATAGATGTCAGAAAAATGGGTAAAAAGAAAAAAATAAGGGAATAAAATGGTGAAAAGAGGGAGGCAACACGAGAACTTCACAGGGGGTCACCCATCCTAGTACTACTTTCGTTTAGTCACGCTTAACTTCGAAGTTCTGATGTAATCCGGTGCTTTAGGGCTAGTATGGTCGCACCAGTTTGTTGGTTTGCACTTTAATATTTTATAATGACAAAGTAGGATGGTCATCGAGACTTTTGCGCAAGGAGAAAAAACGGGATGAAAAATAAAGTTTGAAAAAGTGAAAACTTAATAGACAGTTGTATATTATACTTTAAAAGTACTCGCTCGGATGGGAAGCTTTGAGAAATTCAAATATACTTGAGAGAAAGAACCGGACTGAAAAGTGGTTTCGGTCCAAATCCAATTGCAGAAAGCTAGATTTGTTCGGGTCGAATGCATAAAATCGGGAGGGACGAAATAAATCAGAACATACGGACATAGTCGCAAATTTGGTAGGATTTTGCCCCGATTTTGATCTAAATTGAAACGAGATGAAAAAAATGATCCTAAAAAAAAAGCTAGTTGTATTGAATTGCAGCCAGCATTAAAGATATAATAACCGGGTAAAAAAAAAAATCAAATTGGAAGTTAGAGAAATGGGAAAATGGAAAAATAAAAGAATAAAATGGTGAAAAGAGTGGTGCAACACGAGAACTTCCCAAGGGGTCACCCATCATAGTAATGTGTTCACTCGAGCACGCATAATTTCGAAGTTCTGATAGGATCCGTTGTATTTGGGCAGGTATGGTAGCACCAGTTCAGTGCAGCGCACTTTA
This sequence comes from Voacanga thouarsii, assembly GCA_026120185.1. Lineage (NCBI taxonomy): Eukaryota > Viridiplantae > Streptophyta > Magnoliopsida > Gentianales > Apocynaceae > Voacanga > Voacanga thouarsii. The sequence continues at coordinate 86,273 of JANUWF010003389.1, forward strand.
ATCTTTTATATTGACAAAGTAGGATGGTTTTAAGTCTTTTTTACAAGTGGAATAACGAGAAGAAAAAATAAAGTAAGGAAAAGTGAAAATTAATGGATGATCGTATATTATAAGAGATAAAATACCCTCTCGGATGTGAAGTTATGATAATTCAAATGTGTGTAACAGTTAAAAAAGAACTGAGAAGCGGTTTCTAACCGAATCGAACTGTAGAAAGCGGGTTTGACCGAGTCGGATGAAAAAAATCGTCAGGTACTAAATAACTATGAACGTATAGATATTGTCGCGAACTTGGCAGAACACGGCCCAGATTTGATCTGGGTTGAAGCCGAGCGAGAAAAATGTGCAAAAAAAAAAAAAAAAAAACTCCATTTGCTTTGAATTGCTTTGTCACGTTAGGGACGTATTAACGGAAGAAATAAGAAATAAATCAAAATGATTGTATGAGAAATGGTGAGAAAGGAAAAAAAAGAGACAAAAATGCGAAAGGGGTGTGCAACACGAGGAATTCCCTAGGGGCCACCCATGCTAGTACTACTTTCGTCGAAACACTCATAACTTCGGAGTTACGATGGGATCTAATGCATTAGTGCTTGGTATGGTCGCACCCGTTTGAAACGATGCGCTTTAATATTTTATAATCACAAAGTAGGCCGATTATTAGTCTTTTTTATAAGGGGAATAATGGGAAGAAAAAAAAAGTAAGGAAAAGTGAAAACTTAATGGGCGATTGTATATTTAAAAAAAAAAAAAACCCTTTTGGATGCAAAGTTATGATAATTCAAAAATGCGTGAAAGTTAGAGCTGAACCGAGAAGTGGTTTCTCCCCAAATTAAATTGCAGAAAATGGATTTGACCGAGTCGGATGAAAAATACAAACTTGAGAGAAAGAGAGCCGAACTGAAATGTGGTTCCGGTCCGAATTGAATTACAGAAAGTTGGATTGGATCGGGTCAGATGGAGAAAATCAACAGAGATGAAATAAATCAGAACGTACGGACTGAGTCGCATACTTGGCAGGATTTTTCCCCGAATTTGTTCTTGATTGAAACAATATAAGAAAAATGAACCCAAAAAAAAAAAAACCCAGTTGTAGCGAATTGCAACTCGAGTCAGGGATATATTAACGGGGTAAAAAAATTCATTGAAATAGATATCAGAGAAATGGGTATAAAGGAAAAATAAAGGGAAAAAAATGCAAAAAGGGGGACGCAAAACGAGTATTTCCCAGGGGGTTACCCATCCGAGTACTACTTTCGTTCAAGCACGCTTAACTTCGGAGTTCTGATGAGATCCGAAGCATTAGGACTGGTATGGTCGTACCAGTTTGATGCTATACATTTTAATCATTTATATTAATGAAGTAGGATGGTTGTCGGACTTTTGTACAAGGGGAATAACTGGAGGAAAAAATAAAGTAAAAGTGAAAACTTAATGGGCGATCGTATATTATAAGAAAAAAAATACCATCTCGGATGCGATGTTATGATAATTCAAATGTGTGTGACAGTTAGATCCGAACTGACCAACGTCTTCTAACCGAATCGAATTGCAGAAAGCTGTTTCGACCGAGTCGGATGAAAAAAATCGTCAGGTAAAAAATAAATAAGAACGTAAGGACATAGTCGCGAATTTGGCAGAATACATCCCGGATTTGATCTGGGTTGAAGCCAAGTGAGTAAAATGTGCCAAAAAAAACTCTGTTGCTTGGAATTGCTAACACGTTAGGGAAGTATTAACGGAGAAAATAAGAAATAAATCAAGAAGGTTGTCATCTGAGAAATGGGGAATAAGGAAAAAAAATCGAAAAGATGAAAAGAAAGGTGCAACACGATGGCTTCCCAGGGGGTCGCCCTTCCGAGTACTACTCTCGATTGAGCACGCTTAATTTCGGAGTTCTAATGGGCTAGGTGCATTAGTGCTGGTATAGTCGCACCCGTTTGGAATGATGTGCTTTAAAATTTTATAATGACAAAGTAGGACGGTTAACAGACTTTTACACAATGAGAATAACAGAAAGAAAAAATAATGTTCGAAAATGAGGAAACTAAATAGTTGACCGTATATTATAGTTAAAAAAATACCTACTTGGATGCAAAGTTATGAGAAATTAAAATATATCCTTTAGTGAAAGAACCGAGCCAAAAATCGATTCCGGTCTGATTCAAATTACAAAAAGCTGAATTGGATCGGGTTGGATGTAGAAAATCGACAGGGTCGAAATAAATCAGAATGTTCGGACATAGTTCCAAACATGGCAGGATTTTTCTAAGAATTTGATCTGGATTGAAATGATATAAGAAAAATGAACCAAAAAAAAAAAAAAACCCAGTTGAAGCGAATTGCAACCCGCGTTAGAGTCGTATTAATGGGGCAATAAAAAAATCGAAATAGATGTCAGAAAAATGGGTAAAAAGAAAAAAATAAGGGAATAAAATGGTGAAAAGAGGGAGGCAACACGAGAACTTCACAGGGGGTCACCCATCCTAGTACTACTTTCGTTTAGTCACGCTTAACTTCGAAGTTCTGATGTAATCCGGTGCTTTAGGGCTAGTATGGTCGCACCAGTTTGTTGGTTTGCACTTTAATATTTTATAATGACAAAGTAGGATGGTCATCAGACTTTTGCGCAAGGAGAAAAAACGGGATGAAAAAGTGAAAACTTAATAGACGACTGTATATTATACTTTAAAAGTACTCGCTCGGATGGGAAGCTTTGAGAAATTCAAATATACTTGAGAGAAAGAACCGGACTGAAAAGTGGTTTCGGTCCAAATCCAATTGCAGAAAGCTAGATTTGTTCGGGTCGAATGGAGAAAATCGGGAGGGACGAAATAAATCAGAACATACGGACATAGTCGCAAATTTGGCAGGATTTTGCCCCGATTTTGATCTAAATTGAAACGAGATGAAAAAAATGATCCTAAAAAAAAGCTAGTTGTATTGAATTGCAGCCAGCGTTAAAGATATAATAACCGGGTAAAAAAAAAAATCAAATTGGATGTTAGAGAAATGGGAAAATGGAAAAATAAAAGAATAAAATGGTGAAAAGAGTGGTGCAACACGAGAACTTCCCAAGGGGTCACCCATCATAGTAATATGTTCACTCGAGCACGCATAATTTCGAAGTTTTGATAGGATCCGTTGTATTTGGGCAGGTATGGTAGCACCGGTTCGGTGCGGCGCACTTTAATCTTTTATATTGACAAAGTAGGATGGTTTTAAGTCTTTTTTACAAGTGGAATAACGAGAAGAAAAAATAAAGTAAGGAAAAGTGAAAATTAATGGATGATCGTATATTATAAGAGATAAAATACCCTCTCGGATATGAAGTTATGATAATTCAAATGTGTGTAACGAGTTAAAAAAGAAGCGAGAAGCGGTTTCTAACCGAATCGAACTGTAGAAAGCGGGTTTGACCGAGTCGGATGAAAAAAATCGTCAGGTACTAAATAACTATGAACGTATAGATATTGTCGCGAACTTGGCAGAACACAGCCCAGATTTGATCTGGGTTGAAGCCAGGCGAGAAAAATGTGCAAAAAAAAAAAAAAAAAAACTCCTTTGCTTTGAATTGCTGTCACGTTAGGGACGTATTAACGGAAGAAATAAGAAATAAATCAAAATGATTGTATGAGAAATGGTGAGAAAGGAAAAAAAAGAGACAAAAATGCGAAAGGGGTGTGCAACACGAGGAATTCCCTAGGGGCCACCCATGCTAGTACTACTTTCGTCGAAACACTCATAACTTCGGAGTTCTGATGGGATCTAATGCATTAGTGCTGGTATGGTCGCACCCGTTTGAAACGATGCGCTTTAATATTTTATAATCACAAAGTAGGCCGATTATTAGTCTTTTTTATAAGGGGAATAATGGGAAGAAAAAAAAAGTAAGGAAAAGTGAAAACTTAATGGGCGATTGTATATTTAAAAAAAAAAAAAACCCTTTTGGATGCAAAGTTATGATAATTCAAAAATGCGTGAAAGTTAGAACTGAACCGAGAAGTGGTTTCTCCCCAAATTAAATTGCAGAAAATAGATTTGACCGAGTCGGATGAAAAATACAAACTTGAGAGAAAGAGAGCCGAACTGAAATGTGGTTCCGGTCCAAATTGAATTACAGAAAGTTGGATTGGATCGGGTCAGATGGAGAAAATCAACAGAGATGAAATAAATCAGAACGTACGGACTGAGTCGCATACTTGGCAGGATTTTTCCCCGAATTTGTTCTTGATTGAAACAATATAAGAAAAATGAACCCCAAAAAAAAAAAAACCCAGTTGTAGCGAATTGCAACTCGAGTCAGGGATATATTAACGGGGTAAAAAAAATTCATTGAAATAGATATCAGAGAAATGGGTATAAAGGAAAAATAAAGGAAAAAAAATGCGAAAAGTGGGAGGCAAAACGAGTATTTCCCTGGGGGTTACCCATCCGAGTACTACTTTCGTTCAAGCACGCTTAACTTCGGATTTCTGATGAGATCCGAAGCATTAGGACTGGTATGGTCATACCAGTTTGATGCTATACATTTTAATCATTTATATTAATGAAGTAGGATGGTTGTCGGACTTTTGTACAAGGGGAATAACAGGAGGAAAAAATAAAGTAAAAGTGAAAACTTAATGGGCGATCGTATATTATAAGAAAAAAAATACCCTCTCGGATGCGATGTTATGATAATTCAAATGTGTGTGACAGTTAGATCCGAACTGACCAACGTCTTCTAACCGAATCGAATTGCAGAAAGCTGTTTCGACCGAGTCGGATGAAAAAAATCGTCAGGTAAAAAATAAATAAGAACGTAAGGACATAGTCGCGAATTTGGCAGAATACATCCCGGATTTGATCTGGGTTGAAGCCAAGTGAGAAAAATGTGCCAAAAAAAACTCTGTTGCTTGGAATTGCTAACACGTTAGGGAAGTATTAACAGAGAAAATAAGAAATAAATCTAGAAGGTTGTCATCTGAGAAATGGGGAATAAGGAAAAAAAAATCGAAAAGATGAAAAGAAGGGTGCAACACGATGGCTTCCCAGGGGGTCGCCCTTCCGAGTACTACTCTCGATTGAGCACGCTTAATTTCGGAGTTCTAATGGGCTAGGTGCATTAGTGCTGGTATAGTCGCACCCGTTTGGAATGATGCGCTTTAAAATTTTATAATGACAAAGTAGGACGGTTAACGAGACTTTTACACAATGAGAATAACGAGAAGAAAAAATAATGTTCGAAAATGAGGAAACTAAATAGTTGACCGTATATTATAGTTAAAAAAATACCTACTTGGATGCAAAGTTATGAGAAATTAAAATATATCCTTTAGTGAAAGAACCGAGCCAAAAATCGATTCCGGTCTGATTCAAATTACAAAAAGCTGAATTGGATCGGGTTGGATGTAGAAAATCGGCGAGGTCGAAATAAATCGAGAATGTTCGGACATAGTTCCAAACATGGCAGGATTTTTCTAAGAATTTGATACTGGATTGAAATGATATAAGAAAAATGAACCAAAAAAAAAAAAAACCCAGTTAGAGCGAATTGCAACCCGCGTTAGAGTCGTATTAATGGGGCAATAAAAAAATCGAAATAGATGTCAGAAAAATGGGTAAAAAGAAAAAAATAAGGGAATAAAATGGTGAAAAGAGGGAGGCAACACGAGAACTTCACGGGGGTCACCCATCCTAGTACTACTTTCGTTTAGTCACGCTTAACTTCGAAGTTCTGATGTAATCCGGTGCTTTAGGGCTAGTATGGTCGCACCAGTTTGTTGGTTTGCACTTTAATATTTTATAATGACAAAGTAGGATGGTCATCAGACTTTTGCGCAAGGAGAAAAAACGGGATGAAAAAGTGAAAACTTAATAGACGACTGTATATTATACTTTAAAAGTACTCGCTCGGATGGGAAGTTTTGAGAAATTCAAATATACTTGAGAGAAAGAACCGGACTGAAAAGTGGTTTCGGTCCAAATCCAATTGCGAAAAGCTAGATTTGTTCGGGTCGAATGGAGAAAATCGGGAGGGACGAAATCAATCAGAACATACGGACATAGTCGCAAATTTGGCAGGATTTTGCCCCGATTTTGATCTAAATTGAAACGAGATGAAAAAAATGATCCTAAAAAAAAAGCTAGTTGTATTGAATTGCAGCTAGCGTTAAAGATATAATAACCGGGTAAAAAAAAAAATCAAATTGGATGTTAGAGAAATGGGAAAATGGAAAAATAAAAGAATAAAATGGTGAAAAGAGTGGTGCAACACGAGAACTTCCCAAGGGGTCACCCATCATAGTAATATGTTCACTCGAGCACGCATAATTTCGAAGTTCTGATAGGATCCGTTGTATTTGGGCAGGTATGGTAGCACCAGTTCAGTGCAGCGCACTTTAATCTTTTATATTGACAAAGTAGGATGGTTTTAAGTCTTTTTTACAAGTGGAATAACGAGAAGAAAAAATAAAGTAAGGAAAAGTGAAAATTAATGGATGATCGTATATTATAAGAGATAAAATACCCTCTCGGATGTGAAGTTATGATAATTCAAATGTGTGTAATAGTTAAAAAAGAACTGAGAAGCGGTTTCTAACCGAATCGAACTGTAGAAAGCGGGTTTGACCGAGTCGGATGAAAAAAATCGTCAGGTACTAAATAACTATGAACGTATAGATATTGTCGCGAACTTGGCAGAACACAGCCCAGATTTGATCTGGGTTGAAGCTAGGCGAGAAAAATGTGCAAAAAAAAAAAAAAAAACTCCGCTGCTTTGAATTGCTGTCACGTTAGGGACGTATTAACGGAAGAAATAAGAAATAAATCAAAATGATTGTATGAGAAATGGTGAGAAAGGAAAAAAAAGAGACAAAAATGCGAAAGGGGTGTGCAACACGAGGAATTCCCTAGGGGCCACCCATGCTAGTACTACTTTCGTCGAAACACTCATAACTTCGGAGTTCTGATGGGATCTAATGCATTAGTGTTGGTATGGTCGCACCCGTTTGAAACGATCCGCTTTAATATTTTATAATCACAAAGTAGGCCGATTATAAGTCTTTTTTATAAGGGGAATAATGGGAAGAAAAAAAAAGTAAGGAAAAGTGAAAACTTAATGGGCGATTGTATATTTAAAAAAAAAAAACCCTTTTGGATGCAAAGTTATGATAATTCAAAAATGCGTGATAGTTAGAACTGAACCGAGAAGTGGTTTCTCCCCAAATTAAATTGCAGAAAATGGATTTGACCGAGTCGGATGAAAAATACAAACTTGAGAGAAAGAGAGCCGAGCTGAAATGTGGTTCCGGTCCGAATTGAATTACAGAAAGTTGGATTGGATCGGGTCAGATGGAGAAAATCAACAGAGATGAAATAAATCAGAACGTACGGACTGAGTCGCATACTTGGCAGGATTTTTCCCCGAATTTGTTCTTGATTGAAACGATATAAGAAAAATGAACCCCCCAAAAAAAAAACCCAGTTGTAGCGAATTGCAACTCGAGTCAGGGATATATTAACGGGGTAAAAAAATTCATTGAAATAGATATCAGAGAAATGGGTATAAAGGAAAAATAAAGGGAAAAAAATGCGAAAAGAGGGACGCAAAACGAGTATTTCCCAGGGGGTCACCCATCGGAGTACTACTTTCGTTCAAGCACGCATAACTTCGGAGTTCTGATGAGATCCGAAGCATTAGGACTGGTATGGTCGTACCAGTTTGATGCTATACATTTTAATCATTTTTATTAATGAAGTAGGATGGTTGTCGGACTTTTGTACAAGGGGAATAACTGGAGGAAAAAATAAAGTAAAAGTGAAAACTTAATGGGCGATCGTATATTATAAGAAAAAAAATACCCTCTCGGATGCGATGTTATGATAATTCAAATGTGTGTGACAGTTAGATCCGAACTGACCAACGTCTTCTAACCGAATCAAATTGCAGAAAGCTGTTTCGACCGAGTCGGATGAAAAAAATCGTCAGGTAAAAAATAAATAAGAACGTAAGGACATCGTCGCGAATTTGGCAGAATACATCCCGGATTTGATCTGGGTTGAAGCCAAGTGAGAAAAATGTGCCAAAAAAAACTCTGTTGCTTGGAATTGCTAACACGTTAGGGAAGTATTAACAGAGAAAATAAGAAATAAATCTAGAAGGTTGTCATCTGAGAAATGGGGTATAAGGAAAAAAAAAATCAAAAAGATGAAAAGAAGGGTGCAACACGATGGCTTCCCAGGGGGTCGCCCTTCCGAGTACTACTCTCGATTGAGCACGCTTAATTTCGGAGTTCTAATGGGCTAGGTGCATTAGTGCTAGTATAGTCGCACCCGTTTGGAATGATGCGCTTTAAAATTTTATAATGAAAAAGTAGGACGGTTAACAGACTTTTACACAAAGAGAATAACAGAAAGAAAAAATAATGTTCGAAAATGAGGAAACTAAATAGTTGACCGTATATTATAGTTAAAAAAATACCTACTTGGATGCAAAGTTATGAGAAATTAAAATATATCCTTTAGTGAAAGAACCGAGCCAAAAATCGATTCCGGTCCGATTCAAATTACAAAAAGCTGAATTGGATCGGGTTGGATGTAGAAAATCGGCAGGGTCGAAATAAATCAGAATGTTCGGACATAGTTCCAAACATGGCAGGATTTTTCTAAGAATTTGATCTGGATTGAAATGATATAAGAAAAATGAACCAAAAAAAAAAAAAAAAACCCAGTTGAAGCGAATTGCAACCCGCGTTAGAGTCATATTAATGGGGCAATAAAAAAATCGAAATAGATGTCAGAAAAATGGGTAAAAAGAAAAAAAATAAGGGAATAAAATGGTGAAAAGAGGGAGGCAACACGAGAACTTCACAGGGGGTCACCAATCCTAGTACTACTTTCGTTTAGTCACGCTTAACTTCGAAGTTCTGATGTAATCCGGTGCTATAGGGCTAGTATGGTCACACCAGTTTGTTGGTATGCACTTTAATATTTCATAATGACAAAGTAGGATGGTCATTAGACTTTTGCGCAAGGAGAAAAAACGGGATGAAAAAATAAAGTTTGAAAATGTGAAAACTTAATAGACGACTGTATATTATACTTTAAAAGTACTCGCTCGGATGGGAAGTTTTGAGAAATTCAAATATACATGAGAGAAAGAACCGGACTGAAAAGTGGTTTCGGTCCAAATCCAATTGCAGAAAGCTAGATTTGTTCGGGTCGAATGGAGAAAATCGGGAGGGACGAAATAAATCAGAACATACGGACATAGTCGCAAATTTGGCAGGATTTTGCCGCGATTTTGATCTAAATTGAAACGAGATGAAAAAAATGATCCTAAAAAAAAAGCTAGTTGTATTGAATTGCAGCCAGCATTAAAGATATAATAACCGGGTAAAAAAAAAAAAATCAAATTGGATGTTAGAGAAATGGGAAAATGGAAAAATAAAAGTATAAAATGGTGAAAAGAGTGGTGCAACACAAGAACTTCCCAAGGGGTCACCCATCATAGTAATATGTTCACTCGAGCACGCATAATTTCGATGTTCTGATAGGATCCTTTGTATTTGAGCAGGTATGGTAGCACCAGTTCAGTGCAGCGCACTTTAATCTTTTATATTGACAAAGTAGGATGGTTTTAAGTCTTTTTTACAAGTAGAATAACGAGAAGAAAAAAAATAGTAAGGAAAAGTGAAAATTAATGGATGATCGTATATTATAAGAGATAAAATACCCTCTCGGATGTGAAGTTATGATAATTCAAATGTGTGTAACAGTTAAAAAAGAACTGAGAAGCGGTTTCTAACCGAATCGAACTGTAGAAAGCGGGTTTGACCGAGTCGGATGAAAAAAATTGTCAGGTACTAAATAACTATGAACGTATAGATATTGTCGCGAACTTGGCAGAACACAGCCCAGATTTGATCTGGGTTGAAGCCAGGCGAGAAAAATGTGCAAAAAAAAAAAAAAAAAAACTCCGCTGCTTTGAATTGCTGTCACGTTAGGGACGTATTAACGGAAGAACTAAGAAATAAATCAAAATGATTGTATGAGAAATGGTGAGAAAGGAAAAAAAAGAGACAAAAATGCAAAAGGGGTGTGCAACATGAGGAATTCCCTAGGGGCCACCCGTGCTAGTACTACTTTTGTCGAAACACTCATAACTTCGGTGTTCTGATGGGATCTAATGCATTAGTGCTGGTATGGTCGCACCCGTTTGAAACGATGCGCTTTAATATTTTATAATCACAAAGTAGGCCGATTATTAGTCTTTTTTATAAGGGGAATAATGGGAAGAAAAAAAAGTAAGGAAAAGTGAAAACTTAATGGGCGATTGTATATTTAAAAAAAAAAAAAACCCTTTTGGATGCAATGTTATGATAATTCAAAAATGCGTGATAGTTAGAACTGAACCGAGAAGTGGTTTCTCCCCAAATTAAATTGCAGAAAACGGATTTGACCGAGTCGGATGAAAAATACAAACTTGAGAGAAAGAGAGCCGAACTGAAATGTGGTTCCGGTCCGAATTGAATTACAGAAAGTTGGATTGGATCGGGTCAGATGGAGAAAATCAACAGAGATGAAATAAATCAGAACGTACGGACTGAGTCGCATACTTGGCAGGATTTTTCCCCGAATTTGTTCTTGATTGAAACGATATAAGAAAAATGAACCAAAAAAAAAAAAAACCCAGTTGTAGCGAATTGCAACTCGCGTTAGGGATATATTAACGGGGTAAAAAAAAATTCATTGAAATAGATATCAGAGAAATGGGTATAAAGGAAAAATAAAGGAATAAAATTGCGAAAAGAGTGGTGCAACACGAGTATTTCCCATGGGGTCACCCTTCCGAGTACTACTTTCATTCAAGCACACTTAACTTCGGAGTTCTGATGAGATCCGAAGCATTCGGACAGGTATGGTCATACCAGTTTGATGCTATACATTTTAATCTTTTATATTAATGAAGTAGGATGGTTAGCAGACTTTTGTACAATGGGAATAACAGGAGGAAAAAATAAAGTAAGGAAAAGTGAAAACTTAATAGGCAATCGAATATTATAAGAAAAAAAATACCCTCTCGGATGTGAAGTTATGATTATTCAAATGTGTGTGACAATTAGATCCGAATTGACCAACGATTTCTAACCGAATCGAATTGCAGAAAGCTATTTCGACCGAGTCGGATAAAAAAATTGTCAGGTACAAAATAAATAAGAATGTACGGACAATGTCACGAATTTGGCAGAATGCCAGCTGGATTTGATCTGGGTTGAAGCCAGGTGATAAAAATGTGCAAAAAAAAAAAAAAAAACACTCTGTTGCTTCGAATTGCTACCACGTTAGGGAAGTATTAACAAAGGAAATAAGAAATAAATGTAGATGGTTGTCATCTGAGAAATGGGGAAATAGGAAAAAAAAATAAAAAAGGTGAAAGGGGGGTGCAACACGAGAGCTTCCCTGGGGGTCACCCATCCGAGTACTACTCTCGCCTGAGCACTCTGTATTTCGAAGTTCTGATGGGCTCGGTGCATTAGTGAGGGTATAATCACACCCGTTTGGAATGATGCTCTTTAAAATTTTATAATGACAAAGTAGGACGGTTATCAGACTTTTACACAACGAGAATTACAGAAAGAAAAAATAATGTTCTAAAATGTGGAAACTAAATAGTTGACCGTATATTTTAGTTAAAAAAATACCTACTTGGATGCAAAGTTATGAGAAATTAAAATACATTCTTTAGAGAAAAAACCGTACTAAAAATCGATTCCGGTCCGATTCAAATTACAAAAAGCTGAATTTGATCGTGTAGGATGGAGAAAATCGACAGGGTCGAAATAAATCAACATGTACGGACATAGTTCCAAACACGGCAGGATTTTTCTCCGAATTTGATTTGGATTGAAATGATATAAGAAAAATGAATAAAAAAAAACCCCAGTTGAAGCGAATTGCAAACCGCGTTAGAGACATATTAGTGGGGCAATAAAAAAAATCGAAATAGGTGTAAATGAAACGGCTAAAAATAAAAAAATAAGGGAGTAAAAAGGTGAAAAGCGGGACGCAACACAAGAACTTCCCAGGGGGTTACCCATCCTAGTACTACTTTCGTTTAATCATGCTTAACTTCAAAGTTCTGATGGAATCCGGTGATTTAGGGCTAGTATGGTCGCACCAGTTTGTTGGTATGCGCTTTAATATTTTATAATGACAAAGTAGGATGGTCATCAGACTTTTGCGCAACGAGAATAACAGGATGAAAAAATAAAGTTTGAAAAAGTGAAAAACTTAATGGACGACCGTATACTATAGTTTAAAAGTTCTCACTCGGATGCGAACTTTTGAGAAATTCAAATATACTTGAGAGAAAGAACCAGACTGAAAAGTGGTTTCGGTCCAAATCGAATTGCAGAAAGCTAATTGGATCGAGTCTAATGGAGAAAATCGGCAGGGACGAAATAAATCAGAACATACGAACATAGTTGCAAATTTGGCATGATTTTGCCACGAATTTGATCTAAATTGAAACGAGATGAAAAAAATGAACCTAAAAATAAAAAGCTAGTTGTATCAAATTACAGTGAGCATTAAAGATATATGAACAGAGTAAAAAAAATAAAATCAAATTGGATGTTAGAGAAATGGGGAAAATGGAAAAATAAAAGAATAAAATGGTGAAAAGAGGGGTGCAACACGAGAACTTCCCAATGGGTGACCCATCCTAGTAATACTTTCGCTCAAGCACTCATAATTTCGGAGTTCTGATGGAATCCATTGCATTAGGGCAGGTATGGTCACACCAGTTTAGTGCAGCGCACTTTAATCTATTATATTGACAAAGTTAGACGGTTATTAGACTTTTTTACAAGGGGAATAACGAGAAGAAAAAATAAAGGAAAAGTGAAAACATAATGAATGATCGTATATTATAAGAAAAAAAAATACCCTCTCGGATGTGATGTTTTGATAATTCAAATGTGTGTAACAGTTAGAAAAGAACTGAGAAGCGGTTTCTAACCGAATCGAACTGTAGAAAGCGGGTTTGACCGAGTCGGATGAAAAAAATCGTTAGGTACTAAATAACTACGAACGTATAGATATGGTCGCGAACTTGGCAGAACACAGCCCATATTTGATCTGGGTTGAAGCCAGGCGAGAAAAATGTGAAAAAAAAAACTCCGCTGCTTTGAATTGCCGTCACGTTAGGGACGTATTAACGGAAGAAATAAGAAACAAATCAAAACGATTGTATGAGAAATGGTGAGAAAGGAAAAAAAAGAGACAAAAATGCGAAAGGGGTGTGCAGCACAAGGACTTCCCTAGGGGTCACCCATGCTAGTACTACTTTCGTCGAAACACTCATAAATTCGGAGTTCTGATGGGATCTAATGCGTTAGTGCTGGTATCATCGCACTTGTTTGAAACGATGCGCTTTAATATTTTATAATGACAAAGTAGGCCGATTATTAGTCTTTTTTATAAGGGGAATAATGGGTAGAAAAAAAAAGTAAGGAAAAGTGAAAACTTAATGGGCGATTGTATATTTAAAAAAAAAAAACCCCCCTTTTGGATGCAAAGTTATTATAATTCAAAAATGTGTGTTAGTTAGAACTGAATCGAGAAGTGGTTTCTGCCCAAATTAAATTGCAGAAAACGAATTTGACCGAGTCGGATGAAAAATATATACTTGAGAGAAAGAGTCGAATCGAAAAGTTGATCCGGTCCGAATTGAATTACAGAAAGTTGGATTGGATCGGGTCAGATGGAGAAAATCAACAGAGAAGAAATAAATCAGAACGTACGGACAATGTCGCATACCTGGCAGGATTTTTCCCCGAATTTGTTCTTGATTGAAACGATAAAAGAAAAATGAACCCAAAAAAAAAACCCTGTTGTAGCGAATTGCAACTCGTGTTTGGGATATATTAACGGGGTAAAAAAAAATCATTGAAATAGATATCAGAGAAATGGGTATAAAGCAAAAATAACGGAAAAAAATGCGAAAAGTGGGATGCAACACAAGTATTTCCCAGGGGGTCACCCATCCGAGTACTACTTTCGTTCAAGCACGCTTAACTTCGGAGTTCTGATGAGATCCGAAGCATTAGGTCTGGTATGGTCGTACCAGTTTGATGCCATACGTTTTAATCTTTTATAGTAATGAAGTACGATGGTTATCGGACTTTTGTACAGGGGGAATAACGGGAGGAAAAAATAAGGTAAGGAAAAATGAAAACTTAATGGGCGATCGTATATTATAAGAAAAAAAATACTCTCTCGGATGCGAAGTTATGATAATTCAAATTTGTGTGACAATTAGATCCTAACCGACCAACGATTTCTAACCGAATCGAATTGTAGAAATTTGTTTTTATCGAGTTGGATGAAAAAAATCGTCAGGTACAAAGTAAATAAGAACGTATGGACATAGTCGCGAATTTGGCAGAATACAACTCGGATTTGATCTGGGTTGAAGCCAAGTGAGAAAAATGTGCAAAAAAAAAAAAAAAAAAAAACTCTATTGCTTTGAATTGCTACCACGTTAGGGAAGTATTAACGGTGAAAATAAGAAATAAATTTACAAGGTTATCATCTGAGAAATGGGGAATAAGGAAAGAAAAAAATCAAAAACACGAAAAGAAGGGTGCAACACGACGGCTTCCCAGGGTGTCACCCATCCGAGTACTACTATCGACTGAGCACGCATAATTTCAGAGTTCTGATGGGCTAGGTGCATTAGTCTGGGTATAGTCGCACCCGTTTGGAATGATGCACTTCAAAATTTTATAATGACAAAGTAGGTCGGTTATCAAACTTTTGCACAACGAGAATAACAGAAAGAAAAAATAATGTTCGAAAATGTGGAAACTAAACAGTTAACCGTATATTATAGTTAAAAAAATACCTACTCGGATGCAAAGTTATAAGAAATTAAAATATATACTTTAGAGAAAGAACCGAACCAAAAATCGATTTCGGTCCGATTCAAATTACAAAAAGCTAAATTGGATCGGGTCGGATGGAGAAAATCGGCAGGGTCGAAATAAATTAGAACGTATGGACATAGTTCCAAACATGGCAAGATTTTTCTCTGAATTTGATCTGGATTGAAATGATATAAGAAAAATGAACCAAAAAAAAAAAAACCCCAGTTGAAGCGAATTGCAACCCGCATTAGAGACGTATTAATGGGGCAATAAAAAAATCGAAATAGATGTTAGAGAAATGGGTAAAAAGAAAAAAAATAAGGGAATAAAAAGGTGAAAAGAGAGACGCAACACGAGAACTTCTCAGGGGGTCACCCATCCTAGTACTACTTTCGTTTAATCACGCTTAGCTTCGAAGTTCTGATGGAATTCGGTGCATTAGGGCTAGTATGGTCGCACCAGTTTGCTGGTATGCGCTTTAATATTTTATAATGACAAAGTAGGATGGTCATCAGACTTTTGCGCAACGAGAATAACGAGATGAAAAAATAAAGTTTGAGAAAGTGAAAACTTAATGGACGACCATATACTATAGTTTAAAAGTTCTCACTGGGACGTGAAGTTTTGAGAAATTTAAATATACTTGAGAGAAAGAACCGGATTGAAAAGTGGTTTCGGTCCAAATCGAATTGCAGAAAGCTTGATTGGATCTGGTCGAATGGAGAAAATTGGCAGGGACGAAATAAATTAGAACATACGGACATAGTTGCAAATTTGGCAGGATTTTGCCACGAATTTAATCTAAATTGAAACGAGATGAAAAAAATGAACCTAAAAAAAAAAGCTAGTTGTATCAAATTACAACCAGCATTAAAGATATATTAACAGGGTAAAAAAAAAATCAAATTGGATGTTAGAGAAATGGGGAAAATGGAAAAATAAAAGAATAAAATGGTGAAAAGAGGGGTGCAACACGAGAACTTCCCAAGGGGTCACCCATCGTAGTAATACGTTCGCTGAAGCACGCATAATTTAGAAGTTCTGATATGATCCGTTGCATTAGGGCAGGTATGGTCGTACCAGTTCAGTGCAACTCACTTTAATCTTTTATATTGACAAAGTAGGACGGTTATTAGACTTTTTTACAAGGGGAATAACGGGAAGAAAAAATAAAGTAAGGAAAAGTGAAAACTTAATGGATGATCATATATTATAAGAAAAAAAATACACTCTCGGATGTGAAGTTATGATAATTCAAATGTGTGTAACAGTTAGAAAAGAACTGAGAATCGATTTCTAACCGAATCGAATTGTTGAAAGCGGGTTTGACTGAGTCGGACGAAAAAAATCGTCAGGTACTAAACAACTATGAACGTATAGATATGGTCGGGAACTTGGCAAAATACAACCCAGATTTGATATAGGTTGAAGTCGGGCAAGAAAAATGTGCAAAAACAAAAACAAAAAAACTCCGCTGCTTTGAATTGCTGTCGCGTTAGGGAATTATTATCGGAAGAAAGAAGAAATGAATTAAAACGATTGTATGAGAAATTGTGAGAAAGGAAAAAATATAGAAAAAATGGCAAAAAGAGGTGTGCAACACGAGGACATCCCTGGGGGTCACCCATCCTTGTACTACTTTCGTCGAAACACTATTAACTTAGGAGTTCTGATGGGATCCAATGCATTAGTAATGGTATGGTCGCACCCATTTGAAACGATGCGCTTTAATATTTTATAATGACAAAGTAGGCTGATTATTAGACTTTTTTATATGGGGAATAATGGGAAAAAAAAATAAAGGAAGGAAAAGTGAAAACTTAATGGGCGATTGTATATTTCAAGAAATAAAAAAACCCCTTTTGGATGAGAAGTTCTGATAATTCAAATATGCGTGATAGTTATAACTGAACTGAGAAGTGGTTTGTTTTCGAATTAAATTGCAGAAAACGGATTTGACCGAGTCGGATAAAAAATATATACTTGAGAGAAAGAGCCATACCAAAAAGTGGTTCCGGTCCGAATCGAATTACAAAAAGTTGGATTGGATCGGGTCGGATGGAGAAAATCAGCAGAGATGAAATAAATCAGAACATACGGACATAGTCACAAACTTGGCAGGATTTTTCCCCGAATTTGTTCTTGATTGAAACAATATAACAAAAATGAACAAAAAAAAAAAAAACCCCAGTTGTAGCGAATTGCAACTCGCGTTAGGAATATATTAACGGGGTAAAAAAAATTAATTGAAATAGATATAAGAGAAATGGGTATAAAGGAAAAATAAAGGAATAAAAATGCGAAAAGAGGGGCACAACACGAGAATTTCCCTGGGGGTCACCCATCCGAGTACTACTTTCGTTCAAGCACGCTTAACTTCGGAGTTCTGATAAGATCTGAAGCATTAGGGCTGGTATGGTAGTACCAGTTTGATGCTATACGCTTTAATCTTGTAAATGGATGAAGTAGGATTGTTATTGGACTTTTGTACAAGGTGAATAATGGTAGGAAAAAATAAAGTAAGGAAAAGTGAAAACTTAATGGGTGATCGTATATTATAAGAAAAAAAATACTTTCTCAGATGTGAAGTTATGATAATTCAAAAGTGTGTGACAGTTAGATCTGCACTGACTAGTGATTTCTATCCGAATCGAATTGCAGAAAGCTGTTTCGACCGAGTTGGATGAAAAAAATCGTCAGGTACAAAATAAATAAGAACATACGGACATAGTCGCAAATTTGGCAGAATACAGACCGGATTTGAACTAGGTTGAAGCCGGGTGCGAAAAATGTGCCAAAAAAAAAATCAGTTGCTTCGAAGTGCTACCATGTTAGGGACATATTAACGGACGAAATAAGAAATAAATCCAGAAGGTTGTCATCTGAGAAATGGGGAAAAGGAAAAAAAACAAAACAAAAAGGTGAAAGATGGGTGCTACACAAGGGCTTCCTAAGGGGTCACCCATCATAGTACTACTCTTACCAGACCACGCTTAATTCGGAGTTCTGATGGGCTCGGTGCATTAGTGCGGGTATAGTAACACCCGTTTGGAATGATGCATTTTAAAATTTTATAATGATAAACTAGGACGGTTATAAGACTTTTCCACAACGAAAATAACAGGAAGAAAAAATAAAGTTCGAAAATGTGGAAACTTAATAGTTGACTGTATATTATAGTTAAAAAAATACCCACTCGGATTCAAAGTTATAAGAAATTAAAATATATCCTTTAGAGAAAGAACCGAACCAAAAATCGGTTCCGGTCCAATTCAAATTACATAAAACTGAATTGGATCGGGTCGGATGGAGAAAATCGGCAGGGTTGAAATAAATCAGAACGTACGGACATAGTTCCAAACATGGCTGGATTTTTCTCCGAATTTGATTTGGATTGAAATGATATAAGAAAAATGAACCCACAAAAAAAAAAAAAAAAACCCAGTAGAAGTGACTTGCAATCTGCGTAAGAGACATATTAATGGGGCGATAAAAAAATCAAAATAGATGTAAGGGAAATGGGTAAAAAGAAAAAAAATAAAGGAATAGAAAGGCAAAAAGAGGGACGCAACACAAGAACGTACCAGGAGGTCACCCATTCTAGTACTACTTCTGTTTTAGAGCGCTTAACTTCGAAGTTCTGATGGAATCCGGTGCATTAGGGCTAGTAAGGTCACAGTAGTTTGTTGCTATGCGCTTTAATATTTTATAATGACAAAGTAGGATGGTCATCAGACTTTTGCACAGTGAGAATAACGAGATGAAAAAATAAAGTTTGAAAAAATGAAAACTTAATGGATGACTATATATTATAGTTAAAAAGTACTCATTCGGATGTGTAGTTTTGAGAAATTAAAATATACTTGAGGGAAAGTACCGGACCGAAAAGTGGTTTCGGTCCGAATCGAATTGCAAAAAGCTAGATTAGATCTGGTCGAATGGAGAAAAGCGGCAGGGACGATATAAATCAGAACTTACGGACATAGTCGCAAATTTGACAGGATTTTCCACGAATTTGATTTGAATTGAAACGAGATGAAAAAAATGAACAAAAAAAAAAAAAAGAACAAGTTGTATCGAATTATTGCCGCACTAAAGATATTTTAACGTGGCAAAAAAAAAAATCAAATTGGATGTTAGAGAAATGGGGAAAATGGAAAAATAAAGGAATAAAATGGTGAAAAGAGGGGTGCAACACGAGAACTTCCCAATGGGTCACCCATCCTAGTAATACTTTCGCTCAAGCACGCTTAATTTCGGAGTTCTGATGGGATCCATTGCATAAGGGCAGGTATGGTCACACCAGTTCAGTGCAGCGCACTTTAATCTTTTATATTGACAAAGTAGGGCGGTTATTAGACTTTTTTACAAGGGGAATAACGAGAAGAAAAAATAAAGTAAGGAAAAGCGAAAACTTAATGGATGATCGTATATTATAAGAAAAATAAAATACCCTCTCGGATGTGAAGTTATGATAATTCAAATGTGCGTAACAGTTAGAAAAGAACTGAGAAGCAGTTTCTAACCGAATCGAATTGTAGAAAACGGGTTTGACCTTGTGTTAGTGTTGTGCCCTAGAGGCAATCACTTGTACCCATGTCTATTGCATATTAAATTAATAATAGGCATTCTTTATCTTTCAGTTTGATTGTTATATCTAAAAATGAGTACAAACCATTAGATAAAGTCCTTAGTACAACACAGTGTTAAGGAAATCATGATAGAGATCATGATGTGAGATTCCTACTACACTATGCAGTGTTTGTACTTAAATAATCCCCAGTCATAGTATTAATAAGATGGGACATTATTAATACGCCACGACTGGCACATGTTATATCTCTTGATTGGATCAAGCGGTGGTTCTCATATCCGTAGGTATTGGGATACTCAGGATTAACGTGTGGATGCTTGTTTTGAAACAAGTTCATTGGATGACCTAGCTACGAGATAATCACTTGGATAACTATTTAGTGCCAGTGATATAATCTCATTATAGCAAGTGTGCAAGTATCCTTAGACTTGAGATCTCCAAGGTACTTTGTTTATCGAGCGTTGTACTTCGATTCTAATCTTTGGAGTCTTATCTAGGACCGCCTATGGGATGGATATTGGGTACAACGTAAAGTAAACGAAAGTAGTTGAGAGGGTCAATAAAGGATTCACCACTCCTAATAGTAGGAGAGTATATCTCAAGGCCACTTGTAGAAATCATTACTCATGAAGTCCTTGGCCAAGGCGACTATATGATGGAAATGGTTCCAATGGATACACATATTGAGTAATGGATTTCTTGAACAAGTACTAAAATATTCGGGCCAGAATTAATAATATTCTGGAGGGAGTTGGCACTAATTCCATGCTCTAGACCGAATGAGATATTTTATGTTGAAAGGAGTTTATTGCACTGATAATTTGCTGTTGAAAAGTTCATGTCAAGCCACTTGACTTTCTGGACTTTTGGGTGGTCAAGAGTCATTGCTAGATGTTGCTCTTGATATGCTAAATATGAATTTATTAATTAGAGAATTAATAAATTTAATCCTTTATTTTATTAAAGATTATTAATTCTAATATTGTTAGAATTAACTCATATTATGCTACCAATAAGACCAAGAAACCTAATCGGTCACACACAATAAAGGTTTGAATACTCAAATATATTATTTGATAATATTGTAGGGTTAATTAAGAGAAGGGAATATATTTATAGGTGAATTATAAGTTTGTTATAATTCATGGGACCTAACTGTAATTAAGTAAACTTCAAGGACCAATTTGTTGACAATTGGACGTTGAAGGACTAAGTTACAATTTATGGTAATTATAAATCTATAAATATAAGGAAACGGTTTCCTTAGGGTGAGAGACAGACTATTCACGCAATAACAGAGAAACCGTTTCTCTGCCTCTCTCTTGATCAAACCCTAGCCGTCTCTCTTCTTGATCAAAACCCTAGCCTCCCGAATTCTACTAGCATAGAATTGTGAGATTGTGAGCATTCAACCTTGTGTGGATTATCATTAGGGGGAGTTCTTTCTTGGACTTCAGTTGAGCTGCAGTGAACGGTTTTGAATAATCTGGATCGCGCCTGCGTTCTTGTTTCTGAAATTTTTGAATTCCGGCTTCACGAAGTAATAATCGCAATCTTCTCCTTTTTCCTGATTCTATTGCAAACCCGTGATCCATGGCTTGGATTTCTTGTTGTTTTCCGCTGCGCTTAATCTGATTATGCATGATAGAAATCCTACACCATGTCGGACGAAAAATATCGTTAGGTACTAAATAACTATGAACGTATAGATATGGTCGCGAACTTAGCAGAATACAGCCCAGATTTGATCTAGGTTGAAGCCAAGCAAGAAAAATGTGCCAAAAAAAAAAAAAAAACTCTGTTGCTTTGAATTGCTGTCGCGTTAGGGATGTATTAACGGAAAAAATAAGAAATAAATCAAAATGATTGTATTAGAAATGGTGAGAAAGGAAAAAACAAGAGACAAAAAGGCAAAAATGGGTGTGCAAAACGAGGACTTCCCTAGGGGTCACCCATCCTACTACTACTTTCGTCGAAACACTCTTAGCTTCGGACTTCTGATGGGATCTAATGCATTAGTGCTGGTATGGTCGCAGCCATTTGAAATGTTGCGCTTTAATATTTTATAATGACAAAGTAGAACGATTATTAGACTTTTTTATAAGGGGAATAATGGGAAGAAAAAATAAAGTAAGAAAAAGTGAAAACTAACTGGGCGATTGTATATTTTAAGAAAAAAAATCCCTTTTGTATGTGAAGTTATGATAATTCAAATATGTGTGATAGTTAGAACTGAACCGAGAAGTGGTTTCTGCCCGAATTAAATTATAGAAAGCGGATTTGACCGAGTCGGATGAAAAATATATACTTAAGAGAAAGAGCTAAACCGAAAAGTGGTTCTGGTCCGAATCGAATTATAGAAAGTTGGATTAGATTGGGTCGGATGGAGAAAATCAGCAAAGATGAAATAAATCAGAACGTACGGACATTGTCGCAAACTTAGCAGGATTTTTCCTCGAATTTGATCTTGATTGAAACGATATAAGAAAAATTAACCAAAAAAAAAAAACCCCAGTTGTAGCGAATTGCAACTCGCGTTGGGGATATATTAACGGGGTAAAAAAAATTATTTGAAATAGATATCAGAGAAATGGGTAAAAAGGAAAAATAATGGAATAAAAATGCGAAAAGAGGGGCGCAACACGAGAACTTCCCGGGGGGTCACCCATCCTAGCACTACTTTTGTTCAAGCACGCTTAACTTCGGAGTTCGGATGGGATTTGGCGCACTTGGGCTGGTACGGTTGCACCAATCAGGTGTTATGCACTTTAATCTTTTATAGTAACAAAGTAGGATGGTTATCGGATACGAAGTTATGTGAATTCAAATAGTCGTGAAAGTTAGAACCGAACCGAGAAGCGATTTTGTTCAAATCAAATTGCAAAAAGTGGGTTTGACCAAGTCGGATGAAAAAAATCATCAGGGACTAAATAAATAAGAACGTACGGTTATAGTCATGAGCTTGGCAGGATACAACCCATGTTTGATCTGGGTTGAAACCTGTAGATAAATATTAGGAAAAATAAAATAAAACTCCGTTGCTTCAAATTTTTGTCTGCGCATCCTAATACTACATTCTTTCAAGCACGTTTAACTTTGGAGTTCTGATGGGATCCGGTGCATTAAGGCTGGTATGGTCACACCAATATGGTGTTATGCGTTTTAATCTTTTATAATGACAAAGCAGGACGGTTATCGGATGCGATGTTATGAGAATTCAAATATTAATGAAAGTTAGAACCGAATCAAGAAGCAGTTTTTGTCCAAATCGAATTGCAGAAAATGGGTTTGACCGAGTCGGATGAAAAAAATCGTTATGGACTAAATAAATAAGAACGTACAGATATAGTCGCGAATTTGGCAGGATACAGTCTGGGTTTGATCTGGGTTGAAGCTTGGCGAGAAATATTAGTAAAAAGAAAATAAAAACTCCGTCACTTTGAATTGCTGTCCACATTATAAAGATATTAACGGAGCAAATAAGAAATAAATCAAAACGGTTGTATGAGAAATTGGGAAAGAGGAAAAAAAAGAGACAAAAAGGCAAAAATAGGGTTGCAACACGAGAACTTCCCTAGAGGTCACCCATCCTAGTACTACTTTCTATCAAGCACGCTTAACATCAAAGTTTTGATGGGATTCAGTGCAGTAGGGCTGGTATGGTCATACTAGTTTGGTGCTACGCACTTTACTCTTTTATAATGACAAAGTAGGACGGTTATCAGACTTTTTTACAAAAGGAATAACGGGAAGAAAAAAATAAAGTTAGGAAAAGTGAAAACTTAATGGGCAATCATATATTATTTGAAAGAAAATACTCTCTCGGATGCGAAGTTATGATAATTCAAATATGCGTGATAGTTACAATCGAACCAAGTAGAGGTTTCTGTCCGAATTAAATTGTAGAAAGCGAGTTTGACCCCGTTGGATGAAAAAAATTGTCAGGTACTAAATAAATAAGAACGTATGGATATAGTCTCAAACTTGATAGGATACAGCCCGAGTTTGATCTAGGTTGAAGCCAGGCGAGGAAAAATGAACAAAAAATAAAAAATAAAAACTGCGTTGCTTCGAATTGTTGTCCATGTTAGGGACATATTAATGGAGCAAATAAGAAATAAATCAAAACAATTGTTCGAGAAATGGGGAAAAAATGAAAAAAATAGACAAAAAGGTGAAAAGAGGGGCACAACACGAGGACTTCACAGGGGGTCACCCATCCAAGTACTACTCTCGCCTTAGCACGCTTGACTACAGAGTTCTTATGGGATCCGGGGCAAAGTAGGACGGTTATCAGACTTTTTTATAAAAGGAATAACGGGAAGAAAAAAAGAAAGTTAGGAAAAGTGAAAACTTAATGGGCGATCGTATATTATAAGAAAAAAAAATTACTCTCTCGGATGCGAAGTTATGATAATTCAAATATGCGTGACAGTTACAATCGAACCAAGTAGAGGTTTCTGCCCGAATTAAATTGCAGAAAGCTGGTTTAACCCAGTTGGATGAAAAAAATTGTCAGGTACTAAATAAATAAGAACATATGGATATAGTCTCGAACTTGATAGGATACAACCCAAGTTTGATCTGGGTTGAAGCCAGGTAAGGAAAAATGAACAAAAAATTAAAAATAAAAGCTGTGTTGCTTCGAATTGTTGTCCGTGTTAGGGACATATTAACAGAGCAATTAAGAAATAAATCAAAACAATTGTTCGAGAAATGGGAAAACATGAAAAAAAGAGTCAAAAAGGTGAAAAGAGGGGCGCAACACGAGGACTTCATAGGGGGTCACCCATCCAAGTACTACTCTCGCCCTAGCACACTTGACTACGGAGTTCTTATGGGATCCGGGGCATTAGTGCTGGTATATCGCACCTATTTGAAACGATGAGCTTTAATATTTTATAATGACAAAGTAGGACGGTTATCAGACTTTTGCACAACGAGAATAATGAGAAGAAAAAATAAAGTTAGAAAAAGTGGAAACTTGATGAACGATTGTATATTATAGTTAAAAAATATCCACTTGAAAGCAAAGTTATGATAAATTCAAATATACTTGAGAGAATGAACTGAACCAAAAAGTTGTTCAGGTTCGAATCGAATTGTAGAAAGTTGGATTGGTTCGTGATGAATGTAGAAAATCGATAGGGATGAAATAAATCAGAAC
Organism: Voacanga thouarsii; assembly: GCA_026120185.1. NCBI lineage: Eukaryota > Viridiplantae > Streptophyta > Magnoliopsida > Gentianales > Apocynaceae > Voacanga > Voacanga thouarsii. The sequence goes on from JANUWF010003389.1 coordinate 110,949, forward strand.
ATGCAGATATAGTCGCAAACTTGGTAGGATTTTTCCACGAATTTGATTTGAATTGAAACGAGATGAGAAAAATGAACCTAAAAAAAATCTAGTTGTATCGAATTGTGGCCCGCGTTAGGGACATATTAACGGGGTAGAAAAAAATAAATCAAATTGGATGTCATAGAAATTGGGAAAAAGGAAAAATAAAGGAATAAAACGGCGAAAAGAGGGGCGCAACATGAGAACTTCCCAGGGGGTCACCCATCCAAGTACTCATTTCATTCAAACACGCATAACTTCGCAGTTCTCATGGGTTCCGGTGGATTAGGGTTGGTATGGTCGCACCAGTTTGGTGCTACACACTTTAGTCTTTTATAATGAGAAAGTAGGATGGTTATCAGTCTTTATAACAAAAGGAATAACTGGAATAAAAAAGAAAGTTAGGAAAAGTGAAAACTTAATGGGTGATTTTACATTGTAAGAATAAAATACCCTCTCGGATGCGAAGTTATGATAATTGAAATGTGTGTGACAGTTAGAACCAAACCGAGAAGAGGTTTCTACCTAAATTGAATTGCAGAAAGCGAGTTTGACCGAGTCGGATGAAAAAAAAATTATGAGGTACTAAATAAATAAGAATGGACGGATATAGTTGCGAACTTGGTGGGATACAGCCCGGGTTTGATTTGGGTTGAAGCCAGGCGAGAAAAATGAGCAAAAAATTAAAAATAAGCTTCGAATTGCATTCCGCGTTAGGGATATATTAACGGGGAAAATAAGAAATAAATTAAAACGGTTGTCTGAGAAATGGGGAAAAAGAAAAAAGGAGAATAGAAGGGTACAACACGAGGACTTCCCAAGGGGTCACCCATGCTAGTACTATTCTCGCCCAAGCACGCTTGACTTCGGAGTTCTGATGGGATACGGTGCATTAGTGCTGGTATGGTCACACCCACTTGGAACGATGAGCTTTAATATTTTATAATGATAAAGTAGGACGGTTATCATACTTTTGCACAATGAGAGTAACGGGAAGAGAAAATAAAGTTAGAAAAAGTGGAAACTTAAAGGACGACTGTATATTTTAGTTAAAAATTACCCACTCGGATTCAAAGCTATGACAAATTCAAATATATCTATGAGAGAAAGAATCGAACTGAAAAGTAGTTCCGGTCTGAATCGAATTTCAGAAAGCTGGATTGGATTGGGTTGGCTGGAGAAAATCGGTAGGGACAAAATAAATCAGAATGTATGGACATAATTGCAAACTTGGCCGGATTTTTGCTCGAATTTTTTCTAGATTGGAACGATATAAGAAAAATGAACAAAAAAAACCCAATTGTAACAAATTGCAACCGGCGTTATGGACATATTAACGGGGTAAAAATAATAAATCGATTTGGATACCAAAGAAATGGGGAAAAAGCAAAAATAAAGGGAAAAAAAAGGCAAAAAGAGGGGCGCAACACGAGAACTTCCCAAAAGGATCACCCATCCTAGTACTACTTTTGCTCAAACACATTTAATTTCGGAGTTCTGATGGGATCCGGTGCATTTGGGCAGGTATGGTCGCACCAGTTTGGTGCTATGCACTTTAATCTTTTATAATGACAAAGTAGGACGGTTATTATACTTTTTTACAAATGGAATAATGGGAAGAAAAAATAATGCAAGGAAAGGTGAAAACTTAATAGGTGATCGTATATTATAAGAAAAAAAATACTCTCTCAGATGCAAAGTTATATTAATTCAAATATGCGTGACAGTTAGAATCGAACCGAGTAGAGGTTTCTGCCCGAATTAAATAGCAGAAAGTAGGTTTGACCTAATCGGATGAAAAATATCGTCAGGTACGAAATAAACAAGAATGTACGGATATAATATCAAACTTGATAAGATACAACCCCGGTTTGATCTGGGTTGAAGCCAGGCGAGGAAAATGAACAAAAAATAAAAAATAAAAACTCTGTTGCTCTGAATTATTGTCCGCGTTAGGGACATATTAATGGAGCAAATAAGAAATAAATCAAAACGGTTGTTTGACATATGGGAAAAATGAAAAAAAAAGAAGATAAAATGGCGAAAGAGGGGTGCAACAAAATGACTTCCCAAGGGGTCACCCATCCTTGTACTATTCTTGCCCAAGCACGTTTAACTTCGGAGTTCTATTAGGATTGGGGCATTAGAGCTGGTATAGTCACACTAGTTTGGAACAAAGCAATTTAATTTTTTATAATGACAAAGTAGGACGTTATCAGACTTTTGCACATCGAGAATAATGGGAAGAAAAAATAAAGTTTGAAAAAGTGGAAACCTGATCGATGACTGTATATTATATTTAAAAAATATCCACTCAGAAGCAAAGTTTTGATAAATTCAAATATACTTGAGAGAAAGAACTAAACTGAAAAGCGGTTCCAGTCCTAATCAAATTGCAGAAAGCTGGATTGGTACATGTTGAATGGAGAAAATCAACAGGCACAAAATAAATCAGAATGTAGAGATATAGTTACAGACTTGGCAGGATTTTTCCACGAATTTGATCTGAATTGAAATGAGATGAGAAAAAAGAAAAAAAAAAATCTAGTTGTATCGAATTGTGGCCCGCATTAGGGACATATTAACAGGGTAAAAAAAAAGTAAATCGAATTGGATGTCAGAGAAATTGGGAAAAAGGAATAAAAACGTGAAATGTGGGGCGCAATGCGAGAACTTCCCAAGGGGTCACCCATCCTAGTACTCATTTCATTCAAACACGCATAACTTCGCAGTTCTGTGGGTTTCGGTGCATTAGGGCTGGTATGGTCGCACCGGTTTGGTGCTACGAACATTAATCTCTTATAAAGAGAAAGTAGGACGGTTACCAAACTTTATAACAAAGGGAATAACGGGAACAAAAATTAAAGTTAGGAAAAGTGAAAACTTAATAGGTGATCATACATTATAAGAATAAAATACCCTCTCGGATGCAAAGTTATGATAATTGAAATATGTGTGACAGTTAGAACCGAACTGAGAAGAGGTTTCTACTTGAGTTGAATTGCATAAAGCGGGTTTGACCAAATCGGATGAAAAAAATCATCAGGTACTAAATGAAAAATAATACACGGTTATAGTTGCGAACTTGGCGGAATATAGCCTGAGTTTGATCTGGGTTGAAGCCAGGCGAGAAAAATGAGCAAAAAAATAAAAATAAGCTTCGAATTGCTGTTCGTGTTAGGGACATATTAACGGAGCAAATAAGAAATAAATTAAAATGGTTGTCTAAGAAATGGGGAAAAAGAAAAAAGGAGAATAAAGGGGTGCAACACGAGTACTTCCCAAGGGGTCACCCAAGCTAGTACTACTCTCGCCCAAGCACGTTTAACTTCGGAGTTCTAATGGGATCCAGTGCATTTGTGCTGGTATGGTCACACCCGTTTGGAACGATGCGCTTTAATATTTTATAATGACAAAGTAGGACGGTTATTAGATTTTTGCAATACAAGAGTAACGGGAAGAAAAAATAAAGTTAGAAAAAGTTGAAACTTAATGGACGACTGTATATTTTAGTTAAAAATTACCCACTCGGATTCGAAGTTATGACAAATTCAAATATATCTTTGAGAGAAAGAATCGAACCGAAAAGTTGTTTTGGTCCGAATCAAATTATAGTAAGCTAGATTGGATCGGGTCGGATGGAGAAAATCAGCAGGGATTAAATAAATCAGAATGTATGGACATAATTGCAAACTTGGCAGGATTTTTCCCCGAATTTGATCTGCATTGAAACGATATAAGAAAAATGAACAAAAAGAACCCAGTTGTAGTGAATTGCAACCGGTGTTACGGACATATTCATGGGGTAAAAAAATAAATAAATCGAATTGTATGTCAGAGAAATGGGGGAAAAGGAAAAATAAAGGAATAAAAAGGCGAAAAGATGGACGCAACATGAGAACTGCCCAAGATGATCACCCATCCTAGTACTACTTTCGCTCAAACACATTTAATTTCGGAGTTCTGATAGGATCCAGTGTATTTGGACAAGTATGGTTGCACCAGTTTGGTGCTACGCACTTTAATCTTTTATAATGACAAATTAGGACGATTATTATACTTTTGTACAAAAGGAATAATGGGAAGAAAAAATAAAGGAAAAGTGAAAACTCAATGGGCGATCGTATATTATAAGAGAAAAATACTCTCTCGGTTGCAAAGTTATGATAATTCAAATATGCGTGACAGTTAGAATCAAACCGAGTAGAGGTTTCTGCCTGAATTAAATTGCAGAAAGCGGGTTTGACCCAGTCGGATGTAAAAAATTGTCAGGTACTAAATAAATAAGAACGTATGGATACAAGTCTCGAACATGACAGGATACAGCCCGGGTTTGATCTGAGTTGAAGCCTGGCAAGGAAAATGAACAAAAAAATAAAAAATAAATAAAAACTCCAGTGCTTCGAATTGTTGTCCGTGTTAGGTACGTATGAACGGAGCAAATAAGAAATAAATCAAGACGGTTGTCTAAGAAATAGGGAAAATGAAAAGAAAAAAGAGATAAAATGGCAAAAACAGGGGTGTAACACAAGGACTTCCCAGGGGATCACCCATTCTTGTACTATTCTCACCCAAGCACGTTTAACTTCGGAGTTCTATTTAGATCGGTGCATTAGTGCTGGAATGGTCGCACCCGTTTGGAACAATATGCTTTAATAGTTTATAATGACAGAGTAGGATGGTTATCAGGCTTTTGCATAACGAGAATAACGAGAAGAAAAAATAAAGTTCAAAAAAGTGGAAACTTAATGGACGACCGTATATTATAGTTAAAAAATACCCACTCGGATGCGAAATTATGAGAAATTCAAATATATCCCTGAGAGAAAGAATCGAACCGAAAAGCGGTTTTGGTCCGAATTGAATTACAGAAAGCTGCATTGGATTGGGTCGGATGGAGAAAATTGGCAGGGTCGAAATAAGTCAGAACGTACGAATATAGTCGCAAACTTGGCATGATTTTTCCTTGAATTTAATCTGGATTGAAACGATATAAGAAAAATGAACCTAAACCCCCCCCCGTTGTAGCTAATTTCAACCGGCGTTAGGGACACATTAACAGGGTAAAAAAAAATCCAAATAGATGTAAAAAAAATGGTTAAAAGGAAAAATAAAGGAATAAAATGGAGAAAAGATGGATGCAACATGAGAACTTCCCAGTGGGTCACCTATCCTGATGATGAAATTGCAAGCCAAAGATAGTGAAAAAACCAACCGAGAAACAACAAAAAAAAAAACGCAGCTCTCCTGCATGAAGGGAATTTTTTTTTTTTTTATTACCTCTTCTTGTTCTCAAAATTGGCTGGACTAGAATATGTGGAACTGGAGAAGGTGCAGTGGTGGTAACCTCTCGTGTGATTCCTGCAAGCCTTCTACTGCGTCTGTGCATGTATATGAATGCCATGTTTCCTCTCGATCTTCCAGTATATGGCCTGCCTAACCCACGTTAGGTAAAAACTCACAGGACTAAGGAATTTTTTCAGAGAGAAAGAGAGGTCATCTTTTTTTTCTTTCTTAGAGATGAAGAAGAAAACAACGTACATCTTTTTTCTCTAGTTTAACCTAAATAAAACCTTAGGTTAAACTGGATTTTTAATTTGGCACTCTTAGTTTAACCTCCTGAACCCGATTAATTATTCTAATCAGAACCAAATAAACGGCCCAGTAAATAATTAATTTTCCAGTCTAAATAAACTAGTCCAATTAACATGACTATATTAGTTTAGTCCCAGATCAATATTTAATTATTCAAATTGGGCCAAAGCCCTGAATAAGTAATTAACCTACCAAACTAATTTAATTAATTCTCTCTCTCTATGGACCTTTATTTTATTCTAACCCAATAATTAAATCAGGCTACTTAAATAAATTAAATTCTATTTAATTTAATTTAAGACCAGTTCCTTAGCCTGTATATAATTAGGACTTACGATCTATACTGAGGACTAAAAGACATAACACATTGGCTACTAAAATGACCAAAATACCCTTGTCATATAAATAGCTGTATTTTACATTTTAAATATTTCATAATATCACCATAAGGAAATATTTACCCCAAGGGTAATGCTGCGTTAGTAAAGTCTCTGACCTACAGGTGAAATGACTAAAATACCCCTCTATACATCGTCGTGCATTAGAGAGGAAGAAATGTATTAACACCTCTCTAAATGACATCTACCATCCTTAGGCTTCTAGTCCAATGATCCATGACTTCCTGGATTGTTTCCGTTTTCTAAGGGAGCTACACTAAAGCAAGCATCCAAGTCATATTTCCCAAGGCCCTAGATATTCAGATCATTCAGATAACTATAATGGGCGATATAGTATAGAAACTATCTTGTACAAGTTTATCTTAACTAACTAGTCACATATACCCAATATGCAAGTATATTGGTCCTACGTTAGAGCCTCAACTAAAGCATATCAAAGTATATGCTTCCAACTTCATCAGACCACCAACTCATACTCAAGTCGTAGAGCATTAGTCCATGCTGTAGTAGTAGTAGTCTAGGTTTCTACCATATAGTACTTTAAGAAACCACTACTACAGGTCCTGTTCTACGTATTTGAAATACGCTTATGTTATGAAGTGAGTGGACTACTCACTGGCTAAAGGTAAGCCGTTCCCCATTTGGAATTCATAACATAATAACCTAGACATGATAAGATTCCCATTTTCATCAATCGGTTAAGAACAAACATTTATATGTTAATTAACCCGTAATTCATACCTTACTGTGAAAGACCACCATTTACATGGGCCACTTACTTAAACACAATGGATCTTTTCCAAATGTAATTGTGCACAAATAAAATGTAAATTCACAAATAATTTTTGAGAATAAATTCTTTTATTAAAACATTTGATGTTTACATCAGAAACCTAGTCTAAGAGGGCATATTTTCCAACAATCTCCCACTTGCACTCTAAGACTAAGTAAGTCCATAGGTGCTTACCCCTATGGCATCTAAGTGTCTCTTGAAGACTCTCTCAGCTAAAGGCTTGGTGAATGGATTTGCTAGATTGTTCTCTGAGGCAATCTGTTCCACCACGATTTCCCGTCTCTAGATAAAATCCCAGATCAAGTAGTACTTTTTCTCAATGTGCTCCATCTTCTTATGGTTCTTGGGTTCTTTGGATTGCGATATGCTCCAAAGTTATAGCAAAACATCACAATCGGCCTGTCCATGTGAGGCACGACTCCAATTTCTGAACGGAACTTCTAGAGCTAAACTGCTTCCTTAGATGCCTCCGAAGCTACCACATAGTTAGTTTCCATGGTTGAGTCAGCAATGCAAGATTACTTGATACTCCTCCATGAAATGGCTCCTCCAGACAAGATGAAAACATATCCACTAGTGGATTTTCTCTCATCCTTATCTGCTTGGAAGTCTAAGTCTGTGTATCCTGGAGGAACCAAGTCATCAGCCCTATAAACTGGCATATAATCTCTCGTTCCCTTAAGGTATTTGAGAATATGCTTTACAACTTGCCAATGAACCTCTCCAGGGTTTAACTGATTTTTTCTAATCAAGCCTACGGCAAAGCAGATATTTGGCTTTGTACATAGCATGGCATACATGAGATTTTCCATAGCCGAAGCGTAGAAAATCCTACTCATTCTGTCTTTTTCTTCTTGAGACTTAAGACGGTCGCTTGAACAAAAAGACAACCCATGTCTGCAAGGAATTAGAGTTCCCTTGCCTGAGTCCATGCTATACTTGGCCAGCATCTTGTCAATGCATGTTGCTTGGGATAATTCTAACATTCTCTGCTTCCTATTTCTAAAAAGCATAATCTCTAGAATATAACTAGCTTCTCCCAAGTCCTTCATACTGAATTGACTAGATAGCCAAACCTTTCTAGATGACAATGACCCTACATCATTTCCAATGAGTAGAATGTCATCCATATACAAGATAAGAAAAACCACAGTAATGCCTTCAAGTTTCCTTTACACGCATGGTTCATCCTCGTTTTCAATAGAATCGTAAGACTTTACAGTCTCGTCAAAACAAATGTTCCATGCTCTCGGTGTCTACTTTTGTCCATAAATGGACTTTTTAAGCTTGCAAACCATATGTTCTTGGCTTTTAGCAATAAAGCCTTCTGGTTGGGACATATAGATGTCTTCGCTAAGATGGCCATTTAAAAAGGCCATCTTAACATCCATTTACTATATTTCGTAGTCATAATGACATACAATTGTAAGGAGGATACAGATGGACTTAAGCATGGCCACCAGAGAAAAGGTTTCCTCATAATCGATACATTCTTTCTGAGTATACCCTTTTGCTACAAGCCAAGCTTTGAAGGTTTCCACCTTCCCATCCGCTCCCTTCTTCCTCTTGTATACCCACTTACACCCTATGAGTTTTATCCCTTCAGGTGAAGCTACAATATCCCAAACCTGATTGAAGTACATAAACTCAATCTCGGCTTTCATTGCTTCATGCTAAAGATTTACATCGGCATTAGTAATAGCCTCCTCATATCTAGTGGGGTCTTGTTCTTGATGGTCGGAGACTAGCTCGAAAGCTTCTCCAGTCCATCCTTCTGGAACCTTAGACACTCTCCCACTACGACGAGGCTCTAATTGTACAGGCTGTTGAGGCTGTGCCTCTTCTTGTACCATAATCGGGTCGAAAAAGTTGATTTCAAAGATAACTTCTCCTCAAGTTCTGACCTAGTTGAACCTTCAGTGAAAGTACTTTGAACGTCCTCTAATTATCTAGCATTGGTACTAATCAGTACTTTCTACTTATTTGGATGATAAAAGTAACCACCCTTTGTCGCTTTTGGATACTCAATAAAATAGCGTAATTCTGATCTTGGTTCTAACTTGTCTCCCGTGACCAGTACATAAGCTGGACAACCCCATATCCAGAGATAATTCAGTCTTGGCTTACGCCTAGTCCACATCACATAGGGAGTCTTAGGCACTGACTTAGAAGGCACCAAGTTAAAAATATATGCCGCTATTTCCAAGGTATATCCCCAAAAGGACACTAGAAGAATAGTATGAGATATCATGCTTCAGACCATTTTCATCAATGTCCTATTATTTCTCTCAGCTACTCCTTTCTACTGGGGTGTCCCCGGTGCAGAGAATTGGGATACTATCCCATGATGTACCATGTAGTCCTTGAATTCACCAGGGAGGTACTCTCCACTACGATCTAATCGTAAGGTCTTGATTAGTTTACCTGTCCAACGTTCCACTTCAGCCTTTAAACTCCTTGAACTTGTCAAAAGAGTTAGACTTGTGTCTTATTAGGTAAATATAACCAAACCTCGTACAATCATCCGTGAAAGTGATGAAGTACTCAAAACCCCCTCTAGCTGGTGTAGACAAGGGACCACACACATTAGTGTGAACAAGACTTAATATCCCGTTGACCAGTACATAAGCTGGACAACCTCATATCCTGAGATAATTCAGACTTAGCTTACGCCCAGTCCACATCTCATAGGGAGTCATAGGCACTGACTTAGAAGGCACAAAGTTCAAAATATATGCCGCTATTTCCAAGGTATATCCCCAAAAGGACACTAGAAGAATAGCATGAGACATCATGCTTCTGACCATTTTCATCAATGTCTTATTCTTTATCTCAGCTACTCTATTCTACTGGGGTGTCCCCGGCGCAGAGAACTGGGATACTATCCCATGATGTACCATGTAGTCCATGAATTCACCAGGGAGGTACTCTCCCCTAAGATCTAATCGTAAGGTCTTGATTAGTTTACTTGTCCGACGTTCCACTTCAGCCTTAAACTCCTTGAACTTGTCAAAATAGTTAGACTTGTGTCTTATCAGGTAAATATAACCAAACCTCGTACAATCATCCGTGAAAGTGATGAAGTACTCAAAACCCCCTCTAGCTGGTGTAGACAAGGGACCACACATATTAGTGTGAACAACACTCAATATCCCATTGGCTCTATCCGCCTTTGGAGTAAATGACCTTTTGGTCATCTTTCCTATTAGGCAGGATTCACACTGAGGCCAATTTTCCAATCTCAATAAATCCAAAGGCCCATCATGGATTAGCCTCTGAATTCTGGTTAAGTTGATATAACCCAACCTTAGATTCCAAAGATATGAGTCATTTACATTGGTCTTTCTCTTCCTAGTTAAAGGTTCAGATTGAGTGATATTTAATTGATTGTTAATAGGGTTTAAGAAAAAAATATTTCCATACATGTGCCCAACACATAAAATTTCTCTATCTCTATTGATAGAAATACAAGAATAAAAAGATACATAATATCCTTGATTTATTAGTTTCGAAATTGAAATCAAATTCTGTCGAAATCCAGGTACATATAAAATATCTTTTAAAACTACTATTCTATTACAATAAAAAATAAGATCCAACTCTCCTACTGCAAGGGCCCAGACTTGTGCTCTATTTCCCATGCGTAGCCCATATTTGCCCTTCTTGAGTCTTCTAATCTTTCTAAACCCTTACAAGGAGTTACAGATGTGATTAGTGGCTCCTGAATCAACAATCCAAGTAGAAGTTGATCTAACCATTGATATAGACTCTAGATAGAAAACATTACCTGTGGAGTTTTTCTTGGCTTGAAGATCTGGACACACATTTTCTTCAGTGTCCCTTCTTTCCACATTTGAAGCACTTGTCCTTAGGTTTGTCTTTGGGCTGGGTCTTGGGCTGGGACGCTGCATTTCCCTTTTTCCTTTTAAACTTTCTGGGCTTAGGCCCAGCTCTATAGGAAGAACCCTTAGCAATCATAACCTTTGATTAAGGCTTCATGACATTCTCTGCCATCTGGAGTTCCTTCATCAACTCAGTTAAACTTTTGTTTAACTTGTTCATGTTGTAATTCAACTTGAACTGAGTTAAGGAACTCGATAGAGATTCGAGAACCATGTTCACTTGGCTCTCGGGGTCAATGACAGCCCCTAAGATCTCTACTTGCTGAAAAACAGCAATCATCTTGAGCATGTGCTCTCTTACTGTTGCTCCCTCAGCTATCTTAGTATTAATTATAGTTCGAAGAGCCTCCTGCCTTGCGGGTCGGCTTTTGTCCGCAAACATAGTGGCTAGTGACTAGCTAATATCATACGCAGAAGCCATATGCTCGTGTTTTGACTAAAGCACATTAGACATGGAGGCTAACATATAGCAGCGTGCCATTTCATCAGCCTTCTTCCACGCCTTCTAAGCCTCTCGCTCTTCAACAGTGGAACCTTCCCCGATAACAGGGCAAGTCTCATAAAGAACATACTTATACTCCTCAACTGTGAGTATTATGTCTAGGTTCCTCTTCCAGATCACATAGTTTGGACCCGTTAGCTTATTCTCATGGAAAATAATGGCCAAAGAACTAAAAGAACCACTCACCATTTATGAAAAAAAAAAACTAAAATAAAAGAAAGGATTTAGTTTGTGAAAACAAAATAAATTTGTGCATTTTATCCTTATATCAAAACTGATAATAGTCACTTTAATATAATTTATTTGGCTTTTAGGAGAACGAACATAGCTTGTTGGGAAGATTAACAGTTCCCTAAGCTAAGTGTGTTAATCACTACAAAATTAATTTTCCTTTTAGGTAATAATCTAGAAGATAACTCCATCGAGGGGATGGTATGGTCACACCCATTTGGAACGATGCGCTTAAATATTTTATAATGACAAAGTAGGACGTTTATCAGACTTTTACACAATGAGAATAATGGGAAGAAAAAAAAGTTCGAAAAAGTGGAAACTTAATGGATGACTGTATATTAAAGTTAAAAAAATACCTACTCAAATGCGTTGCTATGCGAAATTCAAATATACCCTTCAGAGAAAGAACCGAACCGAAAAGCGATTTCGGTCCGAATCGAATTACAGAAAGCTGGATTGGATCGGTTTAGATAGAGAATATCGGCAGGGATGGAATAAATCAAAACATATAGACACAGTCGCAAACTTGGCAGGATTTTTCCCCGAATTTGATCTAGATTGAAACAATATAAGAAAAATCAACAAAAAAAACCCAGTTGTAGTTAATTGAAACTTGCGTTAGGGACATGTTAATGGGGTAAAAAAATCGAAATAGATGTCAGAGAAATGGGTAAAAAGGAAAAATAAAGGAATAAAAAGGTGAAAAGATGGATGCAACATGAGAACTTCTTAGGGGGTCACCTATCCTAGTACTACTTTCGCTCAAGCACGCTTAATTTCAGAGTTCTTATAGGATTTGGTGTATTACGGCCGGTATGGTCGTACCAGTTTGGTGCTACACACTTTAATCTATTATAATAAGAAAGTAGGACGGTTATTAGACTTTATAACAAAGGGAATAATGGGAATAAAAAATAAAGTTTGGAAAAGTGAAAAATTAGTAGGCGATTGTACATTATAAGAAAAAAATAACCTCTCAGATGCAAAGTTATGATAATTCAAATACGTGTGACAGTTAGAACCGAACCGAGAAGAGGTTTCTCCCCGAATTGAATTGCAGAAAGTGGGTCTGGCTATGTTGGATGAAAAATATATCCTTGAGAAAAAGAACCGAACTGAAAAGCGGTTCCGTTCCGAATCGAATTACAGAAAGCCATATTGGATCGGGTTGGATTGAGAAAATCAACAAGGATGAAATAAATCAAAACGTACGGACATAGTCACAAACTTGGCAGAATTTTCCCCCGAATTTGATTTGAATAGAAACGATATAAGAAAAATGAACAAAGAAAAAACCCAGTTATAGTGAATTGCAGCCAGTGTTAGAGACATATTAACAGGGTAAAAAAAAAAATAGAAATAGGAGTCAGAGAAATGTGTAAAATGGAAACATAAAGGAATAAAAAGGCGAAAAGAGGGGTGCAACATGAGGACTTCCCAAGGGGTCACCCATCCTAATACTACTTTCGTTCAAGCACACTTAACTTCGGAGTTCTAATGGGATCCTGTGCATTATGGCTGGTACGGTCACAGCAGTCTGGTGTCATGTGCTTTAATCTTTTATAATGACAAAGTAGGATAGTTATCGAATGCGAAGTTATGAGAATTCAAATATTCGTGAAAGTTAGAACCGAACTGAGAAGCAATTTTGTTCGAATCAAATTGTAGAAAGCGGGTTTGACCGAGTCGAATGAAAAAAATCGTCAGGGACTATTAAAAAAGAACGTACGGATTTAGTCATGAACTTGGCAGGATATAGCTTAGGTTTGGTCTGGGTTGAAGCCAGGCTAGAAAAATGAGCAATAAATAAATAAATAAATAAATAAAAACACTCCATTGCTTCGAATTGCTGTCCATGTTAGGGACATATTAATGGAGCAAATAAGAAATAAATCTAGACGGTTGTCTGAGAAATGGGGAAAAAGGAATAAAAAGAGATAACAAGGCAAAAGAAAAAAAAAAGGGTGCAGCATGACGACTTCCCAGGGGGTCACCCATCCTAATACTATTCTCGTCCAAGCACACTTAACTTTAGAGTTCTAATAGGATCCGATGCATTAGCACTAGTATGGTCACACCTATTTGGAACAATGCGTTTTAATATTTTATAATGACAAAGTTGGACGGTTATCAGACTTTTGCACAACTAGAATAACGGGAAGAAAAATTAAAATTAGAAAAAGTGAAAACTTATTGAACGACCATATTGTTGGGTATCTCATGCATATCATATATGGCGTAGCGGAAAAATAAAACGAGATACCAACTCAGGATCTACATATGTGTGGAAAACAAGACATAAAAGGAACAAAGGTAATAGCTTTTTACCTTTCTTTAATCGTGTGGAAAACAAAATTTTCCTTCTTCAAGTCGAGGCGCAATCTAGCAATCCTCTTGATCAAACACCACGAGAATTGAATGTCCAAATACTATAATCACAGTGTGTGATTATCTCTAATAGAAATTCACATGGAGGATGACACTTAAGCACCAAGATGTTTATTTGCTAGCATAAACCAATAATGGCGGCTAGGGTTTATGGTGAAGAACAATGAGAGAGAGAGAAAGAAGAGAAAAGGATCGTGCATCCTCTAAGGTTTGGAGTTGTTTTCGTCTCTCTTGTTGTTTTTAAAGGAATCATGTAGTATATCCCATATATTGCACAAAAACCTACTAAAAAAATACTCCAACTAAGAATTCTAAAACAGTTAGAATTCCCTAATTGTAATTGGAAACATCAAGTTCTCACAATTACAATTTAGACCATAAATTATAACGAATTATAATTTGGCCACAACAACTTCTCTTTCTCGCAATAAACCCCACTATGTTATCAAATAAAATATTGAGTATAAAATTCTCTATTATGTGTGACCTATTAGGTTTCCCAGTCAATTGGTAGTGAACATGAATTAATTCAAACGTGTTTGAGATTAATAATCTATAATTAATTAGAATTAATCCTATTAATTCTAATCAAGATTGGTTTGTTAATTTGTCAATTAATAAACCCATATTCCTAGATCATGAGCGGTATTTAGCAACACATCATGACCACCCAAGAGTCTAAGAAGTCAAGTGGCTTAACATGAACCATTCAATAACGAACTATAGTGCAATTAATTCCTTTCACCATACAATATCTCATTCGGTTTGGAGTACGAAATTAGTGCCAACTCCCTCCAGAATATATATTAATTCTGGACTAAATATAATAGTACTTGAACCAGGAACCCATTACTCTTGATGTGTATCAATTGGAAATGTTTCAATACACAGTCGCCTTAGCTAAGGACTTCTTGAGTAGTAATTCCTATAAGTGGCTATCAGATATTCGCCCCTACTAATAGGAGTAGTGAATCCTTTATTGACCCTCTCAACTACATTCATTAACCTGACAATGTACCCATATCTATCCCATAGCAGGCCATCGATCCGGTTCAAG
>JANUWF010003389.1:125938-248319 GCA_026120185.1 Voacanga thouarsii
TTACTTGGAGATCTCGGTTCCAGACTATTAGAATTAAAGCACAAAGCATAGCAAACAAAGTACCTTGGAGATCTCAAGTCTAAGGATACTTACACGCTTTCCATATTGAGATTATATCACTAATTACCTGTCCGCACATTGAAAACACGTACCCAGATCGTGATTTGAAATCATTTTTGTCAGATTGAAAACTGGTATCTGTATACCTATTTATTTTGAAATCACCTTCTCCATATACTATGAACACATACTTAGTCATTTGTTAGTGCTTAAGGATGTTCTTTGCAGTCGCCCAATAACCCCCACCAGGGTCAGATTGGTATCTACTCGTCAAACTGAGAGCACAAGATGCATCAGGCCTAGTACACATCATAGCGTACGTGATAGATCTAACTATCGAGGCATATGGAATCTTACTCATGTGATCTCTTTCAACATGTGTCTTAGGAGACATCGACTTTGGAAGGCGTACACGGTGTGACATGGGTAAGAATCCTTTTTTGGATTGATCCATACTAAACGTCTTTAGCATTTTATCTAAGTATGTAGATTGCGAAAGACCTAGCAACCGTTTGGATCTTTCTCTATAGATCCTTATTCAGAGAATATTGGTTACTTGGAGATCTGGTTCCAGCTATTAGAATTAAAGCACAAAGCTTAGCAAACAAAGTACATGGAGATCTCAAGTCTAAGGATACTTACACGCTTTCCATATTGAGATTATTTCACTAATTGCCCGTCCACACATTGTAAACACGTAGCCAGATCGTGATTTGAAATATTTTTGTCAGATTGAAAATTGGCATCAGTATACCTATTTCATTTTGAAATCACCATCCCCATATACTAAGAACATATCCTTAGTTCTTTGTAAGTACTTAAGGATGTTCTTTGCAGTCGCCCAATAACCCCACCAGGGTCGATTGGTATCTACCGTCACAACCGAGAGCTCAAGATGCATCGGGCCTAGTACACATCATAGCGTACATAGATAGATCCAACTGTCGAGGCATATGGAATCTTACTCATCTGATCCCTTTCAACTTGTGTCGTAGGGGACATCGACTTTAGAAGGCGTACACTATGTGACATGGGAAAGAATCCTTTTTTGGATTGATCCATACTAAACGTCTTTAGCATTTTATCTATGTATGTAGATTGCGAAAGACCTAGCAACCTTTTGGATCTATCTCTATAGATCCTTATTCCGAGAATATAGGTTACTTGGAGATCTGGTTCCAGCTATTAGAATTAAAGCACAAAGCTTTGGAAACAAAGTACCTTGGAGATCTCAAGTCTAAGGATACTTACACGCATTCCATATTGAGATTGTATCACTAATTGCCCGTCCGCACAATGAAAACACGTAGCCAGATTGTGATTTGAAATCACTTTTGTCAGATTGAAAACTGGCAGAAGTATACCTATTTATTTTGAAATCACCTTCTCCATATACTATGAACATATACTTAGTCATTTGTTAGTGCTTAAGGATGTTCTTTGCAGTCGCCCAATAACCCCCACCAGGGTCAGATTGGTATCTACTCGTCAAACTGAGAGCACAAGATGCATCAGGCCTAGTACACATCATAGCGTACGTGATAGATCTAACTATAGAGGCATATGGAATCTTACTCATGTGATCTCATTCAACATGTGTCTTAGGAGGCATCGACTTTGGAAGGCGTACACGGTGTGACATGGGTAAGAATCCTTTTTTGGATTGATCCATACTAAACGTCTTTAGCATTTTATCTAAGTATGTAGATTGCGAAAGACCTAGCAACCGTTTGGATCTTTCTCTATAGATCCTTATTCAGAGAATATTGGTTACAAGGAGATCTGGTTCCAACTATTAGAATTAAAGCACAAAGCCTAGCAAACAAAGAACCTTGGAGATCTCAAGTCTAAGGATACTTACACGCTTTCCATATTGAGATTATATCACTAATTACCCGTCCGCACATTGAAAACACGTACCCAGATCGTGATTTGAAATCATTTTTTTCAGATTTAAAACTGGCATCTGTATACCTATTTATTTTGAAATCACCTTCTCCATATACTATGAACAAATCCTTAGTCATTTGTAAGTTCTTAAGGATGTTCATTGCAGTCGCCCAATAACCCCCACCAGGGTCCGATTGGTATCTCCTCGTCAAACTGAGAGCACAAGATGCATAAGGCCTAGTACACATCATAGCGTACATGATAGATCTAACTATCGAGGCATATGGAATCTTACTCATGTGATCTCTTTCAACATGTGTCTTAGGAGACATCGACTTTGGAAGGCGTACACGGTGTGACATGGGTAAGAATCCTTTTTTGGATTGATCCATACTAAACGTCTTTAGCATTTTATCTATGTATGTAGATTGCGAAAGACCTAGCAACCATTTGGATCTTTCTCTATAGATCCTTATTCAGAGAATATTGGTTACTTGGAGATCTGGTTCCAGCTATTAGAATTAATGCACAAAGCTTAGCAAACAAAGTACCTTGGAGATCTCAAGACTAAGGATACTTACACGCTTTCCATATTGAGATTATATCACTAATTGCCCCTCCGCACAATGTAAACACGTAGCCGATTGTAATTTGAAATTATTTTTGTCGGATTGAAAACTCGGCATCGCTATACCTATTTATTTTGAAATCACCTTCTCCATATACTAAGAACATATCCTTAGTCCTTTGTAAGTACTTAAGGATGTTCTTTGCAGTCGCCCAATAACCCCCACCAGGGTCAGATTGGTATCTGCTCGTCAAACTGAGAGCACAAGATGCATCGGGCCTAGTACACGTCATAACGTACGTGATAGATCTAACTATCGAGGCATATGGAATCTTACTCATGTGATCTCTTTCAACATGTGTCTTAGGAGACATCGACTTTGGAAGGCGTACACTGTGTGACATGGGTAAGAATCCTTTTTTGGATTGATCCATACAAAACGTCTTTAGCATTTTATCTATGTATGTAGATTGCGAAAGACCTAGCAACCTTTTGGATCTATCTCTATAGATCCTTATTCCGAGAATATAGGTTACTTGGAGATCTGGTTCCAGCTATTAGAATTAAAGCACAAAGCTTAGCAAACAAAGTACCTTGGAGATCTCAAGTCTAAGGATACTTACACGCTTTCCATATTGAGATTATATCACTAATTGCCCCTCCGCACAATGTAAACACGTAGCCGTATTGTGATTTGAAATCAATTTTGTCATATTGAAAACTGGCATCAGTATACCTATTTATTTTGAAATCACCTTCCCCATATACTAAGAACATATCCTTAGTCCTTTGTAAGTACTTAAGGATGTTCTTTGCAGTCGCCTAATAACCCCCACCAGGGTCAGATTGGTATCTGCTCGTCAAACTGAGAGCACAAGATGCATCGGGCCTAGTACGCATCATAGCGTACATGATAGATCCAACTGTCGAGGCATATGGAATCTTACTCATGTGATCCCTTTCAACATGTGTCTTAGGAGACATCGACTTTGGAAGGCGTACACTATGTGACATGGGTAAGAATCCTTTTTTGGATTGATCCATACTAAACGTCTTTAGCATTTTATCTATGTATGTAGATTGCGAAAGACCTAGCAACCTTTTGGATCTATCTCTATAGATCCTTATTCCGAGAATATAGGTTACTTGGAGATCTGGTTCCAACTATTAGAATTAAAGCACAAAGCTTAGCAAACAAAGTACCTTGGAGATCTCAAGTCTAAGGATACTTACACGCTTTCCATATTGAGATTATATCACTAATTGCCCCTCCGCACAATGTAAACACGTAGCCAGATTGTAATTTGAAATTATTTTTGTCAGATTGAAAACTGGCATCACTTTACCTATTTATTTTGAAATCACCTTCTCCATATACTAAGAACATATCCTTAGTCCTTTGTAAGTACTTAAGGATGTTCTTTGCAGTCGCCTAATAACCCCCACCAGGGTCAGATTGGTATCTGCTCGTCAAACTGAGAGCACAAGATGCATCGGGCCTAGTACACATCATAGCGTACGTGATAGATCTAACTATCGAGGCATATGGAATCTTACTCATGTGATCTCTTTCAACATGTGTCTTAGGAGACATCGACTTTGGAAGGCGTACACTGTGTGACATGGGTAAGAATCCTTTTTTGGATTGATCCATACTAAACGTCTTTAGCATTTTATCTATGTATGTAGATTGCGAAAGACCTAGCAACCTTTTGGATCTATCTCTATAGATCCTTATTCCGAGAATATAGGTTACTTGGAGATCTGGTTCCAGCTATTAGAATTAAAGCACAAAGCTTAGCAAACAAAGTACCTTGGAGATCTCAAGTCTAAGGATACTTACACGCTTTCCATATTGAGATTATATCACTAATTGGCCCTCCGCACAATGTAAACACGTAGCCAAATTGTGATTTGAAATCATTTTTGTCAGATTGAAAACTGGCATCAGTATACCTATTTATTTTGAAATCACCTTCTCCATAGACTATGAACATATCCTTAGTCATTTGTAAGTGCTTAAGGATGTTCTTTGCAGTCGCCCAATAACCCCCACCAGGGTCAGATTGGTATCTGCTCTTCAAACTGAGAGCACAAGATGCATCGGGCCTAGTACACATCATAGCGTATATGATAGATCCAACTGTCGAGGCATATGGAATCTTTCTCATGTGATCCCTTTCAACATGTGTCATAGGAGACATCGACTTTGGAAGGCGTACACTGTGTGACACGGGTAAGAATCCTTTTTTGGATTGATCCATACTAAACGTCTTTAGCATTTTATCTATGTATGTAGATTGCGAAAGTCCTATCAACCTTTTGGATCAATCTCTATAGATCCTTATTCGGAGAATATAGGTTACTTGGAGATCAGGTTCTAGCTATTAGAATTAAAGCACAAAGCTTAGCAAACAAAGTACCTTTGAGATCTCAAGTCTAAGGATACTTAAACGCTTTCCATATTGAGATTATATCACTAATTGCCACTCCGCACAATGTAAACACGTAGCCAGATTGTAATTTGAAATTATTTTTGTCAGATTGAAAACTGGCATCACTTTACCAATTTATTTTGAAATCACCTTCTCTATATACAAAGAACATATCCTTAGTCCTTTGTAAGTACTTAAGGATGTTCTTTGCAGTCGCCCAATAACCCCCAGCCGGGTCAGATTGGTATCTGCTCGTCAAACTGAGATCACAAGATACACTGGGCCTAGTACACATCATAGCGCACATGATAGATCTAACTATCGAGGCATTTGGAATCTTACTCACGTGATCCTTTTCAATATGTGTCTTAGGAGACATCGACTTTGGAAGGCTTGCACTATATGACATGGGTAAGAATCCTTTTTTGGATTGATCCATACTAAACGTCTTTAGCATTTTATCTATGTATGTAGATTGCGAAAGACCTAGCAACCTTTTGGATCTATCTCTATGGATCCTTATTCCGAGAATATAGGTTACTTGGAGATCTGGTTCTAGCTATTAGAATTAAAGCACAAAGCTTAGCAAACAAAGTACCTTGGAGATCTCAAGTCTAAGGATACTTACACGCTTTCCATATTGAGATTATATCACTAATTGCCCCTCCGCACAATGTAAACACGTAGCCAGATTGTGATTTGAAATCATTTTTGTCAGATTGAAAACTGGCATCAGTATACCTATTTATTTTGAAATCACCTTCTCCATATACTAAGAACATATCCTTAGTCCTTTGTAAGTACTTAAGGATGTTCTTTGCAGTCGCCCAATAACCCCCACCAGGGTCAGATTGGTATCTGCTCGTCAAACTGAGAGCACAAGATGCATCGGGCCTAGTACACATCATAGCGTACATGATAGATCTAACTATCGAGGCATATGGAATCTTACTCATGTGATCTCTTTCAACATGTGTCTTAGGAGACATCGACTTTGGAAGGCGTACACTATGTGACATGGGTAAGAATCCTTTTTTGGATTGATCCATACTAAACGTCTTTAGCATTTTATCTATGTATGTAGATTGCGAAAGACCTAGCAACCTTTTGGATCTATCTCTATAGATCCTTATTCCGAGAATATAGGTTACTTGGAGATCTGGTTCCAGCTATTAGAATTAAAGCACAAAGCTTAGCAAACAAAGTACCTTGGAGATCTCAAGTCTAAGGATACTTACACGCTTTCCATATTGAGATTATATCACCAATTGCCCCTCCGCACAATGTAAACACGTAGCCAGATTGTGATTTGAAATCATTTTTGTCAGATTGAAAACCGGCATCAGTATACCAATTTATTTTGAAATCACCTTCTCCATATACTAAGAACATATCCTTAGTCCTTTGTAAGTACTTAAGGATGTTCTTTGCAATCGCCCAATAACCCCCACCAGGGTCAGATTGGTATCTGCTCGTCAAACTGAGAGCACAAGATGCATCGGGCCTAGTACACATCATAGCGTACATGATAGATCCAACTATCGAGGCATATGGAATCTTACTCATGTGATCCCTTTCAACATGTGTCTTAGGAGACATCGACTTTGGAAGGCGTACACTATGTGACATGGGTAAGAATCCTTTTTTGGATTGATCCATACTAAACGTCTTTAGCATTTTATCTATGTATGTAGATTGCGAAAGACCTAGCAACCTTTTGGATCTATCTCTATAGATCCTTATTCCGAGAATATAGGTTACTTGGAGATCTGGTTCCAGCTATTAGAATTAAAGCACAAAGCTTAGCAAACAAAGTACCTTGGAGATCTCAAGTCTAAGGATACTTACACGCTTTCCATATTGAGATTATATCACTAATTGCCCCTCCGCACAATGTAAACACGTAGCCAGATTGTGATTTGAAATCATTTTTGTCAGATTGAAAACTGGCATCAGTATACCTATTTATTTTGAAATCACCTTCTCCATATACTATGAACATATACTTAGTCATTTGTTAGTGCTTAAGGATGTTCTTTGCAGTCGCCCAATAACCCCCACCAGGGTCAGATTGGTATCTGCTCGTCAAACTGAGAGCACAAGATGCATCGGGCCTAGTACACATCATAGTGTATATGATAGATCCAACTGTCGAGGTATATGGAATCTTTCTCATGTGATCCCTTTCAACATGTGTCATAGGAGACATCTACTTTGGAAGGCGTACACTGTGTGACATGGGTAAGAATCCTTTTTTGGATTGATCCATACTAAACGTCTTTAGCATTTTATCTATGTATGTAGATTGCGAAAGACCTAGCAACCTTTTGGATCTATCTCTATAGATCCTTATTCCGAGAATATAGGTTACTTGGAGATCTGGTTCTAGCTATTAGAATTAAAGCACAAAGCTTAGCAAACAAAGTACCTTGGAGATCTCAAGTCTAAGGATACTTACACGCTTTCCATATTGAGATTATATCACTAATTGCCCCTCCGCACAATGTAAACACGTAGCCAGATTGTAATTTGAAATTATTTTTGTCAGATTGAAAACTGGCATCGCTATACCTATTTATTTTGAAATCACCTTCTCCATATACTAAGAACATATCCTTAGTCCTTTGTAAGTACTTAAGGATGTTCTTTGCGATCGCCTAATAACCCCCACCAGGGTCAGATTGGTATCTGCTCGTCAAACTGAGAGCACAAGATGCATCGGGCCTAGTACACATCATAGCGTACGTGATAGATCTAACTATCGAGGCATATGGAATCTTACTCATGTGATCTCTTTCAACATGTGTCTTAGGAGACATCGACTTTGGAAGGCGTACACTATGTGACATGGGTAAGAATCCTTTTTTGGATTGATCCATACTAAACGTCTTTAGCATTTTATCTATGTATGTAGATTGCGAAAGACCTAGCAACCTTTTGGATCTATCTCTATAGATTCTTATTCCGAGAATATGGGTTACTTGGAGATCTGGTTCCAGCTATTAGAATTAAAGCACAAAGCTTAGCAAACAAAGTACCTTGGAGATCTCAAGTCTAAGGATACTTACACGCTTTCCATATTGAGATTATATCACTAATTGCCCCTCCGCACAATGTAAACACGTAGCCAGATTGTGATTTGAAATCATTTTTGTCAGATTGAAAACCGGCATCAGTATACCAATTTATTTTGAAATCACCTTCTCCATATACTAAGAACATATCCTTAGTCCTTTGTAAGTACTTAAGGATGTTCTTTGCAGTCGCCCAATAACCCCCACCAGGGTCAGATTGGTATCTGCTCGTCAAACTGAGAGCACAAGATGCATCGGGCCTAGTACACATCATAGCGTACATGATAGATCCAACTATCGAGGCATATGGAATCTTACTCATGTGATCCCTTTCAACATGTGTCTTAGGAGACATCGACTTTGGAAGGCGTACACTATGTGACATGGGTAAGAATCCTTTTTTGGATTGATCCCTACTAAACGTATTTAGCATTTTATCTATGTATGTAGATTGCGAAAGACCTAGCAACCTTTTGGATCTATCTCTATAGATTCTTATTCCGAGAATATGGGTTACTTGGAGATCTGGTTCCAGCTATTAGAATTAAAGCACAAAGCTTAGCAAACAAAGTACCTTGGAGATCTCAAGTCTAAGGATACTTACACGCTTTCCATATTGAGATTATATCACTAATTGCCCCTCCGCACAATGTAAACACGTAGCCAGATTGTGATTTGAAATCATTTTTGTCAGATTGAAAACTGGCATCAGTATACCTATTTATTTTGAAATCACCTTCTCCATATACTAAGAACATATCCTTAGTCCTTTGTAAGTACTTAAGGATGTTCTTTGCAGTCGCCCAATAACCCCCACCAGGGTCAGATTGGTATCCACTCGTCAAACTGAGAGCACAAGATGCATCGGGCCTAGTACACATCATAGCGTACATGATAGATCCAACTGTCGAGGCATATGGAATCTTACTCATGTGATCCCTTTCAACATGTGTCTTAGGAGACATCGACTTTGGAAGGCGTACACTATGTGACATGGGTAAGAATCCTTTTTTGGACTGATCCATACTAAACGTCTTTAGCATTTTATCTATGTATGTAGATTGCGAAAGACCTAGCAACCTTTTGGATCTATCTCTATAGATCCTTATTCCGAGAATATAGGTTACTTGGAGATCTGGTTCCAGCTATTAGAATTAAAGCACAAAGCTTAGCAAACAAAGTACCTTGGAGATCTCAAGTCTAAGGATACTTACACGCTTTCCATATTGAGATTATATCACTAATTGCCCCTCCGCACAATGTAAACACGTAGCCGATTGTAATTTGAAATTATTTTTGTCGGATTGAAAACTGGCATCGCTATACCTATTTATTTTGAAATCACCTTCTCCATATACTAAGAACATATCCTTAGTCCTTTGTAAGTACTTAAGGATGTTCTTTGCAGTCGCCTAATAACCCTCACCAGGGTCGGATTGGTATCCGCTCGTCAAACTGAGAGCACAAGATGCATCGGGCCTAGTACACGTCATAACGTACGTGATAGATCTAACTATCGAGGCATATGGAATCTTACTCATGTGATCCCTTTCAACATGTGTCTTAGGAGACATCGACTTTGGAAGGCGTACACTATGTGACATGGGTAAGAATCCTTTTTTGGATTGATCCATACAAAACGTCTTTAGCATTTTATCTATGTATGTAGATTGCGAAAGACCTAGCAACCTTTTGGATCTATCTCTATAGATCCTTATTCCGAGAATATAGGTTACTTGGAGATCTGGTTCCAGCTATTAGAATTAAAGCACAAAGCTTAGCAAACAAAGTACCTTGGAGATCTCAAGTCTAAGGATACTTACACGCTTTCCATATTGAGATTATATCACTAATTGCCCCTCCGCACAATGTAAACACGTAGCCAGATTGTAATTTGAAATTATTTTTGTCAGATTGAAAACTGGCATCCCTTTACCTATTTATTTTGAAATCACCTTCTCCATATACTAAGAACATATCCTTAGTCCTTTGTAAGTACTTAAGGATGTTCTTTGCGATCGCCTAATAAACCCCACCAGGGTCGATTGGTATCCGCTCCTCAAACCGAGAGCTCAAGATGCATCGGGACTAGTACACATCATAGCGTACATGATAGATCCAACTGTCGAGGCATATGGAATCTTACTCGTGTGATCCCTTTCAAAATGTGTCGTAGGAGACATCGACTTTAGAAGGCGTACACTATGTGACATGGATAAGAATCCTTTTTTGGATTGATCCATACTAAACGTCTTTAGCAATTTATCTTTGTATGTAGATTGCGAAAGACCTAGCAACCTTTTGGATCTATCTCTATAGATCCTTATTCCGAGAATATAGGTTACTTGGAGATCTGGTTCCAGCTATTAGAATTAAAGCACAAAGCTTAGCAAACAAAGTACCTTGGAGATCTCAAGTCTAAGGATACTTACACGCTTTCCATATTGAGATTATATCACTAATTGGCCCTCCGAACAATGTAAACACGTAGCCAAATTGTGATTTGAAATCATTTTTGTCAGATTGAAAACTGGCATCAGTATACCTATTTATTTTGAAATCACCTTCTCCATAGACTATGAACATATCCTTAGTCATTTGTAAGTGCTTAAGGATGTTCTTTGCAGTTGCCCAATAACCCCCACCAGGGACAGATTGGTATCTGCTCTTCAAACTGAGAGCACAAGATGCATCGGGCCTAGTACACATCATAGCGTATATGATAGATCTAACTATCGAGGCATATGGAATCTTTCTCATGTGATCTCTTTCAACATGTGTCATAGGAGACATCGACTTTGGAAGGCGTACACTCGTGTGACATGGGTAAGAATCCTTTTTTGGATTGATCCATACTAAACGTCTTTAGCATTTTATGTATGTATGTAGATTGCGAAAGTCCTATCAACCTTTTGGATCAATCTCTACAGATCCTTATTCGGAGAATATAGGTTACTTGGAGATCAGGTTCTAGCTATTAGAATTAAAGCACAAAGCTTAGCAAACAAAGTACCTTTGAGATCTCAAGTCTAAGGATACTTAAACGCTTTCCATATTGAGATTATATCACTAATTGCCACTCCGCACAATGTAAACACGTAGCCGATTGTAATTTGAAATTATTTTTGTCGGATTGAAAACCGGCTTCGCTTTACCTATTTATTTTGAAATCACCTTCTCCATATACTAAGAACATATCCTTAGTCCTTTGTAAGTACTTAAGGATGTTCTTTGCGATCGCCTAATAACCCTCACCAGGGTCGATTGGTATCCGCTCGTCAAACCGAGAGCACAAGATGCATCGGGCCTAGTACACGTCATAACGTACGTGATAGGTCTAACTATCGAGGCAAATGGAATCTTACTCATGTGATCTCTTTCAACATGTGTCTTAGGAGACATCGACTTTGGAAGGCGTACACTGTGTGACATGGGTAAGAATCCTTTTTTGGAATGATCCATACAAAACGTCTTTAGCATTTTATCTATGTATGTAGATTGCGAAAGACCTAGCAACCTTTTGGATCTATCTCTATAGATCATTATTCCGAGAATATAGGTTACTTGGAGATCCGGTTCCAGACTATTAGAATTAAAGCACAAAGCTTAGCAAACAAAGTACCTTGGAGATCTCAAGTCTAAGGATACTTACACGCTTTCCATATTGAGATTATATCACTAATTGCCCCTCCGCACAATGTAAACACGCAGCCAGATTGTAATTTGAAATTATTTTTGTCAGATTGAAAACTGTCATCGCTTTACCTATTTATTTTGAAATCACCTTCTCCATATACTAAGAACATATCCTTAGTCCTTTGTAAGTACTTAAGGATGTTCTTTGCAGTCGCCCAATAAACCCCACCAGGGTCAGATTGGTATCTGCTCCTCAAACTGAGGACTCAAGATGCATTGGGACTAGTACACATCATAGCGTACACGATAGATCCAACTGTCGAGGCATATGGAATCTTACTCGTGTGATCCCTTTCAAAATGTGTCGTAGGAGACATCGACTTTAGAAGGCGTACACTATGTGACATGGACAAGAATCCTTTTTTGGATTGATCCATACTAAACGTCTTTAGCAATTTATCTTTGTATGTAGATTGCCAAAGACCTAGCAACCTTTTTGATCTATCTCTATAGATCCTTATTCCGAGAATATAGGTTACTTGGAGATCTGGTTCCAGCTATTAGAAATAAAGCACAAAGCTTGGCAAACAAAGTACCTTGGATATCTCAAGTCTAAGGATACTTACACGCTTTCCATATTGAGATTATATCACTAATTGGCCCTCCGAACAATGTAAACACGTAGCCAAATTGTGATTTGAAATCATTTTTGTCAGATTGAAAACTGGCATCAGTATACCTATTTATTTTGAAATCACCTTCTCCATAGACTATGAACATATCCTTAGTCATTTGTAAGTGCTTAAGGATGTTCTTTGCAGCTTGCCCAATAACCCCCACCAGGGACAGATTGGTATCTCGCTCTTCAAACTGAGAGCACAAGATGCATCGGGCCTAGTACACATCATAGCGTATATGATAGATCTAACTATCGAGGCATATGGAATCTTTCTCATGTGATCTCTTTCAACATATGTCATAGGAGACATCGACTTTGGAAGGCGTACACTGTGTGACAGGGGTAAGAATCCTTTTTTGGATTGATCCATACTAAACGTCTTTAGCATTTTATGTATGTATGTAGATTGCGAAAGTCCTATCAACCTTTTGGATCAATCTCTATAGATCCTTATTCGGAGAATATAGGTTACTTGGAGATCAGGTTCTAGCTATTAGAATTAAAGCACAAAGCTTAGCAAACAAAGTACCTTTGAGATCTCAAGTCTAAGGATACTTAAACGCTTTCCATATTGAGATTATATCACTAATTGCCACTCCGCACAATGTAAACACGTAGCCAGATTGTAATTTGAAATTATTTTTGTCAGATTGAAAACTGGCTTCGCTTTACCTATTTATTTTGAAATCACCTTCTCCATATACTAAGAACATATCCTTAGTCCTTTGTAAGTACTTAAGGATGTTCTTTGCAGTCGCCTAATAACCCTCACCAGGGTCAGATTGGTATCTGCTCGTCAAACTGAGAGCACAAGATGCATCGGGCCTAGTACACGTCATAACGTACGTGATAGGTCTAACTATCGAGGCAAATGGAATCTTACTCATGTGATCTCTTTCAACATGTGTCTTAGGAGACATCGACTTTGGAAGGCGTACACTGTGTGACATGGGTAAGAATCCTTTTTTGGAATGATCCATACAAAACGTCTTTAGCATTTTATCTATGTATGTAGATTGCGAAAGACCTAGCAACCTTTTGGATCTATCTCTATAGATCATTATTCCGAGAATATAGGTTACTTGGAGATCTGGTTCCAGCTATTAGAATTAAAGCACAAAGCTTAGCAAACAAAGTACCTTGGAGATCTCAAGTCTAAGGATACTTACACGCTTTCCATATTGAGATTATATCACTAATTGCCCCTCCGCACAATGTAAACACGCAGCCAGATTGTAATTTGAAATTATTTTTGTCAGATTGAAAACTGTCATCGCTTTACCTATTTATTTTGAAATCACCTTCTCCATATACTAAGAACATATCCTTAGTCCTTTGTAAGTACTTAAGGATGTTCTTTGCAGTCGCCCAATAAACCCCACCAGGGTCAGATTGGTATCTGCTCCTCAAACTGAGGGCTCAAGATGCATTGGGACTAGTACACATCATAGCGTACACGATAGATCCAACTGTCGAGGCATATGGAATCTTACTCGTGTGATCCCTTTCAAAATGTGTCGTAGGAGACATCGACTTTAGAAGGCGTACACTATGTGACATGGAGAAGAATCCTTTTTTGGATTGATCCATACTAAACGTCTTTAGCAATTTATCTTTGTATGTAGATTGCCAAAGACCTAGCAACCTTTTTGATCTATCTCTATAGATCCTTATTCCGAGAATATAGGTTTCTTGGAGATCTGGTTCCAGCTATTAGAAATAAAGCACAAAGCTTGGCAAACAAAGTACCTTGGATATCTCAAGTCTAAGGATACTTACACGCTTTCCATATTGAGATTATATCACTAATTGGCCCTCCGAACAATGTAAACACGTAGCCAAATTGTGATTTGAAATCATTTTTGTCAGATTGAAAACTGGCATCAGTATACCTATTTATTTTGAAATCACCTTCTCCATAGACTATGAACATATCCTTAGTCATTTGTAAGTGCTTAAGGATGTTCTTTGCAGTTGCCCAATAACCCCCACCAGGGACAGATTGGTATCTGCTCTTCAAACTGAGAGCACAAGATGCATCGGGCCTAGTACACATCATAGCGTATATGATAGATCTAACTATCGAGGCATATGGAATCTTTCTCATGTGATCTCTTTCAACATATGTCATAGGAGACATCGACTTTGGAAGGCGTACACTGTGTGACAGGGGTAAGAATCCTTTTTTGGATTGATCCATACTAAACGTCTTTAGCATTTTATGTATGTATGTAGATTGCGAAAGTCCTATCAACCTTTTGGATCAATCTCTATAGATCCTTATTCGGAGAATATAGGTTACTTGGAGATCGGGTTCTAGCTATTAGAATTAAAGCACAAAGCTTAGCAAACAAAGTACCTTTGAGATCTCAAGTCTAAGGATACTTAAACGCTTTCCATATTGAGATTATATCACTAATTGCCACTCCGCACAATGTAAACACGTAGCCAGATTGTAATTTGAAATTATTTTTGTCAGATTGAAAACTGGCTTCGCTTTACCTATTTATTTTGAAATCACCTTCTCCATATACTAAGAACATATCCTTAGTCCTTTGTAAGTACTTAAGGATGTTCTTTGCAGTCGCCTAATAACCCTCACCAGGGTCAGATTGGTATCTGCTCGTCAAACTGAGAGCACAAGATGCATCGGGCCTAGTACACGTCATAACGTACGTGATAGGTCTAACTATCGAGGCAAATGGAATCTTACTCATGTGATCTCTTTCAACATGTGTCTTAGGAGACATCGACTTTGGAAGGCGTACACTGTGTGACATGGGTAAGAATCCTTTTTTGGAATGATCCATACAAAACGTCTTTAGCATTTTATCTATGTATGTAGATTGCGAAAGACCTAGCAACCTTTTGGATCTATCTCTATAGATCATTATTCCGAGAATATAGGTTACTTGGAGATCTGGTTCCAGCTATTAGAATTAAAGCACAAAGCTTAGCAAACAAAGTACCTTGGAGATCTCAAGTCTAAGGATACTTACACGCTTTCAATATTGAGATTATATCACTAATTGCCCCTCCGCACAATGTAAACACGTAGCCAGATTGTGATTTGAAATCAATTTTGTCAGATTGAAAACTGGCATCAGTATACCTATTTATTTTGAAATCACCTTCCCCATATACTAAGAACAATCCTTAGTCCTTTGTAAGTACTTAAGGATGTTCTTCGCAGTCGCCCAATAACCCCCACCAGGGTCAGATTGGTATCTGCTCATCAAATTGAGAGCATAAGATGCATCGGGCCTAGTACGCAGCATAGTGTACATTATAGATCCAACTGTCGAGGCATATGGAATCTTACTCATGTTATCCCTTTCAACATGTGTCTTAGGAGACATCGACTTTGGAAGGCGTACACTATGTGACATGGGTAAGAATCCTTTTTTGGATTGATCATAATAAACGTCTTTAGCATTTTATCTATGTATGTAGATTGCGAAAGAACAAGCAACCTTTTAGATCTATCTCTATAGATCCTTATTCCGAGAAAATTGGTTACTTGGAGATCTGGTTCCAGCTATTAGAATTAAAGCACAAAGCTTAGCAAACAAAGTACCTTGGAGATCTCAAGTCTAAGGATACTTACACGCTTTCCATATTGAGATTATATCACTAATTGCCCCTCCGCACAATGTAAACACGTAGCCAGATTGTGATTTGAAATCAATTTTGTCAGATTGAAAACTGGCATCAGTATACCTATTTATTTTGAAATCACCTTCTCCATAGACTATGAACATATGCTTAGTCATTTGTAAGTGCTTAAGAATGTTCTTTGCAGTCGCCCAATAACCCCCACCAGCGTCAGATTGGTATCTGCTCTTCAAACTGAGAGCACAAGATGCATCGGGCCTAGTACACATCATAGCGTACGTGATAGATCTAACTATCGAGGCATATGGAATCTTACTCTTGTGATCTCTTTCAACATGTGTCTTAGGAGACATCGACTTTGGAAGGCGTACACTGTGTGACATGGGTAAGAATCCTTTTTTGGATTGATCCATACAAAACGTCTTTAGCATTTTATCTATGTATGTAGATTGCGAAAGACCTAGCAACCTTTTGGATCTATCTCTATAGATCCTTATTCAGAGAATATAGGTTACTTGGAGATCTGGTTCCAGCTATTAGAATTAAAGCACAAAGCTTAGCAAACAAAGTACCTTGGAGATCTCAAGTCTAAGGATACTTACACGCTTTCCATATTGAGATTATATCACTAATTGCCCCTCCGCACAACGTAAACACGTAGCCAGATTGTGATTTGAAATCAATTTTGTCAGATTGAAAACTGGCATCAGTATACCTATTTATTTTGAAATCACCTTCTCCATATACTATGAACATATCCTTAGTCATTTGTAAGTGCTTAAGGATGTTCTTTGCAGTCGCCCAATAACCCTCACCAGGGTCAGATTGGTATCTGCTCGTCAAACTGAGAGCACAAGATGCATCGGGCCAAGTACACATCATAGCGTATATGATAGATCCAACTGTCGAGGCATATGGAATCTTTCTCATGTGATCCCTTTCAACATGTGTCATAGGAGACATCGACTTTGGAAGGCGTACACTGTGTGACACGGGTAAGAATCCTTTTTTGGATTGATCCATACTAAACGTCTTTAGCATTTTATCTATGTATGTAGATTGCGAAAGACCAAGCAACCTTTTGGATCTATCTCCGTAGATCCTTATTCCGAGAATATGGGTTACTTGGAGATCTGGTTCCGGCTATTAGAATTAAAGCACAAAGCTTGGCAAACAAAGTACCTTGGAGATCTCAAGTCTAAGGATACTTACAGGCTTTCCATATTGAGATTATATCACTAATTGCCCCTCCGCACAATGTAAACACATAGCCAAATTGTGATTTGAAATCATTTCTGTTAGATTGAAAACAGGCATCAGTATACCTATTTATTTTGAAATCACCTTCTCCATATACTATGAACATATCCTTAGTCATTTGTAAGTGCTTAAGGATGTTCTTTGCAGTCGCCCAATAACCCTCACCAGGGTCAGATTGGTATCTGCTCGTCAAACTGAGAGCACAAGATGCATCGGGCCAAGTACACATCATAGCGTATATGATAGATCCAACTGTCGAGGCATATGGAATCTTTCTCATGTGATCCCTTTCAACATGTGTCATAGGAGACATCGACTATGGAAGGCGTACACTGTGTGACATAGGTAAGAATCCTTTTTTGGATTGATACATACTAAACGTCTTTATCATTTTATCTATGTATGTAGATTGCGAAAGACCTAGCAACCTTTTAGACCTATCTCCATAGATCCTTATTCAGAGAATATAGGTTACTTGGAGATCTGGTTCCAGCTATTAGAATTAAAGCACAAAGCTTAGCAAACAAAGTACCTTGGAGATCTCAAGTCTAAGGATACTTACACGCTTTCCATATTGAGATTATATCACTAATTGCCCATCCGAACAATGTAAACACGTAGCCAGATTGTGTTTTGAAATCATTTTTGTCAGATTGAAAACTGGCATCAGTATACCTATTTATTTTGAAATCACCTTTTCCATATGCTAAGAACATATCCTTAGTCCGTTGTAAGTACTTAAGGATGTTCTTTGCAGTCGCCCAATAAGCCCCACCAGGGTCAGATTGGTATCTGCTCGTCAAACTGAGAGCACAAGATGCATCGGGCCTAGTACACATCATAGCGTATATGATAGATCCAACTGTCGAGGCATATAGAATCTTTCTCATGTGATCTCTTTCAACATGTGTCATAGGAGACATCGACTTTGGAAGGCGTACACTGTGTGACATGGGTAAGAATCCTTTTTTAGATTGATCCATAGTAAACGTCTTTAGCATTTTATCTATGTATGTAGATTGCGAAAGACCTCGCAACCTTTTAGATCTATCTCCATAGATCCTTATTCAGAGAATATAGGTTACTTGGAGATCTGGTTCCATCTATTAGAATTAAAGAACAAAGCTTAGCAAACAAAGTACCTTGGAGATCTCAAGTCTAAGGATACTTACACGCTTTCCATATTGAGATTATATCACTAATTGCCCGTCCGCACAATGAAAACACGTAGCCAGATTGTGATTTGAAATCATTTTGGTCAGAATGAAAACTGCCATCAGTATACCTATTTATTTTGAAATCACCATCCCCATATACTAAGAACTTAAGGATGTTCTTTGCAGTCGCCTAATAAACCCCACCAGGGGCAGATTGGTATCTGCTCGTCAAACTGAGGGCTCAAGATGTATCGGGACTAGTACACATCATAGCGTACATGATAGATCCAGCTGTCGAGACATATGGAATCTTACTCATGTTATCCCTTTCAACATGTGTCTTAGTAGACATCGACTTTGGAAGGCGTACAATGTGTGACATGGGTAAGAATCCTTTTTATTTTGAAATCACCTTCTCCATATACTATGAAAATATCCTTAGTCATTTGTAAGTGATTAAGGATGTTCTTTGCAGTCGCCCAATAACCCCCACCAGGGTCAGATTGGTATCTGCTCGTCAAACTGAGAGCACAAGATGCATCTGGCCTAGTATACATCATTGCGTACGTGATAGATCTAACTATCGAGGCATATGGAATCTTACTCATGTGATCTCTTTCAACATGTGTCTTAGGAGACATCGACCTTGGAAGGCGTACACTGTGTGATTTTGGATTGATCCATACTAAACGTCTTTAGCATTTTATCTATGTATGTAGATTGCGAAAGACCTAGCAACCATTGGGATCTATCTCTATAGATCCTTATTCCGAAAATATAGGTTACTTGGAGATCTGGTTCCAGCTATTAGAATTAAAGCACAAAGCTTAGAAAACAAAGTACCTTGGAGATCTCAAGTCTAAGGATACTTACACACTTTCCATATTGAGATTATATCACTAATTGCCCCTCCGCACAACGTAAACACGTAGCCAGATTGTGATTTGAAATCAATTTTGTCAAATTGAAAACTGGCATCAGTATACCTATTTATTTTGAAATCACCTTCCCCATATACTAAGAACATATCCTTAGTCATTTGTAAGTACTTAAGGATGTTCTTCGCAGTCGCCCAATAACCCCCACCAGGGTCAGATTGGTATCTGCTCATCAAACAGAGAGCATAAGATACATCGGGCCTAGTACGCATCATAGCGTACATTATAGATCCAACTGTCGAGGCTTATGGAATCTTACTCATGTTATCCCTTTCAACATATGTCTTAGGAGACATCGACTTTGGAAGGCGTACACTATGTGACATGGGTAAGAATCCTTTTTTGGATTGATCCGTACTAAACGTCTATAGCATTTTATATATGTATGTAGATTGCGAAAGACCTAGCAACCTTTTGGATCTATCTCTATAGATCCTTATTCCGAGAATATAGGTTACTTGGAGATCTCGGTTCCAGCTTATTAGAATTAAAGCACAAAGCATAGCAAACAAAGTACCTTGGAGATCTCAAGTCTAAGGATACTTACACGCTTTCCATATTGAGATTATATCACTAATTGCCCCTCCGCACAATGTAAACACGTAGCCGTATTGTAATTTGAAATTATTTTTCTCGATTGAAAACGGCATCAATTTACCTATTTATTTTGAAATCACCTTCTCCATATACTAAGAACATATCCTTAGTCCTTTGTAAGTACTTAAGGATGTTATTTGCAGCCGCCTAATAACCCCCACCAGGGTCAGATTGGTATCTGCTCGTCAAACTGAGAGCACACAAGATGCATCGGGCCTAGTACACATCATAGCGTACATGATAGATCCAACTGTCGAGGCATATGGAATCTTACTCATGGAATCCCTTTCAACATATGTCATAGGAGACATGGACTTTAGAAGATGTACACTATGTGACATGGGTAAGAATCCTTTTTTGGATTGATCAATACTAAACGTCTTTAGCATTTTATCTATGTATGCAGAATGTGAAAGACCTAGCAACCTTTTGGATCTATCTCTATAGATCCTTATTCCGAGAATTTAGGTTTCTTGGAGATCTGGTTCCCGCTATTAGAATTAGAGCACAAAGCTTAGAAAACAAAGTACCTTGGAGATCTCAAGTCTAAGGATACTTACACACTTTCCATATTTAGATTATATCACTAATTGCCCCTCCGCACAACGTAAACACGTAGCCAGATTGTGATTTGAAATCAATTTTGTCAGATTGAAAACTGGCATCAGTATACCTATTTATTTTGAAATCACCTTCCCCATATACTAAGAACATATCCTTAGTCATTTGTAAGTACTTAAGGATGTTCTTCGCAGTCGCCCAATAACCCCCACCAGGGTCAGATTGGTATCTGCTCATCAAACAGAGAGCATAAGATACATCGGGCCTAGTACGCATCATAGCGTACATTATAGATCCAACTGTCGAGGCTTATGGAATCTTACTCATGTTATCCCTTTCAACATATGTCTTAGGAGACATCGACTTTGGAAGGCGTACACTATGTGACATGGGTAAGAATCCTTTTATGGATTGATCCGTACTAAACGTCTATAGCATTTTATATATGTATGTAGATTGCGAAAGACCTAGCAACCTTTTGGATCTATCTCTATAGATCCTTATTCCGAGAATATAGGTTACTTGGAGATCTGGTTCCAGCTATTAGAATTAAAGCACAAAGCATAGCAAACAAAGTACCTTGGAGATCTCAAGTCTAAGGATACTTACACGCTTTCCATATTGAGATTATATCACTAATTGCCCCTCCGCACAATGTAAACACGTAGCCAGATTGTAATTTGAAATTATTTTTCTCAGATTGAAAACTGGCATCAATTTACCTATTTATTTTGAAATCACCTTCTCCATATACTAAGAACATATCCTTAGTCCTTTGTAAGTACTTAAGGATGTTCTTTGCAGTCGCCTAATAACCCCCACCAGGGTCAGATTGGTATCTGCTCGTCAAACTGAGAGCACACAAGATGCATCGGGCCTAGTACACATCATAGCGTACATGATAGATCCAACTGTCGAGGCATATGGAATCTTACTCATGGAATCCCTTTCAACATATGTCATAGGAGACATGGACTTTAGAAGATGTACACTATGTGACATGGGTAAGAATCCTTTTTTGGATTGATCAATACTAAACGTCTTTAGCATTTTATCTATGTATGCAGAATGTGAAAGACCTAGCAACCTTTTGGATCTATCTCTATAGATCCTTATTCCGAGAATTTAGGTTTCTTGGAGATCTGGTTCCCGCTATTAGAATTAGAGCACAAAGCTTAGCAAACAAAGTACCTTGGGGATCTCAAGTCTAAGGATACCTACACGCTTTCCATATTGAGATTATATCACTAATTGCCCTTTCCGCACAATGTAAACACTTAGCCAGATTGTGATTTGAAATCATTTTTGTCAGATTGAAAACTGGCATCAGTATACCTATTTATTTTGAAATCACCTTCTCCATATACTAAGAACATATCCTTAGTCCTTTGTAAGTACTTAAGGATGTTCTTTGCAGTCGCCCAATAACCCCCACCAGGGTCAGATTGGTATCTGTTCGTCCAACTGAGAGCACAAGATGCAACGGGCCTAGTACAAATCATAGCGTACATGATAGATCCAACTGTCGAGGCATATGGAATCTTACTCATGTGATCCCTTTCAACATGTGTCTTAGGAGACATCGACTTTGGAAGGCGTACACTATGTGACATGGGTAAGAATCCTTTTTTGGATTGATCCATACTAAACGTGTTTAGCATTTTATCTATGTATGTAGATTGCGAAAGACCTAGCAACCTTTTGGATCTATGTCTATAGATCCTTATTCTGAGAATATAGGCTACTTTTCCAAGGTCTTTCATGAAGAATTGTTTGGACAACAAAACTTTAACTATTTGCAAGACAGGTATATCGTTTCCCATTAGCAATATGTCATCTACATAAAGCAATAAGAAAATGATTGCACTCCCACTAACCTTCTTGTATACACAAGGCTTATCCATATTTTGAATGAAACCAAACTATTTGATTATTTCATCAAAACGGATATTCTAACTCCTAGAACCTTGCTTAAGTCCATAAATGGACCTTTGCAGTTTGCACACCTTTGTGCTATTATTAGATGTGAAACCCTTAGGTTGTGTCATATACACTTCCTCAGTCAAATTTCCATTTAGGAAAGCTGTTTTCTCATCTATTTGCCAAATCTCATTATTATGATGAGCAATAATGGCTAGGAGTATCCTAATAGATTTTAACATGGCTACTGGCAAGAAGGTTTCATCATTGTCAATACCATGTTGTTGACAATAACCCTTCGGCACTAGACGTGCTTTATAGGTAACTAAGTTACCATCCATGTCCGTTTTCTTCTTGAAAACCCACTTGCACCCAGTAGGTTTAACTTATTTGGGTGGATCAACTAAAGTCCATACTAGGTTTTCGTACGTGGAATCTATCTCTGACTTCATGGCCTCAAGCCATTTGCTAGATTCTGAACTTTTCTGAACATCTTTGTAGGTAGTAGGCTCATCTTCATCTATGAGCAATACGTCATTGTGGTCACTAATGAGAAATCTATATCTCTCAAGTGCCACACATATCCTACTAGATCTGTGAGGTTCTTGTGTATTAGAAGGTTCATGTATTGTCTCAATAGATGTGGGGTTAGATGGTTGATCCTCGTTTATTTGATCTTCATGAACTTCATTAAGTTTAATCTTACTCACACTGTCCCCTTTGAGCATGTGCTCCTTCTCTAAGAATACAACATGCTTCAAAATAAACAATTTATTTTTAGAAGGGAATTAGAAGTAATATCCGAAAGATTCTTTTGGATATCCCACAAACAAACACTTGTCAGACTTACTATCAAGTTTATCTGACTGTGGCCTTTTGACAAAGGCAGGACAACCCCATCTCGCAAGTGAGATAACTTTGGTTTCTTACCAAAGAACATCTCAAATGGGGTAGAATCAACTATTTTTGTCGGAACTCTGTTTAGTATATAAACAGAAGTTTCTAGTGCATGCCCCAAAACAATTTTGTTAGGTCTGTAGAAGCCATCATGGTTCGTACTATGTCTAGAAGGGTCCGATTCCTTCTCTCTGATACACCGTTATTGTAACACCCCACGACTACGTACCCGATGTCGCCCCGTCCTGTAGGATAAGGGGTCTTTAGAACGAGGTATAAACTATAAAGGCAATCTCCAAAAGGATCAACTTAGATAAATAAAGAAATACTCTTATTACATTAGGCTCAACCTGGTGCAAAACGGAATAAAACAAAATATTATTTAGAAGCATAAGCAACAAATGTCTCCTAGAACGGATAGAGAAAATAGCAAAAGCTTCAGCTATTACATGCCCCGCTGACTCAGCACAGTCTATCCCCTGAAAACATGATGTAAAATAGTGTGAGAATAAATCTC
Source organism: Voacanga thouarsii (assembly GCA_026120185.1). Classification (NCBI taxonomy): domain Eukaryota; kingdom Viridiplantae; phylum Streptophyta; class Magnoliopsida; order Gentianales; family Apocynaceae; genus Voacanga; species Voacanga thouarsii. Next base: position 149,743 of record JANUWF010003389.1, read on the forward strand.
AGTAAGTCCTATGTGTGCACATGGTTTTTTAAATAGTTCATGTATGCAAAGTGTAAAACATTTGTAGAAATAATTTGGCAAGTCATAAACAATCTCTTTTCGCAAGGAGTGGGTTTTTCTCATTGTCACACTTTGTACAAAACAAATCCTCCACTCGGATAAAAGTCATGTCACCACACGTTGGGCTTCATGAGAACAAATTGGCTAAGGCACCACACTTTGTGCACCTTGTCCGGACCAGATTACCACACGTTGGGCGTTCTGATCAAGGTGAGTGTACAACCCACCGGGTGAGATACTCCTCCATCTCTACACCCAACAAAACCATCCGGGTGTCCACGCCGGGAATATAAGTGATACCATACCAGGTACACATGCTAGCTAGGACTGGCCTGACCAACCAACACTGTCGCCTTTTCAAGCAGAGTTCATCTTCTAGAGGTGGCCTCCTGCCAGAAGACTTACGCTAGCCTTCCAAGACTAGTATTGTTAGCCTACCCTTATTGAGTACTCAACGAACATATCCGTCAATTCCTGATTCAAAATATTTCCAAACCTTGGCTTTGTAAAACGTGGTTTTCTCTAAAAGATATTTCTAAAAAAATTTAAGGAAAAGAATAGTTTTCTTGATAAAATCGTTAGTTTGACAAAACCGTTTAAAGAATAAATATCCCCGTTTACAACCCAAGAAAACATATTTTAACAATAGCTTTACAAAGCTTCACAACATGGACTTGCCATCACAACCTTTAACAAAACAGTTTATAAAAGGACTTACCATCACAACATTTAATAAAAGAGTTTATTCAAGGACTTACTTGATATGCCTCAGATAAACGTGATAAATTCACAGTTGGCTTTCCTCAATTATCCACCTAATCTAAACCATATAACATCATGATCAGGGTCTCAATTAATTCAAACATGCTCTAATCCCATTTATTTTCACAACAATTCGCAATCCCCTATTTAATTCCAAGTAAACTATTCAATCCCCAAAGATCATATACTACGACCACATGTTTATCTCGCTAATAAACATCATTAAACTTTACTTTCGGCATCAAGGGAGGGTATTTCCTTACCTTGCAACTACCGGGTAATGAGGTCTCGATGCTCCTATGGTGATCGTCCCGAGTTCGCCTGAGAAGATGAGAAAAGCTACCTCATTTGCTCCTCTTAATCGAAAATTAAGGAAGAAGAGGAAATCGGCCTCTATAGGGCATGATTTAAGGGTAGAAGAAAGAGAAAAGAATCATTAGAGAAAACGGCATCAAGAGGTTAAGAGGATTTTTTCTTACCTTAAGGTGTGTCGGTTTTTTGCATGGAATAGCTCTTGAGTTTTCGAAAATTTGTAGAGAGAATTTGCTGGAATTTTCGTGTAGAATGGAGAGGGTAGACGGTTGCTAGGATTTAAAGTTGGAGAAGATTGGCTTAGGGTTAGATGGTGATGTTTAGAAAGACTCCTACTGGCTTTAGGTTTCTTGGACAGCAAGGGCGAAATTTCAGCTTGTTGTGCCCTTTGATGCTGGCCGAATTTAGGAGGGTGTAGTGGAGGAAAATATTCTGCAATTTGCTCCTCTATGCTGGCCAAAATACTACTCAAAAGAAGGCTGAATGTGTTCAGAATTTTGGGCCAAACAAGGAAGAGTTTGTGTGGATGTTGATGACTGAAAAATACTGTGCAAGGGGTGCGAAAATTCTGTGCAAGAGTAACAAGTTTTGGACTGTTTTGGCTGCTGTAATTCTACCAAAATTTCTAGAGAAAATTTGAGGGTTTTCGGTGCTGAAAATAACTTGATCAGCTGGGGTTTTTCAGTGGATTATGTGTGCAGAATTTCGGTTAGAGTAGGAGTTCATGGCTGGCCGAAATTCCTGCACAAAGCTGACCGAATTTTCTGTGTACAAGCTGAACGAATTTCAGTGATTTTGTGTGAATAAAATTCTGGTTTTGTGCAGCTAAGGTACCCTGAATTGATGAGGAATATTTAGGTGTGTTGAGCTAGGATTTATAGAGTTGGATTGTAGCTAAGAAGGGCTTGAATTTCGAACAGCTTAGGTTGATACAAAGCTGCCGAAATTCAGCTAGGAAAAGGAAGAAAATCCTAGTTGAATTTGGATTGAAATAAAATCTGATTTTATCAAGGATTTGGATAGGATTTCCTCTAGTCCTAGAAGAGTTTGGATTGAGCTAAAAGTCCTCCAAGAAGTGGCGGCACTTGCTGGAAATTTTTTTCCAGATTTTTAGCTAACATTCTAGGATTAAAATCAACAAGATTTCCTACTAGGAAAAGGACTCATTAATTCCACGTATCCATGGCGACATCTATCTAGCTAAAATCAAGCTAATATTTTAATTACTAGCTAGGGTGTTTTTTCGAAAATCCTGAGGAACACAAGCTGAAAATTAAAGGTGAACTTTATTCACATCAAAGTTCTTGAATTTAGGAAATAAATATAGAGACTTATTTACTTGGAGTAAAAATACTAAAATTTCTCTAGGATAGCTAGATTCTTTTTCGGCCAAGACAAGAAATGGTTTAAGGAAAAGAATTTCAAGAGGAGAAACTAACTTCACAAAAGGTAGGATTGGAACTCGGGTCACCAAAGGTAATCACCAACCTCCCCGCTATTCCAAAACAACTCCAATACTAATTTTTCTACAAGAAGTTCTTACCACCCCAATACTCATCCTTCCAAATCTTCGACCAAACCTCCCTTATCCAAATCTTTAACAACACAATTATTTCACATCAATTAATTCAAATGCAAGAGCAACGGAAAAATTCACATGCATCCATGCAAATAAAATTATTCTAGCTACCACATAAAATGCTATATGCTATGCAATGCATGACTTTTTCCCATAGGCAAAGGTGGTTTTGGGCGGGGTATTACATCCCCTCCTCCTTAAGATAATTTCTTCCCGAAATTCTGATTTCATACCCTTCGAGCATACCCGGATACTTTCGTCTTAACCATTCATCCATTTCCCACGTTGCATCCTGTGCTCCATGATAATTCCAAAGTATCTTCACCATAGGTATCTGCTTATTTCAGAGCGTCTTAATACTCCGCTCCAAGATCTTGACGGGTCTCTCCACATAACTCAGATTGGGTTGCAACTCCAACGGTTCCTCATTGAGTACATGACTCGGATCGGGGTTGTACCTTTTCAACTGAGAGACATGGAATATGTCATGCATCCCGGTTAGACCATCAGGTAGATCCAATCGGTAGGCAACCGGTCCAATTTTCTCCAATATCGGGAATGGTCCCAAATACCTAGGACTCAACTTCCCTCTCCTCGGATGTTTCAAGATTCCTCTACTAGGAGTCAACTTCAAGAATGCACGGTCACCTACTTGGAACTCCGATTCCCTCCTCCTAGTGTCTGCATAACTTTTTTGTCTGCTCTGCGCTGCCCTTAGCCTTTCCCGAATTAACTTAATCTTGTCCGTCATCTCCTAAATGCATACTTCACTAGTCTTTTTAACGTTCCCTTCTTCTGTCCATCCCCAGTATATCGGTACTTGGCATTTTCGCCCATACAGTGCTTCGTACGACGCCATTCCAATCGACACCTGATAGCTGTTGTTATATGCTAACTCCGCATGCGGTAAAGACTCAATCCACTTATCTCCAAAGTCCAAGATACATGCCCGGAGCATGTCTTCCAGTATCTGAATGACTCTTTCGGATTGACCGTCTGTTTACGAATGAACAGAGGTGCTGAATTTCAGGGCCGTGCCCAAGGACTCCTGAAACTTACCCCAGAACCTTGAAGTGAATCTAGGGTCCCTATCCGACACGATGCTCGACGGTACACCATGCAATCTTACAATTTATCGGGTATATGTCTGAGCCAACTTTTCCATCGAGTCCCTTACGTTTACCGGTATGAAGTGCGCTGTCTTGGTCAATCGGTCCACTACCACCCAGATCGCATCTTTGTGTGACTTGGTCATCGGAAGGCCAGTCATAAAGTCCATGGTCACCTCTTCCCATTTTCATTCGGGAATCGGTAACGGTTGCAGTAAACCTGTAGACTTCTTATGCTCCATCTTAACCTTCTGGCATGTTAGGCAGGTTGACACATGCTGAACTACATCCCTCTTCATTCCAGCCCACCAATATTTCCTCTTCAAGTCTTGGTACATCTTTACCTCCCCGGGGTGTATGGTGTATTTGCTCTTGTGTGCTTCGTCCAGTATCCTCTTCCTTAAGTCTTGGATGTCCGGTACACAAATCCGGTCCCGAAAGTATAATACTCTCTTCTCGTCGGTCCAGAAATCGCTTCCTCCTCTCGTGATCTCTTTCTCCCTGAAAGTTTGAAATCCTGTGCTGCCCTGTTGACCTGATACAATTTCCTAGTCCAGATCGGGTTTTAGGGTCAGGTTGCTCACGCAAATCTTCCTTTCTTGCACTTGTACCTCTTTCTCCAGGATATCCTGGACTGCCGACACCTCCTGTATTCTCAAGTATGCCATTTTCACCTTCCGACTTAGAGCGTCTGCTACCATATTCGCTTTACCCGGATGATAGTTAATAGGGCACTTATATTCTTCCAAGAACTCCATCCATCTACGCTGCCAGAGATTCAAGTCCTTTTGCGTGAAGATGTACTTCAAACTCTTTTGGTCCGTAAAAACCTCGTATTGTGCACCATACAAGTAATGTCGCCATTTCTTCAAGAAGAACACTATAGCTGCTAGCTCTAGGTCATGCATGGGATAATTAACTTCGTGCGGCTTTAGCTTCCTAGATGCATAGGCTATGACCTTCCCTTCCTGTATCAGCACAGCTCCTAGTCCTTTCTTGGATGCATCTGTATAGAGTGCATAGGGCTTATCAGCCTCGGGCAGGCTCAGTACAGGTGCTGAAATCAACCTCCTCTTAAGTTCTTGGAAGCTCTTCTCGCGCTTCTCACTCCAAGTAAAAATGACATCCTTCTTCAACAGTCGTGTCATCGGTGAAGCTAATGTAGAGAAGTTTTTAATGAAACACCGGTAGTACCCGGCCAACCCAAGGAAACTTCGTATCTCAGTAATGTTCTCCGGTTGTTTCCAATTAGCTACGACTTCTACCTTAGCAGGGTCCACTTTGATCCTCTCCTTGGATATCACACTTACTGAACTTAGCGTAAAGTTTGAATTCCCTTAGCTTCTCTAGGACCAACCTTAAGTGCTCCGCGTGGTCTTCCGGATTTTTGGAGTAGATCAAAATGTCATCGATGAATATAACCACGAATTTGTCCAAGTATGGTTGAAAAATGCGATGCATCAAATCCATGAATACTGCCGGTGCGTTGGTTACACCGAACGACATTACTACAAATTCGTAGTGGCCATACCGCGTGTTGAATGCAGTCTTAGGAATGTTGTCTTCTTTGATCCTCAACTGATAGTATCCTTGCCGTAGGTCCAATTTCGAAAAACAAGCAGCGCCTTGCAGTTGATCAAACAACTCATCGATCAAGGGTCAAGGGTATTTATTCTTGATCGTTAGATTGTTCAGTCCCCGATAATCGATACATAGCCTCACAGTTCCATCTTTCTTCTTGACAAACAACACCGGGGCTCCCTATGGTGATGTACTCAGCCGAATGTAGCCTTGCCTTAGCAATTCCTCCAATTACTCCTTTAACTCATTCAACTCTATCGGTGCCATCCGGTAGGGGATTCTGGATTTTGCTCCGGGAATCAGATCCACGGTGAACTCAACTTCCTGTTCAGGGGGTAGGGAAGTGAGCTCCGTAAGGAACACATCCGAAAAGTCTTTCACTACCTCCGTACTTTCCAAGGTACACTGGTCCTTTAGTTTGTTTAGGAGATACGCCAAGTATCCTGCACATCCTTTCTTGAGCAACTTCCGGGCTTTAGCTCCAGTAATAAGAAATTTTAGTTCCTTCTTTCGCTTGCCATTGAATTCAATTACATCCCATCCAGGTCTCACAAACTGCGCCGTCTTAATCTTGCAGTCCACACGAGCTCCGTGCTTCGACAACCAGTCCATGCCCAAGAACAAGTCATAACTGTCCATGGCCAGGATTATAAGGTTGGCCTTCAAAATCTCCTTCCCAACCTCAACTCCACAACTTCCTATTTTCTTTCCTGCTTCCACCACCTTTCCCAAGGGGGAACTAACTACTAGGGTATAAGGTAGCTCATTTCCTACCCAGCCCAGACGTGAAGCACATACTTTACTTACATAAGAGTGTGTAGATCTTGGATCTATCAGAACATTAACAAGACAACTTTGGATAGAAATGTTACCTTCGATCACGACGGCGTCCGCTCCGACTTCTTCTTGATTCAAGGCAAAAACTTTGGCCTTTACCTGGGGCTTCAGGCCTCCCGTTCCGGCTGGTCCAGCAGCGGCGCCTCTATTTCCTCCCATTGGTTGGGCCGGCGTGGTCTGCTCGGTCCTTAAGGGTTTGGGGCAGACGTTCCTCAGATGTCCTGGGTCTCCGTAGTTGAAACACCTTCTCACACCCCCGCTACCCCAACAATTTCTCTCGGTGTGGCCTCGCTTCCCACACAGTCAGCAGTTCAGGCTACCTTGCATTGATCCGGCTATAGGCACTCAAGGCTGCTTACCTCAACTTCCCCACGGCATAGAACCCGCAGGTCGCTTATTGCCTGAAGGCCTCATAGGTGGACGACTCGGTTGGAAGGGTCGGCTCACCAGTCGGTGCTGATCTTCTTTCTCCGTCCGAGAAGCTGCGTCCACAGTGGCAGTGAACGACGTTGGCAGTGATGGAGCCAACGCCTTCCTCAAATCTGGCCTTAGCCCTTTCACGAATTACCGGGTGCGCTTCTACTCCGTGTTTACCAAGCACTTACAGTATTTGGACAACTGCATGAATCGGGCTGCATATTGGGCCACGGTCATACCTCCCTGCCTGAGGGTCTGGAATTTGTCCTCCCTCTTCTTAGCCACCCATCGAGGAATGTACTCGGCCTAGAAAGCCTCTGTAAAATTGTCCCAGGTCCACTCCTTCTCCTCCTTGTCCCAATCACCCCGTACCCGCTGCTACCATGCTCGGGACGGTCCTTTCAGCCGAAAAGCAGCGAACTTCACCATCCTCTCTTCCGAGTATTGCAAAGTAGCGAAAATGTCCTCCATCTGCTCAATCCATTGCTCAGCTTTCTCATCCTGTTCCACCTCCCCCTAGAATGTGGGAGGCTGGAACTTCAGGAAACTCTCTAAAGCCTCATCCTCTCCCCGCGGTGGTTTCCTGGCCACCTTGTCCACTCTTTCGATCAAGTTCTGTAGGATCGAGGCCATCTTGTCGAAATCCTGACCCAAGGTCACATCCTGTGACCTCTCCGAAACTATCTCCTGCTCTCCTGGTAGGTGCTCTTCCACATCGGGGGTGGAACGACGCATCTGTTCAAACTCCGGGGTGGAGGATGCACTTTCCTGCACCGTTCTGCTATGCACAACTGTTCGGCGCCTTGGTGCCATCTTAATCACATTCACTCAGGGTCAGTTAGCTATCAAGGGGGAAAAGAATATGCTTAGGTGCATGATCAGTTGCTAGTAATGTACTCATCTAAAAGAGAATGTGATGATAGCGTACAGAGATAAATCAAGTAATAAACGAAACTCGTGCTTGTCATATAAACCATTCTTTGCAGAAAAGAAAGGGTCATCTCATACGATACCCTTTTTATTTAAAATGATAAATATGCCCTATAAGCCACATGCTCCCTTAAGGAAAAGATAAATAAACAAAGGTATGCAAATTCCAAAGAAAGAAAGAGTAAAAGCTGCTGGTCTTCTATGTTCGACTCTCCCTAGTTTCAACAGAGGTATCGGAGTCGTCAGAGGCCAGTTCCACCAGCCACCCCACGGAACTATCGGGTCTCCCTATGTAGTTCCTCGCGAAACTAACGCTCCCACTTGGCTGCCCTGACTCACCCTCTCATAGAGCTCATCCAATGCTAATCTAAATATACCCTTAGGCGCAGTCCTCTCACTCCCCAAGTCAGATGGATCAACCAACCCCTTTCTCCTTAGCATGGCATCTACACCCAGTCCATATCGGAGTCCACACCCCTTAGGACTCCCTTCTAGCTTCCTCTTTCCCTTATCTACCCCTCCTAGAGCCGATCGCCCATCGTCTCTCTCTCCCGAGATAACCTCCATTACCTCCTCGTCCTCTCTTTCTACCCCAACCATCTCTCCCTCGTTCTCATCGTCTCCCTCATTCCCTAGCTCATCTACCTCTCTCTCACTCAACTCCGTCATCTCCTCATCTCCCTCATCTTCCCCTAGACTCTCCTTGACCTCTATCTCCGTCTCAACCACCGAGTCGTCTAGCACCGACGGCTCACGCTCTCTCTCCGAATCGACGCGGGTGGATCGGCTACGGTAGTGGGGCAGTGGATTCCCGCAGCCAACGGGCCGCCTCGACAGTACCGATACAACTCTTTTAACCATCCTATAAATAAAAGATAAAAATTAGCACCAGGTCAGAATACTTAAGAAAATAGAACCCCATAAGTCAAGTAATTGTCTAAACCACGTCTCTGATACCACTTGTAACACCCCACGACTACGTACCCGATGTCGCCCCGTCCCGTAGGACAAGGGGTCTTTAGAACGAGGTATAAAATATAAAGGCAATCTCCAAAAGGATCAACTTAGATAAATAAAGAAATACTCTTATTACATCAGGCTCAACCTGGAGCAAAACGGAATAAAACAAAATATTGTTTAGAAGCATAAGCAACAAATGTCTCCTACAATGGATAGAGAAAATAGCAAAAGCTTCAACTATTACATGCCCCGCCGACTCAAAGACAGCCTATCCCCTAAAAACATGATGTAAAACAGTGTGAGAATAAATCTCAATAAGTCCTGTGTGTGCACATGGTTTTTTAAATAGTTCGTGTATACAAAGTGTAAAACATTTGTAGAAATAATTTGGCAAGTCATAAACAATCTCTTTTCACAAGGAGTGGGTTTTTCTCATTGTCACACTTTGTACAAAATAAATCCTCTACTCGGATAAAAGTCATGTCACCACACGTTGGGCTCCATGAGAACAAATTGGCCAAGGCACCACACTTTGTGCACCTTGTCCGACCAGATTACACACATTGGGCGTTCGATCAAGGTGAGTGTACACCCACCGGGTGAGATACTCCTCCATCTCTACACCCAACAAAACCATCCGGGTGTCCATGCCGGGAATATAAGTGATACCATACCAGGTACACATGCTAGCTCTGGACCGGCCCGACCAACCAACACCTGTCGCCTTTTCAAGCAGAGTTCATCTTCCGGAGGTGGCCTCCTCGCCGGAAGACTTACGCTAGCCCTCCAAGACTAGTATTGTTAGCCTACCCTTATTGAGTACTCAATGAACATATCTGTCAATTCCTGATTCAAAATATTTCCAAACCTTGGCTTTGTAAAACGTGATTTTCTTTAAAAGAGATTTCTAAAAAAATTTAAGGAAAAGAATAGTTTTCTTGATAAAATCGTTAGTTTGACAAAACCGTTTAAAGAATAAATATCCCCGTTTACAACCCAAGTAAACATAGTTTAACAATAGCTTTACAAAGCTTCACAACATGGACTTGCCATCACAACCTTTAACAAAACAGCTTTATAAAAGGACTTACCATCACAACATTTAATAAAAGAGTTTATGCAAGGACTTACTTGATATGCCTCGGATAAACGTGATAAATTCACAACTGGCTTTCCTCAATTATCCACCTGATCTAAACCATATAATATCATGATCAGTGGTCTCAATTAATTCAAACATGCTCTAATCCCATTTATTTTCACAACAATTCGCAATCCCCTATTTAATTCCAAGTAAACTATTCCATCCCCAAAGATCATATACTACGACCACATGTTTATCTTGCTAATAAACACCATTAAACTTTACTTTCGGCATCAAGGGAGGGTATTCCCTTACCTTGCAACTACCGGGTAATGAGGTCTCAATGCTCCTATGGTGATCGTCCCGAGTTCGCTTGAGAAGAAGAGAAAAGCTACCTCCTTTGCTCCTCTTAACCGAAAATTAAGGAAGAAGAGGAAATCAGCCTCTATAGGGCGTGATTTAAGGGTAGAAGAAAGAGAAAAGAATCATTAGAGAAAATGGCATTAGGAGGTTAAGAGGATTTTTTCTTACCTTAAGGTGTGTCGATTTTTTGCATGGAATAGCTCTTGAGTTTTCGAAAATTTGTAGAGAGAATTTGCTGGAATTTTCGTGTAGAATGGAGAGGGTAGACGGTTGCTAGGATTTAAAGTTGGAGAAGATTGGCTTAGGGTTAGATGGTGATGTTTAGAAAGACTCCTACTGGCTTTAGGTTTCTTGGACAGCAAGGGCGAAATTTCAGCTTGTTGTGCCCTTTGATGTTGGCCGAATTTAGGAGGGTGTAGTGGAGGAAAATATTCTGCAATTTGCTCCTCTATGCTGGCCAAAATACTGCTCAAAAGAAGGCTGAATGTGTTCAGAATTTTGGGCCAAACAAGGAAGAGTTTGTGTGGATGTTGATGACTGAAAAATCCTGTGCAAGGGGTGCGAAAATTCTGTGCAAGAGTAACAAGTTTTGGACTGTTTCGGCTGCTGTAATTTTATCAAAATTTCCAGAGGAAAATTGAGGGTTTTGGGTGCTGAAAATAGCTTGACCAGCTGGGGTTTTTCAGTGGATTATATGTGCAGAATTTCGGTTGGAGTAGGAGTTCAAGGCTGGCCGAACTTCCTGCACAAAGCTGACCGAATTTTCTGTGTACAAGCTGAACGAATTTCAGTGATTTTGTGTGAATAAAATTCTGGTTTTGTGCAGCTAAGGTACCCTGAATTGATGAGGAATGTTTAGGTGTGTTGAGCTAGGATTTACAGAGTTGGATTGTAGCTAAGAAGGGCTTGAATTTCGGTCAGCTTAGGTTGATACAAAGCTGCCGAAATTCAGCTAGGAAAAGGAAGAAAATCCTAGTTGAATTTGGATTGAAATAAAATCTGATTTTATCAAGGATTTGGATAGGATTTCCTCTAGTCCTAGAAGAGTTTGGATTGAGCTAAAAGTCCTCCAAGAAGTGGCGGCACTTGCTGGATTTTTTTTTCCAGATTTTTAGCTAACATTCTAGGATTAAAATCAACAAGATTTCCTACTAGGAAAATGACTCATTAATTCCACATATCCATGGCAACATCTATCTAGCTAAAATCAAGCTAATATTTTAATTACTAGCTAGGGTTCTTTTCGAAAATCCTGAGGAACACAAGCTGAAAATTAAAGGTGAACTTTATTCACATCAAAGTCCTTGAATTTAGGAAATAAATATAGAGACTTATTTCATTGGAGTAAAAATACTAAAATTTCTCTAGGATAGCTAGATTCTTTTTCAGCCAAGATAAGAAATGGTTTAGGGAAATGAATTTCAAGAGGAGAAACTAACTTCACAGAAGGTAGAATTCGAACTCGGGTCACCAAAGGTAATCACCAACCTCCCCGCTATTCCAAAACAACTCCAATACTAATTTTTCTACAAGAAGTTCTTACCACCCCAATACTCATCCTTCCAAATCTTTGACCAAACCTCCCCTATCCAAATCTTTAACAACACAACTATTTCACATCAATTAATTCAAATGCAAGAGCAACGGAAAAATTCACATGCATCCATGCAAATAAAATTATTCTAGCTACCACATAAAATGCAAGATGCTATGCAATGCATGACTTTTTCCCATAGTCAAAGGTGGTTTTGGGCGGGGTATTACAGTTATATTGAGGTGTATGTGGTGGAGTACATTGAGACAATATCCCATTATCTCTACGATAAGTCAAGAACTCTTGGCTCAAGTATTCTCCTCCTCGATAAGATTTTAGAGTCTTAGTACTTTTGCCAAGCTATTTTTCTATTTTATTCTTGTAGACTTTGAACCTTTCAAAGGCCTCAGATTTGTATTTCATTAAATAGAAATACTTGTGTCAAGAGAAATCATCGATAAAGGTTATGAAATAGTTATAACCTCCTCTTGCTTATATTGACATTGGGCCATATACATCAGAATGTATGAGTTCTAATAACTCCTTAGCCCGTTCTCCTTTTCCTGGAAAAGAAGCTTTAGTCAATTTGCCTAGTAAACAAGATTTGTATGTGCCATATGGTTCATAAACAAATGACCATAAGTCACCAAGCTTGTGTAACTTAGATACACGATTTTCGTTTACATGGCCCAAACGACAATGCCATAAGTAAGAGGTGTTAGAGTTATTCATTTTAGGTTTCATATTATTTATATTAAGAACTGGATTATCCAAGTCTAGAACATATAAACCATTAACCAGAGTTGTTGAACTATAATGAATATCATTCAATGAAAAAGAACAATATTTATTCTTAAATATCAAATGAAATCCATATAAGTCTAAACACGCAACTGAGATAATGTTTTTCATTAAAACAGATATATAATAACAGTTTTGCAATTCTAGAATTAATCCCGAAGGTAGGTTCAGCTCGAATGTCCCCATAGCAAGTGCAGCAACCTTTGCCCTATTTGCATTACGTAGGTCCACATCACCTTTCTCTAGACTTCTATTGCTCTTTACTCCATGCAAGTGTAGGATTTCTAGATTAAATAATCAGATTAAACGCAGCGAAAAACAACAAGAAATCTAAGCCATGGATCACGGGTTTGCAGTAGAAACGGAAAAGGGAGAAGATCACGCTTATTACCTCGTGAAGCCGGAATTTAAAATTTTCTTGTTCCAAGAACGCTGGCGCGATCCAGTTCACAAAACCGGTTCACCGCAGCTCAACTGAAGTCTAAGTAAGAACTCCCTCTAATGATAATCCATACAAGGTTGAACGCTCAGAATCTCACAATTCTATGTTAGTAGAATTTAGGAGGATAGGGTTTCATCAAGAAGATAGAGGCAGAGAAACGGTTTCTCTGTAATTGCGTGAATAGTCTGTATATCTCTATCCCTAAGGAAACCGTTTCCTTATATTTATAGATTTATAATTACCGCAAATTGCAACTTAGTCCTTCAACATCCAATTGTCAACAAATTGGTCCTTGAAGTTTACTTAATTACAATTAGGTCCCATGAATTATAACAAACTTATAATTCACCTATAAATATATTCCCTTCTCTTAATTAACCCCACAATATTATCAAATAATATATTTGAGCATTCAAATCTTTATTGTGTGTGACCCATTAGCTTTCCTGGTCTTATTGGTAGCATAATATGAATTAATTCTAACAATATTAGAATTAATAATGCTTAATAAAATAAAGGATTAAATTTATTAATTCTCTAGTTAATAATTCCATATTTAGCATATCAAGAGTGACATCTAGCAATGACTCTTGACCACCCAAAGTCCAGAAAGTCAAGTGGCTTGACATGAACCTTTCAATAGAAAATTATCAATGCAATAAACTCCTTTCAACATACAATAGCTTATTCGGTCTAAAGCATGGAATTAGTGCCAACTCCCTCTAAAATATTATTAATTCTGGCCCGAATATTTTAGTACTTGTTCAAGAAATCCATTACTCGATATGTGTATCAATTGGAACCATTTCGATCACATAGTCGCCTTGGCCAAGGACTTTATGAGTAATGATTTCTACAAGTGGCCTTGAGATATACTCTCCTACTATTAGGAGTGGTGAATCCTTTATTGACCCTCTCAACTACTTTTGTTTACTTTACGGTGTACTCAATATCCATCCCATAGGCAGTTCTAGATAAGACTCCAAAGATTAGAATCAAAGTACAACGCTCGATAAACAAAGTACCTTGGAGATCTCAAGTCTAAGGATACTTGCACACTTGCTATAATGAGATTCTATCACTGACACTCAATAGTTATCCAAGTGATAATCTCGTAGCTAGGTTATCCAATGAACTTGTTCTAAAACAAGCATCCGCACGTTAATCCTGAGTATCCCAATACTCACGGATATGAGAACCACCGCTTGATCCAATCAAGAGATATAACATATGCTAGTCTTGGCGTATTGATAATATCCTATCTTATTAATACTATGACTGGGGATTATTTAAGTACAAACACTACATAGTGTAGTAGGAATCTCACATCATGATCTCTATTATGATTTCCTTAATGCTGTGTTGTACTAGGGACTTTATCTAACGGTTTGTACACATATTTAGACATAACAATCAAACTGAAAGATAAAGAATGCCTCTTATTAATTTAATATGTGATATACATGGTACAAGTGATTGCCTCTAGGGCACAACACTAACAGCAAGTTATTGCACAAATGAGATCCATATCCGGTATCTAATACCCATATCTCATTTCTAAAGGTAGTATTTATCTCCATCATAAACATACCCAGAGTAGAAGTAGAAGTGCTTGTAAGCTTCTCCTTTTTCCTTTTGTCCTTAATAGTCTCCAAGTAGGCTTTGCAATTGCGCCTCTAGTGGTCCATCTTCCCACAATGATGGCATGGGCCCTTGGTAGTTGTGTCCTTCTTGTTCACAGCACCTTTAGGCTTCATGGGAGCCTTCTTCTTCTTCTTTTGAAATTTCTTCTTAGAAGAGGAAGATTCTACCATTAAAACTATATTAGAATCCTTCTTCATGGAGGACTCCACAGTTTTGAGAAGATTGATCAACTCAGGAATGGTGGACTCAGTATTGTTCATTTGATAGTTAATCACAAATTGTGAGAAACTATTAGGCAAATATTGCAGAATTAAGTCAATACTTAAGTCATGATCCATTGCAAACCCGAGAGATCCAAGCTTCTCTATTAAGCCCAGCATCCTTCAGCCCATGAGTGGCCACAGAAGAACCCTCTACCATTTTGCAACGAAATAGTTTATTCGAGATCTCATATTTCTCAATTCTAGCTTTGGCATCAAACAGCTCTCGAAAATGTAGAATGGTCGATTGAGCATCCATATTCTCGTGCTGTTTTTGCAACTCAAGAGTTATGGATTCCAGCATAATACATTATGCTATATCACTTTCCTCCTTGCACCTTCTATGGACAACATGCTCTTCAACATGAGCATCTTGAGCTGGTGGTCGCAGAATATGAGCATCTAGCATGTAGAGCAACTTTTCTGATTTCAGAATGATTCTCAAATTTCTATACCAATCGAGATAGTTTGATTTAGTTAACTTATTGGTTTCCAAGATGCTATGTAGGTTTAAGTATGTAGACATGATGTAAGTAACGTAGATGTAATGATAGAGAGCATTAGCTACTTGTATATGCATATGATATGCAAATAATTAGGACTTTAATTAAGCGCATTTTTACTCTACCATTTTACTCAAACAAAATAGCCCCCACTACTGAGTCGGGAAAGCCCGTTGGAAGCTTTCCTAGTGGACTGGTATCCAAATTCCTCAAGAATAACCTTGGGTTTCCCTAATAAGCCACCCTTAAGTTCATTGGTAGGTATCCAATACCAATTACATCGTATATAACTACCGGATCATTGGGTGATTAACAGCTTTTAATCTTAAAGCCTTTTGAGCTACCCCAAATTTTCCTCTAAATTTTTTTATGCTTGAGTTTGCCTAACTGGGATAAATAATTTAGTTAAACCCAACCCATTAATCAGGAATTTAACTCCAGAGCTTGAACATTCCTAATGTCAAGTAGGCTTGGGTTTTCCCAACAACCTGGTCTCGAAAAAGGACTCTCGCTCTTACTATATTAACAGAAGGAATTAGGTTTAATATTAATTGAGGAATTTGTTCCTTTTAGTGATTTCATTGAATGGCATGCATAAAAATCAATAAATCACATAATTGATAATCATGGTAATAAAGTGATTATGTGGTATGGTTAGGGACTTTACCCTAAATTAATTTCTTTGAGCCATAAAAGAAATTAATATAGTTAACCCTATGTGTTAATGCATGATTTAAGTAGAAGGTCTTATCTTCTTGCCTTGTTTTGGTTGCCATCTCCAAAATTAAAATAATTCTATTCCTATCTAACCTATGTAAACTAATTACATAATTTTCTAAAGAGAGAAAACCTCGAGTTACATTCGAGGGGAGTTAGATGAGAAGAGAATTACATAAGAATTCTAGAGAAGGCATGACACGCAGGCCCTATTTCATAAAAAACCAAAACTAAAAAAATGCATGAACAGATATAATTGGTTGTAGTCCATAACCATCCACCATGCCATTGACTATGCTTAAACAAAATAAACATATAATTTTTATTATTCCAAAATCACTATTTAGGAAAAATAAAATAAATTCTAAAATTAATATTTTAGAAAAATACATTAATTTTAAATTTTCAAACTCACTAATTTTGAGAAAATACTTTTGGGTCCCGTCTCTGGCAACAAAAATGGTAGTCCTGCTAGCCGGTCAGCCGGCGGGGGTTAGGGAGGCAGTGCCCTATTGGAAAAATTTTTATTTTACCGCCTCTCATCAAATGAGATTTTTCCCTTACAAAATTCTATTCCATTTTTTTTAAATAGCTTAATCGTGTAAAACAAAGCAGAACCGATGCCAGTTTGGAAGCTGGAGCCTGCGCCAGATGTAGTCGGGAACAGTTGTAGAGATTTTAGAAAAATTTCCAGAAATAATTTCTGATGCCTTCTTCTTTTGCAAATTTTCAGTGAGAACAATTCTCAATAGTATTTTCTGTTTTGAAGCTCAAAACAACAACCAATTTGTTAGTTTAAACAAAACTAAAATAGAAAATTAAAATGAAATGGAAGGCAACAACCATGTTGCAAGAAAACATTTTTCTACAGAAAATTCTCAGCATCTAAAGAAAGCATCTTTCAATATACGCTGTGACTTTTACACAATCATATTATGCTACAGACCCAACCTATAATGCTCGAAATGATTTTGACTTGAGTGAAATCGATTTTCACAGCAAACAAAGATAAACACGAATACATGAAAAAAGTTTTTCATGCAAAAAACAATGTCTGTAAACCACACATAGCATGGCTCTGATACCACTGTTGGGTATCTGAGGCTCGTATCCTATACGACGCAGCAGAAGAATAAAACGAGATAACATCTCAGGATCCGTATATGTGTGGAAAACAAGATATAAAGATAAGAAAGGTAACGATTTTTTACCTTTCTTTGATCATCCGCAGAACAAAAATTTCTTCTTCAAGTCGAGGCGTGATTTAGCAATCCTCTTGATCAAAGTACATGAGAGTTGAACGTCCAACCACTATAATAATAGTGTGTGATTATCTCTAACATTAATCCACACAAAGGAATACTCAAGCACCAAGATTTTCTGTGCTAGCAAAAATAAGATGGCAGCTAGGGCTTTTCTTATTTTCATCAAAAGAAGACATAGATGAGAGAAGAGAAGAGAGTTTTTGGCGGCTGCTATTTTCGTGTGAATCACCCTCCTAGGGTTTTGGTTATATCATCATATAAACCGAAAAATTCACTAAAAAAACTGAAATCCTAAAATAATTAGAATTCCCTAATTGTAATTGGAAACATCACGTTCTCACAATTACAATTTGGACCACAAATTATAACTAATTATAATTTATCCACAACAACTTCTCTTTCTCGCAATAAACCCCGCTATGTTATCAAATAAAACCTCGAGTATATAATCCTCTATTGTGTGTGACCTATTAGGTTTCCTAGTCAATTGGTAGCGAACATGAATTAATCCAAACATCTTTGAGATTAATAATCTATAATTAATTAGAATTAATCATAATAATTCTAATCAGGATTGATTTATTAATTCATCAATTAATAAACCCATATTCCCAGATCATGTGCGGTATCTAGCAATACATCATGACCACCTAAGAGTCTAAAAAGTTAAGTAGCTTGACATGAACCATTCAATAACAAACTATAGTGTAGTTAACTACTTTCACCATACAATATCTCATTCGGTTTGGTGTATGGAATTAGTGCCAACTCCCTCCAGAATTAATTCTAGCCTAAATACAATAGTACTTGTACCAGAAACCCACTACTCTAGATGTGTATCAATTGAAACTATTTCTAATACAAAATCGCCTTGGCCAAGGACTTCTCAAGTAGTAATTCCTACAAGTGGCCGTGTGATATTTGCCGCTACTATTAGGAGTAGTGAATCCTTTATTAACCCTCTCAACTACTTTCGTTTACCTTACAATGTACCCAATATCCATCCCTTATGCGGCCCTCGATCGAGCTCCAGAGATTGGAATCAAAGTACAATGCTCAGCAAACAAAGTACCTTGGAGATTTCAAGTCTAAGGATACTTGCACGTTTGCTATATTGAGATTATATCACTGGCACTAACTAGTTATCCATGTGATTATCTCATAGCTAGGTCATCCAATGAACTTGTTCCATTAACAAGCATCTATGTGTTAACTTTGAGTATCTCAATACTCACGGATATGAGAACCACCGCCTGATCAAATTAGGTAGTCTAACATATGCTCGTCTTAATGCATTAATGATGTCCTGTCTCATTAATACTATGACTAGGGACTATTTAAGTACTAACACTATACAGTGTAGTAGGAATCGCATATCATGATCTCTATCATGATTTCCTTAATACGGTGTTGTACTAGGGACTTTATCGAATAGTTATATTACTTAAAAGGAAACAAAAGAAATTGTAAGATAAATAATACCTTTTATTAAAATAAAATGTGTCATATATAAAATGTACAAGTGATTGCCTTTAGGGCACAACACTAACAATCTGGTGCATTAGGGATGGTATGGTAGCACCCGTTTGAACAATGCACTTTAATATTTTATAACGACAAAGTAGGATGGTTATCAAACTTTTACTCTAATGGGAAGAAAAAATAAAGTTAGAAAAAGTAGAAATTTAATGGACAACCGTATATTATAGTTAAAAAATACCCATTCAGATGCGATGTTATAAGAAATTCAAAGATATCCTTGAGAGAAAGAACTGAACCAAAAAGCAGTTCCGGTCCGAATCGTATTATAGAAAGCAAGATTAGATCGGGTCCAATGGAGAAAATCGGCAAAGACGAAATAAATCAAAACGTATGGACATAGTCGCAAAATTGGCAAGATTTTTCCTCGAATTTGATTTGGATTGAAACGATATAAGAAAAATGAACCCAAAAAAAAAAAAATCGAGTTGTAGCGAATTGCAACCCGCGTTAGGGAAATATTAGTGGGGTAAAAAAATAAAAAAATTGATGTCAGAGAAATGGGGAAAATGGAAAAATAAAGGAATAAAAAGGCAAAAAAAAGGGAGCAACATGAGAACTTCCCTGGGGGGTCACCTATCCTAGTACTACTTTCGCTCAAGCACACTTAACTTCTGAGTTCTGATGGGATCTGGTGCATTAGGGCTGGAAAGGTCTCACTAGTTTGGCGCTACGCACTTTGATCTTTTATAACGACAAAGTAGGAGGGTTATCAGACTTTTTTACAAAGGGAATAACGGGAAGAAAAAATTAAGTTAGTAAAGGTGAAAAGTTAATGGGTGATCATATATTATAAGAAAAAAAATTCCCTCTCGGAAGTGAAGTTATGATAATTCAAATATGTGTGATAGTTAGAACCGAACCGAGAAGAGGTTTTTACTCGAATTGAACATATGAATATAGTGATGAATTTGGCAGGATACAGCTCGGGTTTGATCTGGGTTAAATCCAGGCGAGAAAAATAAGCAAAAATAAATAAATAAAGAAATAAGAACTCCATTACTTCAAATTGTTGTTAGCGTTAGGGATATATTAATGGAACAAATAAGAAATAAATCAAAATAGTTGTCGGAGAAATTGGGAAAAAGGAAAAAAAAGAGATAAAAAGTAGAATAGAGGGGTGCAACACAAGGACAACCAAGAGGTCACCCATTCTAGAACTATTGTCGCCCAAGCATGCTTAACTTCGGAGTTCTGATGGGATTCGGTGCATTAGCGTTGGTATGATTGCACCTATTTGGAATGATGTGCTTTAATATTTTATAAAGACATAGTAGGATGGTTATCAAACTTTTGCACAATGAGAATTACGGGAAGAAAAAATAAAGTTAGAAGAAGTGGAAACGTAATGGATGACCGTATATTATAGTTAAAAAATACCCATTTGGATGCGAAGTTATAAGAAATTCAAATATATCCTTGAAAGAAAGAACCAGACCAAAAAGCAGTTCCAATCCAAATCGTATTATAGAAAGCTAGATTGGATCTGGTCAGATGGAGAAAATTGGCAGGGATGAAATAAATCAGAACGTACGAACATAGTCGCAAACTTGGTAGGAGTTTTCTCCAAATTTGATCTGGATTGAAACACAATAAGAAAAATGAACCAATAAAAAAAACCCCCAAGTGTAGCGAATTGCAACGTGCGTTAGGTACATATTAATAGGTAAAAAAAAATAAATCAAAGTGATTGTCAGAGAAATGGGTATAAAGGAAAAATAAAGGATTAAAGAGGCGACAAATGGGGTGCAACATGAGAACTTCCTTGGGGGTCACCCATCCTTGTGCTACTTTCATTCAAGCATGCTTAACTTTGCAGTTCTGAAGGGATGCGGTGCATTAGGGTTGGTATGGTTGTACCAGTTTGGTGCTCTGTGCTTTAATCTTTTATAATGACAAAGTAGGATGGTTATCGGACTTTTGTATAAGGGGAATAACGGGAAGAAAAAATAAAGTTAGGAAAAGTGAAAACTTAATAGGCGATCGTATATTATAAGAAAAAAAAAATACCCTCTCTGATGCGAAGATATGAGAATTCAAATATCCGTGAGAGTTAGTACTGATCCAAGAAGCGGTATTTGCCCGAATCAAATTGCTGAAAGGGGTTTGACCGAATCGGATAAAAACTCCGTTGCTTCGAATTGTTGTCCATGTTATGGACATATTAACAGAGCAAATAAGAAATGAATCAAGACGGTTGTCTGAGAAATGGGGGAAAAGGAAGAAAAAGAGATAAAAAGGCAAAGAGCGGGGTGCAACACAAGGACTTCCCAGGGGGTCACTCATCCTAGTACTACTATCGCCCAAGCACGTTTAACTTCGGAGTTCTAATGGGATCCGGTACATTAGGGCTGGTATACTAGCCCCCGTTTGGAATGATGTGCTTTAATATTTTATAATGACAAAGTATGATGGTTATCAGACTTTTCCACCACCAGAATAACGGGAAGAAAAAATAAAGTTAGAAAAAGTGGAAACATAATGGACGACCGTATATTATAGTGAAAAAATACCCACTTGGATGAGATCTTATAACAAATTCAAATATATCATTGAGAGAAAGAACTGAACCAAAAAGTGATTCCAGTCCGAATCAAATTATAGAAAGTTGGATTAGATCAGGTCGGATGGAGAAAATCGGCAAGGACGAAATAAATCAGAACGTACGGACATAGTCACAAACCTAACAGGATTTTTCCTCGAATTTGATCAGAATTGAAATGATATAAGAAAAATGAACCAAACCCCCCCCCCCCGTTGTAGCGAATTACAACCTGCGTTAGGTACATATTAATGGGTAAAAAAAAAATCGAAGTAGATGTTAAAGAAAAGGGTAAAAAGGAAAAATAATGGAACAAGAAGGCGAAAAGTGGTGCGCAACATGAGACCTTCTTAGGGGGTCACTCATCCTAGTACTACTTTTGTTCAAGCACACTTAACTTTGGAGTTCTGATGGGATCTGGTGCATTAGGGCTGGTATTATCGTACGAGTTTGGTGATTTACGTTTTAATCTTTTATAATGATAAAGTAGGATGGTTATCGGACTTTTCTCCAAGTGGAATATGGGGAAGAAAAAATAAAGTTTGGAAAAGTGAAACTTAATGGGCGATCATATATTAAAAGAAAAAAATACCCTCTCAGATTCGAAGTTATGAGAATTCAAATATGCGTGAGAGTCAGAACCGAATCTAGAAGTAGTTTCTGCTCGAATCGAATTACAAAAAGCGGATTTGACCGAGTCAAATAAAAACTCCGTTCCTTCGAATTGCTATCCATGTTATGGATATATTAACGGAGCAAATAAGAAATAAATGAAGAAAAGAGGGGTGCAACACGAGGACTTCCCAAGGGATCACCCATCCTAGTACTACTCTTGCCCAAGCACGCTTAACTTCGGAGTTCTGATGGGATTCGGTGCGTTAGTGCCGGTATGGTCGCACCCATTTGAAATGATGAGCTTTAATATTTTAAAAAGATAAAATAGGAAAGTTATCACACATTTGGACAACGAGAAAAATGGGAAGAAAAAATAAAGTTAGAAAAAGTGGAACTTAATGGACAACCGTATATTATACTTAAAAATTACCCAATTGGATGTGAAGTTATGAGAAATACAAATATATCCTTGAGAGAAAGAACCGAACTGACAAGTGGTTCCGGTCCGAATCGAATAGCAAAAAGCTGGATTGGATCGGATCGGATGGCGAAAATCGACAGGGATGAAATAAATCAGAACGTACAGTTATAGTCGCAAATTTGGCAGGATTTGTCCATGAATTTGACCTGAATTGAAATGAGATGAGAAAAAAGAACCAAAAAAAAAAAAATTCTAAATGTATCGAATTGCAACCCGCGTGAAGGATATATTTTCGGAGTAAAATAAATAAATAAATCGAATTGGATGCCAGAGAATGGGGGAAAATGAAAAATAAATGAATAAAAAGGTGAAAAGAGGGGTGTAACACGCGAACTTCCAAGGGGGTCACCCATCCTAGTACTACTTCCACTCAAGCACACTTAATTTTGGGGTTCTGATGGGATCCAATGCAATAGGGTAGGTATGGTCGCACCAGTTTGGTACTACGCACTTTAATCTTTTATAATGACAAAATAGGATGGTTATCAGACTTTTTTATAAAAGAAATAATTGGAGGAAAAAATTAAGTGAGGAAAAGTGAAAACTTAATGTGCGATCGTATATTATAAGCAAAAAAAATACCCTCTCGGATGCGAAGTTATGAGAATTCAAATATTCATGAGAGTTAGAACCAAACCGAGAAGAGGTTTCTACCCGAATCGAATTGCAGAAAGTGGGTTTGACTGAGTCGGATGAAAAAAATCGTCAGAGACTAAACAAATAAGAATGCACGGATATAGTCACGAACTTGGCAGGATACAGTCCAGGTTTGATCTGGGTTGAAGCCTTGCGAGAAAAATGAGTAAAAAAAAAAAAACTACATTGTTTAGAATTGTTGTCCACGTTAGGGACATGTTAATAGAGCAAATAAGAAATAAATCAAAACGATTATATGAGAAATGGGGAAAAAGGAAAAAAAGAGACAAAAAGATGAAAAGAGGATGGCAACACGAGGGCTTCCCAGGGGGACACCCATCCTAGTACTACTCTTGTCCAAGTACACTTAACTTCGATGTTCTGATGGGATCCAGTACATTAGTGCTGGTATGGTCACACACGTTTGGAATAATGCACTGTAATATTTTATAATGACAAAGTAGGACAGTTATTAGACATTTCTACAATGAGAATAATAGGAATGAAAAGAAAAGGTTCAAAAAAGTGCAAACTTAATGGACGATAGTCTATTATAGTTAAAAAATACCCACTTGGATGCCATGTTATGAGAAATTTAAATATATCCTTGAGAGAAAGTACTAAACCGAAAAGCGATTCCGGTTCGAATCAAATTACAGAAAGCTGGATTAGATCGAGACGGAAGGAGAAAATCACTAGGACAAAATAAATCAGAACGTACAGATATATTCACAGACTAGGCAAGATTTGTCCACGAATTTGATCTAAATTGAAATGAGATGTGAAAAATGAACCAAAAAAGAATCTAGTTGTATTGAATTGCAGCTCACGTTAAGGACATATGAACGGGGTAAAAAAAAATCAAATTGGATGTCAGAGAAATGGGGAAAAAGGAAAAATAAAAGAATAAAAAGGTGAAAAGAGGGGCGCAATATAAGAACTTCCCAGGGGGTCACCCATCCTAGTACTACTTTCGTTCAAACACGCTTAACTTTCGAGTTTTGATGCGATCCGGTGCATTTGAGCTAGTATGGTTGCACCAATTTGTTGCAATGCACTTTAATCTTTTATAATGAGAAAGTAGGACGGTTATCAAACTTTATAACACAAGGCAGAACAGAAAGAAAAAATAGAGTTAGGAAAAGTGAAGTCTTAATAGTGATCGTATAATATAAGAAAATAATACCCTCTCAGATGCGAAGTTATGATAATTCAAATATGCATGACGGTTAGAACCGAACGGAAAACAGGTTTGTTCGAATTGAATTGCAGAAAGCAGGTTTGACGGAGTAGGATGAAAAAAATTGTTAGGTACTAAATAAGAATATACGGATATAGTCACGAACTTGGCGGGATACAACCCGAGTTTGATCTGGGTTGAAGCCAGTCGAGAAAAATAGCAAAAAAAGTAAATAAATAAAAACTGTTGTCTGCGTTAAGGACATATTAACGAAGCAAATTAGAAATAAATCGAAACGGTTGTCTGAGAAATGAGGGAGAAAGGAAAAAAAAAGAGACAAAAAGGAGAATAGAGGAGTCCAACACGAGGACTTCCCAAAGGGTCCCCCATGCTCGTCTACTCTCGCCCAAGCATGCTTAACTTCAGAGTTCTAATGGGATCTGGTGCATTAGTGCTGGTATGGTCACACCCGTTTGGAAAGATGCTCTTTAATATTTTATATTGACAAAGTAGGACGGTTATCAGACTTTTACACAACGTGAATCAATGGAAGAAAAAATAAAGTTAGAAAAAGTGGAAATTTAATAGACGACTATATATTATAGTTAAAAAATACCCACTCGGATGCAAAGTTATGTGAAATTTAAATATATCCTTGAGAGAAAGAACCGAACTGAAAATCGATTCCAATCCAAATCGAATTACAAAATGCTTCATTGGATCGGGTTAGATGGAGAAAATCTGCAGGGTCGAAATAAATAAGAACGTACGGACATAGTCGCAAAATTGGCAGTATTTTTCCCCAAATTTGATTTGGATTGAAACGATATAAGAAAAATGAACAAAAAAAAAAAAACCCCAGTTCTAGAGAATTGCAACTCGCGTTATGTACATATTAACGGGGTAAAAAAATGTTAGTATTGTGCCCTAGAGGCAATCACTTGTACATTGTATATGACACATTTTATTTTAATAAAATGCATTATTTATCTTACAATTTCTTTTGTTTACTTTAAGTAATATAACTGTTCGATAAAGTCCCTAGTACAACACTGTATTACGGAAATCATGATAGATACCATGATATGAAATTCCTACTACACTGGATGGTGTTAGTACTTAAATAGTCCATAGTCGTAGTATTAATGAGATAGGACATCATTAATACGTTAAGACTAACATGTGTTAGACTTCCTGATTCGATCAGGTGGTGATTCTCATAACCGTGAGTATTGAGATACTCAAAGTTAACATATGGATGGTTGTTAATGGAACATGTTCTTTGGATGACCTAGCTTTGAGATAATCACATGGATAACTATTTAGTGCCAGTGATATAATCTCAATATAGCAAACGTGCAAGTATCCTTACACTTGAGATCTCCAAGGTACTTTGTTTGCTTAGCCTTGTGCCTTGATTCCAGTCTCTGGAGCTTGATCGAGGGCCGCCTATGAGATGGATATTGGGTACATTGTGAGGTAAACGAAAGTAGTTGAGAGGGTCAATAAAGGATTCACCACTGCTAATAGTAGGGGTGAATATCTCATGGCCACAAGTAGGAATTACTACTCATAAGTCCTTGGCCAAGGCGTATGTGTATTGGAAAGGGTTCCAATTGAGGCACATTGAGAGTAGCGGGTTCCTTGTACAAGTATAATGATATTCGGGCCAGAATTAATATATATTCTGAAGGGAGTTGGCACTAACTCCAAACCGAATGAGATATTGTTTGGTGAAATGAGTTAATTGCACTGTAGTTTGTTATTGAAGGGTTCATGTCAAGCCACTTAACTTCCTGGACTCTTGGGTGGTCATGATGTGTTGCTAGATACCGCTCATGATCTGGGAATATGGGTTTATTAATTGATGAATTAATAAACCAATCCTGATTAGAATTAATAGGATTAATTCTAATTAATTATGGATTATTTATTTCAAAGACGTTTGGATTAATTCATGTTCACTACCAATTGATCGGAAAATCTAATAGGTCACACACAAAAGAGGAATATATACTCAATATGCTATTTGATAACATAGTGGGGTTTATTACCAGAAAGAGAGGTTGATGTGGCCAAATTATAATTAGTTATAATTGATGTGCCAATTTATAATTTTGAGAACTTGATGGGTTCCAATTGCAATTGGAGAATTGTTTGGAATTCTCAGATGTGGTTTTTGTAGAGGCTTTTGGTTATATGAGATATAATCAAAGTGGTTTTATTGTTGAGCAAGAAGTCATACAAAACAAACAAAAGGGCACATATGAAGGAATGGGTGGTAATGCTCATTTTTATCAACACACATGAAATAATGTGTGTGGGGCCATCCTCTCAAGAGAATAATAGAGATATGATCCTCATGTTCTCTTATACATCTCTCTCTCTCTCGTGTGGCTTCTTCTAAGAGGGAATCCAAGACTCTTCTTCTTCTTTCTCTGGTTTTGCTAATCAAGAAGAACAAGGAAGCTAAACCCCAACCACCATTGTTGTTTTTTGCTAGCACGGAAAATCTTGGTGCTTGTGTGAGATCCTCTGTGTGGATTTCTCTTAGAGATAATCATACACTGTGATTATATTGGTTGGACATACAACTCTTGTGGTGATTCTTCAAGAGGATTGCTGGATCGCGCCACAACTATCTTACTTGAAGAAGGAAAGTTTTATTTTCCACACAAATAAAGAGAGGTAAAAATTGTTATCTTTGTTTCTTTGTTTTATATATATGTCTTGTTTTCCACACATATACAGATCCTAGATAGTATCTTGTTTTTTTTTTCCGCTGCGTCGTATATGATATGCATGAGATACCTAACAAAAAAAAAGTAAATAAATCAAAGTAGATGTCAGAGAAATGGGTAAAAAGGAAATATAAAGGAATAAGAAGGCGAAAAGAGGGGTGTAACAGGAGAACTTTCGAGGCAGTCACCCATCCAAGTACTATTTTCGTTTAAGCACGCTTAACTTCAGAGTTCTGATGGGATCCGGTGCATTACAGCTGGTATGGTCAAACCAGTTTGGTGCTATGCACTTTAATCTTTTATAATGACAAAGTAAGACGGTTATCGGACTTTTGTACAAGGGGAATAACGGGAAGAAAAAATAAAATTAGGAAAAGTGAAAACTTAATGGGCGATCGTATATTATAAGAAAAAAAAACCCTCTTGGATGCGAAGTTATGAGAATTCAAATATCTGTGCGAGTTAGAATAGAACCGAGAAGCGGTTTCTGTGCTAATCGAATTACAAGAAGCGGATTTGACCGAGTCAGATAAAAACTCCGTTGCTTCGAATTGCTGTCTGCGTTATGGAAATATTAACGAAGCAAATATGAAATATATTAAGATGCTTGTCTGAGAAATGGGGAAAAAGGAAAAAAAGGAGACAAAAAGGGCGAAAAGAGGGTGCAACACGAGGACTTCCCAGAGGATCACCCATCCTAGTACTACTCTCGCCCAAGCATACTTAACATCAGAGCTTTGTTGGGAATGGTGCATTAGTGCTGGTATAGTGGCACCCATTTGGAACGATGCGCTTTAATATTTTATAATGACAAAGTACGATGGTTATCAGATTTTTGCACAACGAGAATAACGGGATGAAAAAATAATGTTCTAAAAAGTGGAAATTTAATGGACGACCGTATATTATAGTTAAAAAATACCACTCAGAAGTGAAGTTATAAGAGATTCAAATATACTTGAGAGAAAGAACCGAACCGAAATGCAGTTCTGGTCTAAATCAAATAGTAGAAAGCTGGATTGGATCGGGTCGGATGGTGAAAATCGATTGGGACGAAATAAATCAGAACGTATGAATATAGTCGCAAACATGGCAGGATTTGTCCACGAATTTGATCTGAATTGAAACGAGATGAGAAAATTGAATAAAAAAAAATCTAGTTGTATCGAATTGTGGCCCGCGTTAAGGACATATTAACGGGGTAAAAAAAAATAAATTGAATTGGAAGTTAGAGAAATGGGGAAAAAGGAAAAATAACGGAATAAAAAAATGAAAAAAGGGGCACAACACGAGAACTTCCTAGGGGGTCACCCATCCTAGTACTACATTCGCTCAAGCACACTTAATTTTAGAGTTTTGATGGGATCCAGTGCAATAGGGTAGGTATGATGGCACTAGTTTGGTGCTATAAACTTTAATCTTTTATATTGACAAAGTAGGTTGGTTATTAGACTTTTTTTCAATGGGAATAATGGGAAGAAAAAATAAAGTAATGAAAAATGAAAACTTAATGAGCGATCATATGTTATAAGAAAAAAAAACTCTCTCAGATGCGAAGTTATGATAATTCAAATTTGCGAGACAGTTCGATCTAAAGCGAGAAACGCTATCTAACCGAATCAAATTGGAGAAAGCGAGTATGACCGAGTCAGATAAAAAAAATTGTCAGGGACTAAATAAAAAGGAATGCACGGATATAGTCGCGAACTTGGCAAGATACTGCCCGGGATTGATCTGGGTTGAAGCCAGGTGAGAAAAAAGTGCCAAAAAAAAAATCTCTGTTGCGTCAAATTATTGTCCACATTAGGGACATATTAACGAAGCAAATACGAAATAAATCTAGATGGTTGTCTGAGAAATGGGGAAAAAGGAAAAAAAAGAGACAACAAGGCTAAAAAAGGGGTGCAACACGAGGACTTCCCAAGCGATCACTCATCCTAGTACTACTCTCGCACAAGCACGCTTAACTTCAAAGTTCTGATGGGACCCGGTGCAATAGTGCTTGTATGGTCACACCTGTTTGGAATGATGCGCTACAATATTTTATAATGACAAAGTAGGACGGTTATCAAACTTTTGCATAACGAGAATAATGGGAAAAAATAAAGTTTCAAAAATGGAAACTTAATGGATGACCATGTATTATAGTTAAAAAATACCCACTCAGATGCGAAGTTATGAGAAATTCAAATACACTTGAGAGAAAGAACCGAACCGAAAAGTGGTTCCGGTCCGAATTGAATAGCAAAAAGGATTTATCCACACATGGTAGGATATAGTCGCACACATGGTGGGGACGAAATAAATCAGAAGGTACAGATATAGTCGCACACATGGTAGGATTTGTCCAAGAATTTGATCTGAATAGAAACAAGATGAGAAAAATGAACCCAAAAAAAATCTAGTTGTATCAAATTGCGGCCCGTATTAAGGACATATCAATGGGGTAAAAAAAAAATATCAAATTGGATGTCAAAGAAATGGGGAAAAAGGAAAAATAAAGGAATAAAATGGCGAAAAGAAGGGCGCAACACGAGAACTTCCCAGCGGGTCACCCATCCTAGGACTCCTTTCACTCAAGCACACTTAATTTCAGAGTTTTGATGGGATCCAGTGCATTAGGATAGGTATGGTCGCACCAGTTTGGTGCTAAGCACTTTAATCTTTTATATTGTCAAAGTAGGACGGTTATTAGACTTTTTTACAAAGGGAATAATGAGAAGAAAAAATAAAGTAAGGAAAAGAGAAAACTTAATGGGCAATCGTATATTATTAAAAAAGAAATATCCTCTCGGATGCATTGTTATGATAATTCAAATATGCGTGACAGTTAGAACCGAACCGAGAAGCAATTTCTACCCGAATTGAATTGCAGAAAGCGAGTTTGACCGAGTCGGATGAAAAAAATCGTCAGGGACTAAATAAAAATGAAAGTACTTATATAGTCGCGAATTTGGCAGGATACAGCCTGGGTTTAATCTGGGTTGATGCCAGGCGAGAAAAATGAGCAAAAAAGAAAAGATACTCAGTTGCTTCGAGTTGCTGTTCACGTTAGGGACTTATTAATGGAACAAATAAGAAATAAATCAGGACGGTTGTCTGAGAAATGGGGAAAAAGAAAAAAAAGAGATAAAAAAGCGAAAATAGGGTTGCAAAACTAGGACTTCCTAGGGGGTCACCCAACCAAGTTATACTCTTGTCCAAGCACGCTTAACTTTAGAGTTCAGATGGGATCCGATGCAATAGTACTGGTATGGTCGCACTTGTTTGGAACGATGCGCTTTCTTATTTTATAATGACAACGGAGGATGGTTATCTAACTTTTGCACATCGAGAATAACGGGAAGAAAAAATAAAGTTTGAAAAAGTGGAAACTTAATTGACAACCGTATATTATAGTTAAAAAATACCCACTTAGATGCGAAGTTATGAGAAATTCAAATATATGTTAGTGTTATGCCTTAGAGGTAATCACTTGTACGTTGTATATGACATATTTTATTTTAATAAAAGACATTATTTACCTTATAGTATCTTTTGTTTACTTTTAGGTAAAATAATTGTTAGATAATGTCCCTAGAACAACACTGTCTTAAGGGAATCGTGATAGAGATTATGATATGAGATTCCTATTACACTGTATAGTGTTAGTACTTATCTAGTCCATAGTCGTAGAATTAATCAGGCAAGACATCATTAATGTGTTAAGACTAGCATGTGTTAGACTTTTTGATTTGATCAGGTGGTGGTTCTCATATCCGTGAGTATTGAGATACTCAAAGTTAACACATGGATGCTTGTTAATGGAAAAAGTTCATTGGATGACCTAGCTATAAGTTAATCACATGGACAACTATTTAGTGCAAGTGATATAATCTCAATATAGCAAACGTACAAGTATCCTTAGACTTGAAATCTCTAGGCACTTTGTTTGCTGAGCATTGTGCTTTGATTCCAATCTCTGGAGCCCGATCGAGGGCCGCCTATGTGATGCATATTGAGTACATTATGAGGTAAATGAAAGTAGTTGAGATGGTTAATAAAGGATTCACCACTCCTAATAGTAGGGACGAATATCTCCTGGCCACTTGTAGGAATTACTACTCGAGAAGCCCTTGGCCAAGGCAACTGTGTATTGGAAACAGTTCCAATTGATACACATCTAGAGTAGTGGGTTCCTGGAACAAATACTATTATATTCGGACTAGAATTAATCTATATTCTAGAGGGAGTTGGCACTAATTCTGTACTCCAAACCAAATGTGATATTGTATAGTGAAAGGAGTTAATTGCACTGTAGTTTGTTATTGAAGTGTTCATGTTAAGCCACTTAACATCCTGGACTCTTGGGTGGTCATGATGTGGCAGGGATGCAATAAATCAGAACGTACGGACATAGTCGCAAAATTGGGAAGATTTTTCCCCGAATTTGATTAAGATTGCAACGATATAAGAAAAAGGGACCCAAAAAAAAACCCCCAATTGTAGCGAATTGCAACCCGCATTAGGGACATATTAACGGGGTAAAAAAAAAAATCAAAATAGATGACAGAGAAATGGGTAAAAATGAAAAATAAAGGAATAAAAAGGCGATAAGAGGGACGCAACACGAGAACTTCCCAAGGGGTCACCCATCCTAGTACTACTTTCGTTCGAGCAGGCTTAACTTCAAAGTTCTGATAGAATCCGATGCATTTGGGCTAGTATGGTTGTACTAGTTTGGTGCTATGCTCTTTAATCTTTTATAATGACAAACTAGGATAATTATCGGACTTTTGTACAAAGGGAATAACGCGAAGAAAAAATAATGTTACGAAAAGTGAAAACTTAATGGACGATCATATATTCTAAGAAAAAAAATACCCTCTCGAATGTGAAGTTATGATAATTCAAATGTGCGTGATAGTTAGAACCGAACTGAGAGGCAGTTTCTATTCGATTCGAATTGCAGAATGCGGGTTTGATCGAGTCAGATGAAAAAAATCGTCAGGTACTAAATAAAAAAGAACGTACGGACATAGTCGCGAACTTGGTAGACTACAGTCCGGATTTTATCTGGGTAGAAGCCAGGCGAGAAAAATGTGCAAAAAAAAAAAAACACTCCATTGCTTCGAATTGCTGTAGCATTAGGGACATATTAACGGAGCAAATAAGAGATAAATCAGGAAGGGTGTCTGAGAAATGGGGAAAGGGCGAAAAAAAAAGGGACATAAAGGCAAACGAGGGATGAAACACGAGGGCTTCCTAGGGGGTCACCCATCCTAGTACTACTCATGCCCAAGAACGCTCAACTTTGGTGTTCTGATGGGATCCGGTGTATTAGTGCTGGTTAGGTCGCAACCGTTCTGAACGATGCGCTTTAATATTTTATAATGATAAAGTAGGACAGTTATCAGACTTTTGCACAATAAGAATAACGGGAAGAAAAAAAAGTTCGAAAAAGTGGAAACTTAATGGACGGCCGTATATTATAGTAAAAAAA
Organism: Voacanga thouarsii; assembly: GCA_026120185.1. NCBI lineage: Eukaryota > Viridiplantae > Streptophyta > Magnoliopsida > Gentianales > Apocynaceae > Voacanga > Voacanga thouarsii. Next base: position 182,119 of record JANUWF010003389.1, read on the forward strand.
TACCCACTCGGATACGATGTTATGTGAAATTCAAATATATCCCTGAAAGAAAGAACAGAACCGAAAAGCGGTTCCAGTACGAATCAAATTATAGAAAGCTGGATTGGATTTGGTCGGTTGGAGAAAATCGGCAGGGATGAAATAAATCAGAACATACGGACATAGTCGTAAACTGGGCAGGATTTTTTCCCGAATTTGATCTGGATGGAAATGAAATAAGAAAAATGAACAAAGAAAAACCCAGTTGTAGCGAATTGCAACCCGCATCAGGGACATATTAACGGGGTAAAAAAAAATCGAAATAGACGTCAGAGAAATGGGTAAAAAGGAAAAATAAAGGAATAAAAAGGCGAAAAGAGGGATGGAACATGAGAACTTCCCAGGGGGTCACCGATCCTAGTACTACTTTCGTTCAAGCATGCTTAACTTCAGAATTCTGATGGGATCCAGTGCATTAGGGCTGGTATGGTCATACCAGTTTGGTGCTATGTGCTTTAATCTTTTATAATGACAAAGTAGGACGGTTATCGGACTTTTGTACAAGGGGAATTATGGGAAGAAAAAATAGAGTGAGAAAAAGTGAAAACTTAATGGGTGATCGTATATTATAAGAAAAAAAATATCCTCTCGGATGTGAAGTTATGAGAATTCACATATCCGGGAGAGTTAGAACTGAATCGAGCAGCGGTTGCTGCCCGAATCAAATTGTAGAAAGCGGGTTTGACCAAGTAGGATAAAAACTCCGTTGCATCGAATTGCTATCCGAGTTATGGGCATATTAATGGAGCAAATAAGAAATAAATCAAGATGGTTGTCGGAGAAATGAGGAAAAAAGAAAAAAAAAAAAAAGCGACGAAAAGGAGGAAATAGGGGTGCAACATGAGGACTTCCTTGGTGGTCATTTATCCTAGCACTACTCTCTCCCAAGCACGCTTAACTTCAAAGTTCTGATGGGATCCGGTGCATTAGTGCTAGTATGGTTGCACCCGTTCGGAACAATGCGCTTTAATATTTTATAATGACGAAATAGGATGGTTATCAGAGTTTTATACAACAAGAATAGTAAGAAAAAAAAATAATGTTCGACAAAGTGAAAAATTAATGGACGACCGTGTATTATAGTTAACAAAATACCACTCGGATCTAAAGTTATGAGAAATTCAAATATACTTGAGAGAAAGAACCAAACTAAAAAGTGGTCCCAGTCCGTATTGAATAGCAAACTGCTGGATTGGATCGGGTCGGATGGAGAAAATCAGCAAGGATGAAATAAATCAGAACGTACAGATATAGTCGCAAACATGGCAGGATTTGTCCACAAATTTTATCTGAATTGAAACGAGATGAGAAAAATGAACCAAAAAAAATCTAGTTGTATCGAATTGCAGCCCGCGTTAAGGACAAATTAACGGGGTAAAAAAAAATAAATCGAATTGGATCTCAGAGAAATGGGGAAAAAAGAAAAATAAAGGAATAAAAAGGCGAAAAGAGTGGAGCAACTCAAGAACATCCCAACGAGTCACCTATCCCTGTACTACCTTCGCTCAAGCACTCTTAATTTCAGAGTTCTGATGGGATCCAGTGCATTAGGGTAGGTATGGTCGCACCAGTTTGGTGCTATGTACTTTAATCTTTCATAATGTTAAAGTAGGATAGTTATTAGACTTTTTTTACAAAGGGAATAATGGGAAGAAAAAATAAAGTAAGAAAAAGAAAAGACTTAGGATTCGGAGAATTAGTGCAACACGCATCCTAGTACTACTCTCGCCCAATCACATATAACTTCAGAGTTCGATGGGATTCGAAAAATTAGTGCTGGTATGGTCGCATCCGTTCGGAACGATGTGCTTTTATATTTTATAATGACAAAGTAGGAGGGTTATTAGACTTTTGCACAACGAGAATAACGGTAAGAAAAAATAATGTTCAAAAAAGTGGAAACTTAATGGACGATCGTATATTATAGTTAAAAAATACCAACTCTGGTGCGAAGTTATACCAAATTCAAATATACGTGAGAGAAAGAATCGGACCAAAAAGTGGTTTCGGTCCGAATCGAATTGCATAAAGCTAGATTAGATCGGGTCGAATGGAGAAAATCGGCTAGGATGAATTAAATTAGAACGTACGGACATAGTCGCAAAATTGGCAGGATTTTTCCATGAATTTGATCTAAATTGAAACGATATGACAATAAATGAACAAAACAAAAAAAAATCTAGTTGTATCGAATTGCAGCCCGCGTTAAGAATATATTCGTTGGGATGTATACCCTCTTAGACTAGGTTTCTGATGTAAAAAATCTAATGTTTTAATGAAACAGTTTATTTTCAGAAATTATTTGTGAATTTACAATTTTATTTGTGCACAATTACGTTTGGAAATGACCCATTGTGTTTAGGTAAGTGGTCCATATGAATGGAGGTCTTTCACAGTAATGTATGGATCACGAGTTACTTAACACATAAACTTTTGTACTTAACCGATTTATGAGAATGGGAATCTCATCATATCTAGGTTATTATGTTGTGAATTCTAAATAGGGAATGGCTTACTTTTAGACAGTGAGTAGTCCACTCACTTCATGACATAAGCGTATTTTAAATACGTAGAATAGGACCTGTAGTAGTGGTTTCTAAAAGTACAATATGGTAGAAACGTAGACTACTACCACTACAGCGTGGACTAGTACTGTACAACTTGAGTATGAGTTGGTGGTCTGAAGAAGCTGGAAGCATATGCTCTGATATGCTATAGTTGAGGTTCTATCGTAGGGCCAATATACTTGCATGTTGGGTATGTGTGACTAGTTAGTTAAAACAAAATTATACAAGATAGTTTCTATACTATGTTGACCCTTGTGGTTGTTTGAATTATCTAAATATCCAGGACCCTGAGAAACATGACTTGGATGTGCTTTAGGGTAGCTCCCTTGGAAAATGAAAACAATCCAGGAAGTTATGGATCATTAGACTAGAGGCCTAAGGATGGTAGATGTCATTTAGAAAGGTGTTAGTACACTTCTACCTCTTTGAATGTACGAGATGTATAGAGGTGTATTTTAGTCATTACATCTGTAGGTCGGAGACTTTGCTAACGTAGCACTGTCTTTGGGGTCAATATTTTGTTATGATGATATTATGAAATATTTAAAATGCAAAATACAGCTATTTATATGGTAAGGGTATTTTGGTCATTTTAGTAGCCAAGGTGGTGTGTCTTTTGGTCCCCAGTATAGACCGTGAGTCCTAATTAAATGCGGGCTAAGGAATTAAATTAAATTAAATGGAATTTATTTTAGTTAAGCATCCTAATTTAATTATTGGGCTAGAATAAAATAAAGATCCATGGAGAGAGAGAATAAATTAAATTAGTTTAGTGGGTAAATTAATTATTCAGGGCTTTAGCCCAATTTGAATAATTAGGGATTAACCTGAGACTAAACTGATTTAGGCTTATTTCGTTGGATTGTTTTATTTGGGCTGGAAAAATTAATTATTTGTTGGGCCATTAAGTTGGTTCTAACTAGAATAATTAATTAAGCCCAAAAGGTTAAACTAAGAGTCAAATAGCCCAGTCCAGTTTAACCTAGGGATTTATTTAGGTTAAACAGGAAGACTGGATATAACGTTGTTGTTACAGAACACATACTCTAGGAGACAACTTCTTCTCTGTGGAAAAGGCCAGGCGTCTCTCTCTCTAGAAAAATTCGCCAGCCTATTAGTTGTTCACCAAACGGTAGTTAGGCAGGCCATATACTGGAAGATCGAGAGTTCGGTGTTCACATACATGCAAAGGTAGAGTAGGAGGCTTGCAGGAATTGCACCAGAGGCTTCTACCAGCACACCTACCCTGGTTGCGCACGTTCCGGTCCTGCCACCTTTGAAAACCAGAAGAGGAGGTAAAAATTTTAAAATCTTAGGATTGGGACAGGGCGCAATTGGCGCCGGCCCTGCCCTGGAATCCCAGTTCTTATTTTTTCAGTTTTTTTTTATGTTCACTTCCGCTACATGCCCTGTGTTTTCTCGCTTTTCATGCCTTCAATTGGTATCAGAGCATGAAGGTTTTGTAAAAATATAGGCAGCATGCATCTAGACGAATAAAACTGGACACATATGTGTTATCAAAATTGTGATCCTTCGCTATTTATGGTATGGATAGATTCTCTGTTAAACCTCCCGGGCTGAGGTATAGGAATCTATAATTTACTGTTTTTCTTTGTAAATCGTGTAAGTCCAATGTTTATGGGTATAGGCGATTGTTGGTTTTGGTTGATTTCATTAAATTCGGTTTGAAATTGGAGAGCCATCAAAGCCAGAAGTTGTGTAGAAAAATAGTGGAAATTTGCTGAAAAAAAATTGCAGGAAGGAGCTACCTAGAACCAAACCAGCACCAGCTAGACATCCCAAACTAGTGCCGGCTAGGGTTTAGAAGGCCGGTCCTCACTGTTTTCTTGTGGGTCCTGGTTCTGTGCGGCGGGTGCACTGGACCACAGTTCAGATGAGTGGCATATCCAGTGCGGTTGGTGTAGCGAACCAAGGAAATTTTTTTTTTAAAAAAAATTCCTTGTTATTTTTCTTGCAATTTCTTTTGGTTTTGGGGTCCATAGCAGGCGAAGTTAATATTTTGCAGTAGTTAATATTTAAGGAATATTTTTGCATGAAAAATATTAGTAAGAGATTTTAGGATTAAACAATACCATTAATTAATTAATGTGTTTAATTCTATTATTTGGGCACTTAGGTTTATAAATAGAAGACCATGAAAATGTCTACAGTTTCCAGCATGCTAATTATTTTTGATACCTATGTGCACGTTTTCACAAAGACCAAAGTCTTTGGGAATGTTTTTGACAAGGAAAACATTTTTCTAAAAATAAAATGGTTATTTTAGCTTGAACAAAAATTAATCCTTAGATATTTTCTCAAAGGATTTAATCCTTGACATAGAAAATATATTGGATTTAGATTTCTTTGTAAGGTTAAAATAGAAAGCCATTTTGTTTTAGTTTGGTACAAGAAAAATTGTTTTGTTAAATAAACTTGAGACCAAAGTCTGTAGAAAGTTTTAATTGGAAAATTTTTGAAATTATTAAGTTTCTAACTGTAATAAAATTAGTCCATGGGAAAAACTCTCAAAGGATATAGGCCTTGACATAGAGATTTTTATGAACTTAGACATTTTATTTTTGAGTTAAGGGAAAACATAATAGAAATTTTCAAAAGGATATTTTTCAGAAAACCCTTGTTTCAAAAGACTAAGTGGGAGAGGGGTTCCAACGGCCCCACGGCTTCCATCACGATCCTCATTAGATATCGTGGGTCCCCTAGCGTCACCCTTGGAATGAACTCGTATAGGATGGTGATACCATAAGGATCTAGATGTAATGGAGGGATATAATAAATAACTCAGGGCACATACTATGATTGGCCAGCCCCTCGTTAGAGGTTATAGTGCAAGGTATGTTCATAGGAAATAAGAGGAAAATACCAACCCCTTGATAGAGTTATCTTCTAGATCATTACCTAGAAAGAAAATTAATTTGTAGTGGTTAACACACTTAGCTTAGGAAACTGTTAATCTTTCCAAGAAGCTATGTCAGTTTTTCTAAGAGCCAAATTGATTATTATCAATTTTGATAATAAGGATAAATTGTACATATTGGTTTTGTTTTCACAAACTGAATCTTTTTTCTTTTATTTTTTGATTTTTCAGAAATGGTGGGAGGTTCTTTTAGTCCATTAGCTGTTATTCTGTGAAAGAATAAGCTAACATGACCATACTATGTGGATTGGAAAAGGAACTTAGACATAATACTCACAGCGGAATAGTATAAGTATGTCCATTACGAAACCTGCCTTGTTATCGGGGATAGTTCCACCACCGAGGAACGTGAGGCTGAGAAAACATAGAAGAAGGCCGATGAGATGGCTCGCTATTACATGTTGGCCTCCATGTCTAATGTGCTCTAATCCAAACATGAGCACATGACCACTGCGTATGACATAACCCAATCATTAGCCATGATATTCGCGGATAAGAGCCGGCCCGCAAGGCAGAAGGCTCTTCGAACCATCATTAACACTAAGATAACTGAGGGAGCATCAGTCAGAGAGCATATGGTCAAGATGATTGTTGCTTTCGAGGAGGCAAAAATCTTAGGGACCACGAGAGCTAAGTGGACATGGTTCTCAAATCTCTACCAGGTTCCTTTACTCAGTTCAAGTTGAATTATAGCATGAACAAGTTGAACATGGGTTTTACTGAGTTGATGAATAAGCTCCAGATGGTGGAGAAGGTCATGAAGCCATAATCTAAGGCTACGGTTGCTAAGACTTCATCTTCTGGAACTGGGCCCAAGCGCAGAAAGTTCAAGAAGAAGAAGGGGAACGCAGCGGTCCAGCCCAACACCCAGCCCAAAGACAAACCCAAGGGTAAGTGCTTCAAGTGTTGATACGACTTCTTGATGTTGTGGTATTTTTGGTAGCTATGTGTTCAGCTTAAACAAAGGGAACTAAAATAGGGACTTTTCTTGTGACAAAAGGATAAAGTAACCTAACTACCTATACTCTTTCAAACCCTTGAAGAACAAAGCCTGAAAGACCCTCAAGATGAGTAGAAAGTTCTACTATATTCTCACCCTAATATCCTTGAAGCAACAAAGGAAAGCAAGAACAAATAGAATAGAAAAGGTAGGCACCTAAATATTGAATTTCAAACAAACCTTAGAAGAACAATACAACTAAGACCTATTTAAAGAAGACAATATTGGATTATCCAAAAGATTTAGAGACTCTTACAAATGGAGGACTAACCCTTAAGCTTGGTCTTGAACAAGATGAACAAGGAGGCTAGGGCCTCTCAAGATTCTCTCTCAAATTTGAATTAAAGTGAAGTGTGTTCTTGTCAAATCAATAGAGGTGCTATTTATACTATCCTAACTCTAACTAAGTAATCCATGAGGTATAATTACAGTTTAGGGTCAAAATAAGTCTTTACAAACACTTAAAAGTGAAGAAAGGCAGAGAAAAGCATTAAAATGCGGAGCAATCGGTGGTGGCCCAGGGGAAAGCCGGCGCCGGTTTGGGGACATCAAGCCAGTGCCGGTTTAGTTTTGTCTTCGGTCGGTTCTCGTTTGATTGAGTGTTGGTTTTGGACAGAATGGAAACGACGCCGGTTGTTCTCTGGAATCCTCCCTTTTGCTGACGGCTTAAGTTCTTCTTGGGGTCCTTCGCGGATGGCCATCAACATGAACTCTTGGTTTGCTTCCTCAACCCTCCAATCCTCCTTCATCCTCAAGCATTGTTTGATGATCAATTGAAAATCATCTTGAAGCTTCTTGGTCCTCGCTCTATTCATCGGCACTTGTCCACCATGATGAAGTGGAGTCTCATCATCTCCCCCTCCTTAAAAAGGATTCGTCTTCGAATCATTGCCATCATCTACATCAAAAGGAGAGAGGTCACTAACATTAAAGGTGGAACTAACATGATACTTACCCGGTAGATCTATCTTGTAAGCATTATCTCCAATTTTGGCAAGAACTTGAAATGGTCCATCCCCCATTGGATCAAGTTTGCTTCGGCGTTGCGTGGGGAATCTCTCGTTACAAAGGTGCACCCATACCCAATCGCCCGACTCAAAAGACACCTTTTTCCTTCCTCGATTGCGTTTATGGGCGATCTCTTCGTTGCGCTTTGCAATGGTTTCCTTCACCTTCTCATGGAGTGCCTTTACCATTTCTGCCTTCTTAGCTCCATCAAAGTTTAACCATTCACCTATAGGCAAAGGAACCAAATCTAAAGGAGTTAGAGGATTAAAACCATATACAATTTCAAAAGGAGAATAAGAAGTGGTAGAGTGAATAGCCCTATTATATGCAAACTCAATGTGAGGCAAACACTCCTCCCAATTCTTCAAGTTCTTCTTGATTATAGCTCGCAAGAGTTGGGTGAGTGTGCGATTGACCATCTCGGTTTGTCCATCCGTTTGGGGATGACAAGCTATGGAAAACAAAAGGTTAGTTCCAAGTTTGTTCCATAAAATTCTCCAAAAGTGGCTAAGGAATTTTGTATCCCTATCCGAGACAATAGTCCTTGGAATCCCGTGCATTCTCACCACTTCCTTAAAGAATAAATCTGCAATATAGGACGCATCATTAGTCTTTGAACAAGCCACAAAATGAGCCATTTTGGAAAATCTGTCAACAATCACAAATATAGAATCTTTGCCCCCCTTAGACCTAGGCAATCCTAAAATGAAGTCCATTGATATATCAACCCAAGGCACATTAGGTGTGGGCAAAAGAATATAAAAACCATGTGGAAGAGCTTTAGACTTAGCTCACCTACAAGTAATGCATTGAGAACAATGTCTCTCCACATCCTTTTTCAATTTTGGCCAAAAGAAATGTTCCTTAAGGATGCCTAAGGTTTTGGCAATACCAAAATGCCCCATTAGTCCCCCACTATGGGCTTCCTGAACTAGCAACACCCTAATAGAACTCTTTGGCACACAAAGCCTTGCCTCCCTAAACAAGAAACCGTCATGCCTATAATATTTAGCAAATGCACCTTTCTCACAAGCATGGAAAATATCCCCAAACTCCTCATCATCAACATACAAATCTTTCACAAATTCAAAACCAAGAAGTTTAGTATCCAAAAAGTTGAGGAGTGCATACCTTTGAGATAGTGCATCCGCTACCACATTTTCCTTACATTTCTTGTATTGAATGACATATGAAAATGTCCCAATAAACTCCATCCACCTTGCATGCCTTTTGTTCAAATTTTATTGGCTCTTGAGGTGTTTAAAGGTCTCATGATCGGTATAAATGACAAACTCTCTTGGCAAAAGGTAGTGTTACCAATACTCTAAGGTCCTCACCAAAGCAAAAAGCTCTTTGTCATAGGTAGAATAGTTAAGGGCTGCCCCTAACAATTTTTCATTAAAGTATGCAATGGGTTTTCTATCTTGGGTCAAGAACGCACCTATTCCCACCCCACTTCACATCACACTCTATCTCAAAAGCCTTCTCAAAATTGGGAAGAATAAGATTGGGAGCTTGGCTCAATTTGTCTTTGCGGGTTTGAAAGGCTTGTTCTTGAGCTTCCTCCCACCTAAATCCCACCTTTTTCTTTACCACTTCGATTAGAGGAGCTGCTAGAGTGCTAAAATTTTGGATAAACCTCATATAGAAGCTAGCTAGCCTATGGAAACTACGGACTTGGGTAAGGGTGGTAGGGGTTGGCCAATCTTGGACGGCTTTCACTTTTCCCTCATCAACCTCAATCCCACTCACAACATACCCAAGGAACGTAATCCTTTCCAAACAAAATGAACATTTCTCAAGATTAGCATACAATCTCTCCCTTCGGAGGGCAATAAGCACACTTTGAACATGATTTAAATGGTCCACATATGATTTTCTGTAAATTAATATATCATCAAAGTACAGAATAACAAATTCCCTAATGAATTCCCTCAAAATATGGTGCATTAATCACATAAAAATACTAAGAGCATTGGACAACCCGAAGGGCATAACAAGCCATTCATACAACCCTTGTTTAGTTTTAAAAGCAGTTTTCCATTCATCCCCTTCCCTTATTCTAATTTGGTGATAACCGGATTTCAAATCAATTTTTGAGAAAATGCATGCACCAAATAGCTCATCAACTAAGTCATCTAGCCTAGGAATGGGATAGCGGTATTTTATCGTTATGTTGTTGATAGCGCGACAATCCACACACATACGCCATGTCCTATCCTTTTTGGGCACCATGAGAACTGAAACCGCACAGGGGCTTAAGCTTTCTCTCACATGTCCCTTCTCAAGCAATGCCTCCACTTGCTTTTGCAATTCCTTAGATTCCTCCGGATTGCTTCTATATGCCGATCAGTTAGGGATGACGGCTCTGGGCACAAAATCGATTTGATGCTCAATTCCCTTCAATGGTGGTAGTCCTCCGGGCACCTCATTTGGGAAAACGTCTTCAAACTCTTGAAGGATAGCTGCAATTTCATGAGGCAAAGACAATGTGGAATCATTAGTAGAAACATAAGAACATTTGCATAAAAGAAGAATAACCGGTTCCCTAGCTTCTATAGCTTCTATGACCTCACTCTCTTTTGCAAAGAAATTCACTCTCTTTTACCTTCCCTCCCTTGTTCTTGCTCACTCCTATCCTTAATTGTCAATGGCATTTGTTTGTTCATTCTCTCTCTCAATTCTTTTTCTTGCCTCTCTTTTTCTCTCCTCTCAATTTCTTACTTTTGCTTAACTTCTTGCACTCCTTTCTTCTTCTCTTTTTCCTTCATGATTCTTTAGTCTTTGCTCACATCACTAGGGGCCATGGGGGTGAGGGTGAACTTAGTTCCCTCTTTGAGTAGGGAATAAGTATTATTCTTTCCATCATATTTTACATGCCTATCATATTGCCAAGGCCTCCCTAGTAGTAAGTGACCCGCTTGCATGGGTACTACATCATAAAGCACTTCATCCTTATACTTCCCCATTTCAAAAGACACCAATACTTGTTTGTTTACTCTCCTTTCCCCACTATCATTCAACCATTGTAGTTTGTAGGGCTTGGGATGTCTAATCCAACTCATGTCCAATTCTTCAACCAAATCTGCACTAATCACGTTAGTGCAGCTCCCACTATCCACAATGACACTACAAGGGGTCTTGTTGACTAGACACCTAGTGTAGAAAATGTTCTCTCTTTGTTGGTGGTCTTGATCCTCAATGGCTTGTGAACTCAAAGACCTTCTAGTGACTCCCACCAAAGAGTATTCTCGTCCAACAACTTCCCCCTCATCACTCTCCTCATCTCCATTTCCCTCTTGGTCTCATTGGTATCTTTCTCCTTCTTCCTCTTCGTCGGTAAAGACCTCACCATAGGGATTAGTATACCTTGCTCTCTTGCTTGGACACTCATGGGAAGTGTGTCCATATCCAAGGCACTTAAAACATTTGATATCTCTATTCCTTTGTGGCCTCTCCATGGCTTTCCCATTATCCTTGTTCCATCATTCCTTAGGTTTCCAAGCCTCCCTAGGTTTGTTGAAGTCCCTTTGAAATGGCTTGGGGGCTTCATCCTTCTTAGTTGGCACCTTGCTAGTTGTGTTAGGGTTTGGAAGTGTTGGTCTAGTAAATGCCCTTCTCTTTAATTGCATTTCAATCTTCATGGCGGCATGTACCATATCCTCCAATCGATCATAGGGGTGCAATTCCACCAAATTGGCAATCTCCCTATTTAATCCTCCCAAAAACCTTATTCTTGTTGCTCTAGGATCTTTATGGATTTGAGTTCTCATCAACATGACTTCCATCTCCTTATGATAATCTTCCCCACTTTTGTTCCCTTGCTTGAGTGATTGGAGCCTTTGGTAGAGATCATTATAGTAATGGTGTGGTATAAACCTTGTTCTCATCATATTTTTCAATAAATTCAAACTTGCCACGGTTTCCACTTCCATTTGCCTCATTTGAGCACTAACTTGCTCCCACCATACCAAAGCATACTCTGAGAAACCCAAAATAGCCAACCTCACTTTTGACCTCTCACTATAAGTATGGCTTTCTAGGAAGATCTCCATCTTGCTTTCCCACTCAAAATAAGCTTCGAGGTCACTCTTGCCATAGAATGTGGGCACTTTCAATTTAATATGGCTTAACTCCCTTTCCACATCATTTCCTTCTCTCTTTCCTCCTCTATTACCCCATCATCTAGGTTGTTCCCCAAAGGCCTCAACATGTTCTCCTTCATACCACTCATCGACTCCCTCAAATTCTCTTTCTAGCCCCCTTAGATTGTTTCTCCCATTCCTTCTTTGTCCTCTACCTCGTCATCCTCTCATTCCATGAACTCCCCCTCTTATAGGAGCTTGTTGGAATCCCCCAATTGAATGTTCGTCCTATTCTTCCCCTTGTTGGGCATGTAATGGAGGAGTATGGGCATCACCATCCCTCATTCTAGGGCTAGGTGCTTCAAATCGTTCTTGGCCCCTCCTTTATGCAACGGTAGAAGATTGGCCAAGATGGTTTATCAACTCCCTTGTTAGATTTTGAAATTCACTTTGCATAGTCCTTATCATGGCTTGCAAGTCCTCACGCAATCCCCTTGCATCAATGGGTTCTTCTTGAGTTCTACTAGGTCCACTTGTGTTAGGCCTAGAGATCTCTTGTTCATGGGCCATGGTGGTAGAGTATTTACTTGTCTATACCTGCAAAACAAGAGATTAAAAAGAAAAATTGATCCTCACTGCACTTCTTTGCGTGTTGGCTCGCAAGGTTGATCACTCCACCCTCGTGTTTACTCTCTTAGGCTTTTTTTGATAATAGGCTCTCCATCTTGCCTTTTTCTCAATACTCAAGCCTTCTTGTTTAATCCCAATTCTCCCTAATAGCTGAAGAGTTAGTCTAGCTAAGTGAATCACATAAATCAAAAGGAATTTCCAAATAGTGGGTCTTAGGGGAATTTCAACAAAAAGTTGTTGAGCACCTCCAAGCAATCAAGTTTTAAGCCAAGAATTTCAAGAAAAATGAACTCAATCAACTCAAGAGCAAGCACTAGATGCAAAAGAACACTTCTAAGCAAGAAACAAACAAGAATTATCAAGAACAAAGAAAACAAGAACAACTAGAAGTAGGATGATGAAGAACAAGATGATCACAAAGATGCAATAGAAAATTTGAGTTCAATGGACATGGAATTCAATAATTTAGTGATATACTAAGCCACAAAATGCCAAGGAATAAAAATCAAGAATCAAAGTTCCCAACTATAGACAAAAACACTCTCATGGAACATTTATCAAACACATTGGCTGCAACCTCGTCACTCAAGAGCAACCAGAATTTTCACCCATATTCAAGCCAAATTTCAACACAATCATAAGACAAATTTGTTCCCAAGGATTATAATAACATCAAGCAGCAATTTTCCAACAGAAAATTCAAGATACAACAAAAATTTCAAGACCTTTTTGGAGCAATTTTTTGAGTTACCGGATTTTCTATTTTTTCTCTTTTCTTCACTTTGTAGGGCTCCATTTTCTTATTTTCAAGCTTTGATAGGAATCAAGCTTTTCCTTGCTCTGATACCAAACTCTTTGATACGACTTCTTGTGTGGCTTTTCTTGATGTTGGGGTATTTTTTGTGGCTATGTGTTCAGCTCAAATAAAGGGAACTAAAATAGGGACTTTTCTTGTGACAAAAGGATAAAGTAACCTAACTACCTACACTCTTTCAAACCCTTGAAGAACAAAGCCTCAAAGACCCTCAAGATGAGTAAAAAGTTCTACTATATTCTCACCCTAATATCCTTGAAGCAACAAAGGCAAGCAAGAACAAATAGAATAGAGAAGATAGGCACCCAAATATTGAATTTCAAACAAACCTTAGAAGAACAATGCAACTAAGACCCATTTAAAGAAGACAACATTGGATTATCCAAAAGATTTAGAGACTCTTACAAAAGGAGGACTAACCCTTAAGCTTGGTCTTGAACAAGATGAACAAGGAGGCTAGGGCCTCTCAAGATTCTCTCATAAATTTGAATTAAAGTGAAGTGTGTTCTTTTCAAATCAATAAAGGTGCTATTTATACTATTCTAACTCTAACTAAGTAATCCCTGAGGTTTAATTACGGTTTAGGGTCAAAATAAGTCTTTACAAACACTTAAAAGTGAAGAAAGGTGGAGAAAAGCATTAAAACGTGGAGCAATCGGCGGTGGTCCAGGCGAAAGTCGGCGCTGGTTTGGGGACATCAAGCCGGCGCCGGTTTAGTTCTGTCTTCGGCTGGTTCTCGTTTGCTTGAGTGTTAGTTTTGGACAGAATAGAACCGGCGCCGATTTAGCTACATGGAGCCAGTGCCGGTTGTTCTCTAGAAACCACCCTTGTCAAATTTTATCCCTTTTTGCTGACGGCATAAGTTCTTGTTGGGGTCCCTCGCGGATGGCCATCAACACGAACTCTTGGCTTGCTTCCTTAACCCTTCAATTCTCCTTCATCCTCAAGCATTGTTTGATGATCAATTGAAAATCATCTTGAAGCTTCTTGGTCCTCGCTTTAGTCATCGGTCCTTATCCACCATGATGAAGTGGAGTCTCATCAAGTGTGGACTGAAGGGATACTGGAAAAAGAAGTGTCCAGATCTTCAAGCCAAGAAAAACCCCACAGGTAATGTTTTCTATCAAGAGTCTATATCAATGGTTGGATCAACTTTCATTTGGATTGTTGATTCAAGAGCCACTAATCACATCTGTAACTCCTTGTAGGGGTTTAGAATGATTAGAAGACTCCAGAAGGGCGAACATGGACTACGTGTGGGAAATGGAGCACAAGTTTAGGCCTTTGCAGTGGGAGAGCTAGATCTTATATTTGATTGTAATAGAATAGTGGTTTTGAAAGATATGTTATATGTACCTAGATTTAGATAGAATTTGATTTCGGTTGCGAAACTAATTAATTAAGGATATTCTATATCTTTCCATTTTGGTATTTCTATCAGTAGAGATGGAGAAATTTTATTTATGAGGCACATGTATGGGAATCTATTTTTCTTAAACCTTATTAACAATTAATTAAATAACGCTCGATCAGAACTTTTAACAAGGAAGAGAAATACCAATGTCAATGACTCTTATCTTTGGCATTTAAGGTGAGGTATATCAACTCAACCAGGATTTAGAGATTGATCCATGATAGGCCCTTAGGCTCATTGAGATTGCAAAATTGGCCTCAATGTGAGTCCTGCTTGATAGGAAAGATGACCAAAAGGTCATTTACCCCTAAGAAGGATAGAGCCAAGGAGGTATTATGTTTTGTTCACACTGATGTGTGTGGTCCCCTGTCTACACTAGCTAGAGAAGGTTTTGAGTCCTTCATCACTTTCACAGATGATTGTACAAGGTTTGGTTATATTTACCTGATGAGACGCAAGTCTTACTTTTTTAACAAGTTCAAAGAGTTTAAGGCTGAAGTGGAGGGTCGGAAAAGTAAATTGATCAAGACTTTATGATCGGATCGTAGTGGAGAGTACCTCCTTGGTGAATACAAGGACTACATGGTACATCATGAGATAGTATCCCAGCTCTTTGAACCGAGGACACCCCAGTAAAACGGAGTAGCTGAGAAAAGGAACATGACATTGATGGAAATGGTCCGAAGCATGATGTCTCATGCTACTCTTCCAGTGTTTTTTTAGGGATTTGACCTGGAAACAACGACATATATTCTGAACTTGGTACCTTCCAAGTTAGTACCTAGGACTTCCTATGAGATATGGACTGGGCATAAGCTAACTCTGAATCATCTTAGGATATGGGGTTGTCCAGCTTATGTACTGGTTAAGAGAGACAAGTTGGAACTAAGATCAAAATTATGCTATTTTGTAGGGTATCTAAAAGGGACAAAGGGTGGTTACTTTTATCATCCTAAGAAGTAGAAGGTACTGGTTAGTACCAATGCTAGATACTTAGCGGATAATAAAAGTACTTCCACGAAAGGTTCAGCTAGGTTGGAACTAGAGGAGAAGTTATCTTTGGAAGCAATTTCTTTTGACCTGATTGTGGAATAAGAAGAGGCATAGCCTCAAGAGCCTGTACAAATAGAGTCTCGTCGTAGTGGGAGAGTGTCTAGGGTTCTAAAGAGATGGATTGGAGAAGCTTTCGAGCTGGTCTCCATCCATCAGGAATAAGACCCCACTAGATATGAGGAGGCTATTGCTAATGTCGATGCAAATCTGTGGCATGATGCAATGAAAGCCGAGATTGAGTCTGTGCATCTCAATCAGGTTTGGGATCTTGTAGTTTCACCTGATGGGATAAAACCCATAAGGTGTAAGTGGGTATACAAGAGAAAGAGGGGAGTAGATGGGAAGGTGGAAACCTTCAAAGCTAGGCTTGTGGCGAAAGGGTATACTCAGAAAGAGAGAATCAACTATGAGGAAATGTTTTTCCCGATAGCCATGCTTAAGTCCATCCGTATCCTCCTTGCCATCGCATGTCATTATGACTACGAGATATGGCAAATCGATGTCAAGATGGCATTTCTAAATAGCCATCTTAGTGAAGACATCTATATGTCCCAACCGGAAAGCTTTATTGCTAAAGGCTAAGAGCATATGGTTTGCAAGCTTAAGAAGTCCATTTATGGACTTAATGAGGCATCAAGGGTATAGAACATTCGTTTTGATGAGACTATAAAGTCTTATGATTTTGTTCAAAATGAGAATGAACCATGCGTGTACAGGAAACTTGAAGGCATTAATGTGGGTTTTCTTGTCTTGTATATGGATTACATTCTACTCATTGGAAATGATGTAGGGTCATTGTTATCTACAAAGGTTTAGTTGTCTAGTCAATTCAGTATGAAGGACTTGGTAGAAGCCAGCTATATTCTCGGGATTAGACTTCTTAGAAATAGGAAGTAGAGAATGTTAGAATTATCCCAAGCGAGATACATTGACAAGATGTGGGCCAGGTACAGCATGGACTCATGTAAGGGAGATCTAATTCCTTGCAGGCATGGGTTGTCACTTTCTTCAACGGACTGTCCTAAGTCTCAAGAAGAAAATGACAGAATGAGTAGGATACTCTACGCTTTGGCTGTGAGAAGTCTCATGTACGCCATGCTGTGTACTAGGCCAGATATCTACTTTCCCGTAGGCATGGTTAGCAGATATCAGTCAAACCTTGGGGAGGTTCATTGGCAAGCTGTAAATCATTTACCTAAGTACCTCAAGGGAACGAGAGATTATATGTTGGTTTACAGGGCTGATGACTTGGTTCCTATAAAATACACAGACTCAGACTTCCAGACGAATAAGGATAAGAGAAAATCCACAAGTGTATATATCTTCATATTGTCTGGAGGATCTATTTCATGGAGGAGTATCAGGTAATCTTGCATTGCTGACTCAACCATAGAAGCTGAGTATGTGGCAGCTTCGGAGGCATCCAAGGAAGTAATCTGGCTCCGGAAGTTCCTTTCAAAACTTGGAGTCCTGCCACTTATGGACAGGCCGATTGTGATGTATTGCAACAACACTGAAGTAGTATCGCAATCTAAAGAACTTTGGAATCATAAGAAGGGAAAGCACTTTGAGAGGAAGTACAACCTAATCAGAGATTTCATCCAGAGACGGGAAGTTGTGGTGGAACAGATTGCCTCCGAGAACAATCTAGCAAATCCATTCACCAAGTCTTTAGCTGAGAGAGTCTTCAAAAGACACGTAGACGCCATAGGGGTGGGCACCTACGGATTTAGTTAGACTTAGAGTGCAAGTGGGAGATTGTTGGGATGTATGCCCTCTTAGACTAGGTTTTTGATGTAAAAAATCGAATGTTTTCATAAAAGAATTTATTTTCAGAAATTGTTTGTGAATTTACAATTTTATTTGTGCACAATTATGTTTGGAAAAGACCCATTGAGTTTAAGTAAATGGTCCACGTGAATGGAGGACTTTCACAGTAATGTATGGATTACGGGTTACTTAACACATAAACTTTGGATTTGAACCGATTGATTAGAATGGGAATCTCATCATGTCTAGGTTATTATGTTGGGAATTCTAAATGGGGAATGGCTTACCTTTAGCCAGTGAGTAGTCCACTCACTTCATGACATAAGCATATTTCGAATACATAGAATAGGACCTGTAGTAGTGGTTTTTAAAAGTACTATATGGTAGAAACCTAGACTACTACCACTACAGCGTGGACTATGTTTGGATGTATGCCCTCTTAGACAAGTTTTTTTATGTAAAATTTAAATATTTTAATAAAAGAATTTATTTTCAGAAATTGTTTGTGAATTTACAATTTTATTTGTGCACAATTACGTTTGGAAAAGATCTATTGTGTTTAACTAAGTGGTCTATGTGAATGGAGGTCTTTCACAGTAAGGTATGAACCACGGATTACTTAGCACAAAAACGTTTGTTCTTAATAGATTGATGAGTCTGGGAATCTCATCATGTTTAGGTTACTATGTTGTGTATTCTAAAATGGTAATGTCTTACCTTTAGCTAGTGAGTAGTCCACTCACTTCATGGCATAAGCGTATTTCGAATATATAGAATAGGACCTGTAGTAGTGATTTCTAAAAGTACTATATGGTAGAAATCTAGACTACTACTGCTACAGCGTGGACTAGTACTATATGACTTGAGTATGAGTTGGTGGTTTGACGAAACTGGAAGCATACGCTTTGATATACTATAGTTGAGGTTCTATCGTAGGGCCAATATACTTACATGTTGGGTATGTGTGACTAGTTAGTTAAGGCTAACTTGTAGAAGATAGTTTTTATAATATATCGCACCTTGTCATTGTCTGAATGTCTAAATATCCAAGGCCCTAAGAAACATGACTTGGATGTTTGCTTTAGGATAGCTCCTTTGGAAAGCAGAAACAGTCCAAGAAGTCATAGATCATTGGACTAGAGGCCTAAGGATGGTAGATTTCATTTAGAGAGGTGTTAGTACACTTCTTCCTCTCTGAATGTACGGTGATGTATAGAGGGGTATTTTAGTTATTACACCTGTAGGTCGGAGACTTTGCTAACGCAACACTGTCTTTAGGGTCAATACTTCCTTATGGTGATTTTAGGAAATATTTAAAATGCAAAATACAGCTATTTATATGGCAAGAGTATTTTGGTCATTTCAGTTGCCAAGGCGGTGTGTTTTTTGGTCCCCAGTATAGACCGTAAGTCCTAATTAAATACGGGCTAAGGAATTGATCTTAAATTAAATAGAATTTATTTTATTTAAGTAGTCTAATTTAATTATTGGGCTAGAATAAAATAAAGGTCTATGAAGAGAGAAATAATTAAATTATTTTGGTGGGTTAATTAATTATTCAAGGCTTTGGCCCTATTTGAGTAATTAGGAATCAACTTGGGACTAAACTGATTTAGGCTTATTTAATTGGACTAGTTTATTTGGGCTGAGAAATTAATTATTTGTTGGGCCATTGAGTTGGTTCTAACTACAATAATTAATTAAGCCCAATAGGTTAAACCAAGAGTCCAATGGCCCAGTCCGGTTTAACCGAGGGTTTTTTATTTAGGTTGAACAGGAGGATTGGAAACAACGTTGTTGAAAAATTAGACCCACAAGAGAGATGTCTTCTTCTCTGTGGAAAAGGCGAGGCATCTCTCTCTCTCTCTCTCTCCAAAAAAATTTCCTAGCTTGTTAGCTATTCACCAAACGATAGTTAGGCTGGCCATATACCGAAAGACCGAGAGTTCGGCGTTCACATACATGCAAAGACAGAGTAGAAGGTTTGTGGGAATCACACCAGAGGATTCTACCAGCACACCTACCCCCGTTGCGCACGTTCTAGTCCAGCCACCTTTGAGAACCAGAAGGAGAGGTAAAATTTTTAAAATCTCGGGATTGGGACAGAGCGTAACCAGCACCGGCTAGGGCAGCCGGAGCCGGTGCTCGGCCCTTCCCTGCAATCGCTATTCTTGTTTTTCCAGTTTTTTTATGCTCGCTTCCACTGTGTGCTCCGTGTTTTCCCGCTTTCCACGCCTTCAATTGGTATCAGAGCATGAAGGTTTTGTGAAAATATAGGGAGCATGCATCTATATTAATAAAACTGGACATATATGTGTGATTAAAATTGTGATCCTTCACTGTTTATGGTATGGATAGATTCTCTATTAAATCTCGCGGATTGAGGTATAGTAGATTGTAATTTACTATTTTTCTTAGCAAATCGTGTAAGCCCAATATTTATGAGTATAGGCGATTGTTGGTTTTGGTTGATTTCATTGTATTTGGATTGGAATCGGAGAGCCATGGATACCTGAAGCTGTGCAGAAAAATAGGAGAAATTCGCAGAAAAAAAGCCGCAGGATTCGGCATCCAGAACGGAACCGAGCACCAGCATGGCTCTGGAAGGCCGGTCTGCGCGCTAGTTTTTGGTGGGTCCTAGTTCTGTGCTGTGGCTGCTATGGACCACAGTGCAGATTGGTGCATGATCTAGTGCGGCGGGTGCAGCGGAGCAAGGAAACTTTTTTTAAATTTTTCCTTGTAATTGATTTCGGTTTTGGGGTTCATACCAGGCGAGGTTAATATTTTACAATAGTCAATATTCAAGGAATATTTTTGCATGGAAAATATTAGTAAGGGATTTTAGGATTAAACAAGACCATTAATTAATTACTTAATGTGTTTAATAATATTATTTGGGCACTTAGGTTTAAAAATAGAAGAGTATGAAAACATCTACTGTTTTTTAGCATGCTATTTATTTTTAGTACCTATGTGCACATTTTCTTAAAGACTAAAGTCTTTGGGAATGTTTTAGCTAAGGTAAACATTTTTCTACAAATTAAATGGTTATTTTAACTTGAACAAAAATTAATCCTTAGATATTTTCTCAAAGGATTTGATCCTTAACGTAGAAAATATATTGGATTTAGATATTTTTGTAAGGTTGAAATAGAAAGCCATTTTCTTTTAATTTGGCACAAGAAAAATTTTTTTGTCAAATAAACTTGAGACCAAAAGTCTCTAGAGAGTTTTAATTTGGAAAATTTTTGAAATCATTAAGTTTGAACTTAAATAAAATTAGTCCATGGGAAAGGCTCTCAAAGGATATAAGCCTTGATAGAGATTTTTATAGACTGGGAGATTTTAGTTTTAAGTTAAAGGAAAACTTAATGGAAATTTTCAAAAGGATACTTTTCAGAAAACCTTTGTTTTAAAAGACTAAGTGGGAGAGGGGTTCCAACGGACCCACGACTTCCATCATGATCCTCACTAGAGATCTTGGGTCCTCTCGCATCACCCTAGGAGTGAACCCTATAAGATGGGGGTATCACAAGGATCTAGATCTAATGGAGGGATGTAATTAATAACTCGGGGAACGTACTATGATTGGCCAGCCCCTCGTTGGAGGTTATAGTGTGAGGTATATCCATAGGAAATGAGAGGAAATGGCCATCCTCTCGATGGAGTTATCTTCTAAATCATTGCTTAGAAGAGAAATTAATTTGTGGTGGTTAACACACTTAGCTTAGGAAACTGTTAATCTTCCCAAGAAGCTATGTCAGTTTTCCTAAGAGCTAAATTGATTATTATCAGTTTTGATAATAAGGATAAAGTGCACATATTTGTTTTGTTTTGATAAACTGAATCTTTTTCTTTTATTTTTTGATTTTTCAGAAATGGTGGGAGGTTCTTTTAGTCCATTGGCCGTTATTCTCCGAGAGAATAAGCTAACCGGACCAAACTATATGGATTGGAAAAGGAACCTGGACATAATACTCACAGCGGAAGAGTATAAGTATGTCCTTTACGAAACGTGCCCTGTTAGTAGGGAGGGTTCCACCGCTGAGGAGCGTGAGGCCGAGAAGGCATGGAAGAAGGCCGACGAGATAGCTCGTTGTTACATATTGGCCTCCATGTATAATGTGCTCCAATCCAAACATGAGCACATGACCACTGCGTATGATATAACCCAATCATTAGCCACGATGTTCGCGGATAAGAGCTAGCTCGCAAGATAGGAGGCTATTCAAACCATCGTAAACACTAAGATGGCTGATGGAGCATCATTCAGAGAGCATATGCTCAAGATGATTACTACTTTCGAGGAGGCAGAAATCTTAGAGGTTGTCATTGACCCTATGAGCCAAGTGGACATGGTTCTCGAATCTCTACCGAGTTCCCTTACTCAGTTTAAGTTGAACTATAACATGAACAAGTTGAATATAGGCTTGACTGAGTTGATGAAGGAGCTCCAGATGGCGGAGAAGGTCATGAAACCACAATCTAAGGCTATGATTGCTAAGGCTTCATCTTCTAGAACTGGGCCTAAGCTCAGAAAGTTCAAGAAAAAGAAAGGGAACACAACCGTCCAGCCTAAGACCAGCCCAAAGACAAACCCAAGGGTAGGTGCTTCAAGCGTGGACTAAAGGGACACTGGAAAAAGGAGTGTCCAGATCTTCAAGCTAAGAAAAATCCCACAGGTAATGTTTTCTATCTAGAGTCTATATTAATGGTTGGATTAACTTCCACTTGGATTGTTGATTCAGGAGCCATTGATCACATCTGTAACTCCTTGCAGGGGTTTAGAGAGATTAGAAGACTCCAGAAGGGCGAATATAGACTACGTGTGGGAAATGGAGCACAAGTTTAGGCCCTTGCAGTGGGAGAATTGGATATTATTTTTTATTGTAATAGAATAGTGATTTTGAAAGATATTTTATATGTACCTGGTGTGAAACCCCAGTTAAAACCAACCTTAGAGTAAGGGGGTTGGGGTGCATATCATATTTATTTCATGTTTAAATATATTTTTATATGATTTTCTGTGCTTTGGATTTGAGTTTTATTGTCTCGAAGGCTTGGTTGTAAGTATTGCTTGAGAATGGCAAAATGGTAATTTTTGCTTGAGGTGGAAAATGGGAGATAGCTTGAGGATTGAATAGGAAAATATTTTTAGAGGGAAAATAAGAACAAGAGTTGTTGTGGTTTAGTGGTTAGAGCCTTAGAATTAATTCTTAAGGTCTTGGGTTCAAATTCCATCATAGGAGCTTTAGCTTGGTTAAATTTTGTTTTTGCTTGGGAAGTATTATTTTTGGCCTTATGTGCTTGGAGTAGGGTAGAAATGTTACCCTAAGAGAGACATGATAGGAGTATCCTAATCCTATTCTTTTGCCCTACATAAAATTCCTATGGGAGAATTCATTTCCTCTTGATCCTTAATTTTCCCTATTTCTCAATTCATTAGCTTGTTCAATTTGTTCAAGCCAATTTTATTCTACAAAAATTCCAACAATGTGTTGTGGCTTTGAAGGTTCAAAATGTCTTAGTAAGAGACATCTTATGGACCGAAACCATGGAAGAGGAGGAAAGGATTTCAAGTGAATTAAATTCCTTAGTGAACTTTCTAAAAACTTCACTCTAGCTAAGTTCATTTTCCTTCATGCATGGAACTGAATTTTTCCCAGCTTTGTGTGCCTTCAAGGTGTCAAAATTCTTAGCCATTATTCCCTCCCAAATGCTGCCAGAAAATGGCCCTTTTGATCAGCTTAGAACTTGGATTTTTCTGGCAATTTTCGGACTGCACAAAAGCTGTGCAAAACCAGGAAAATTTCTGGGCAAATTCACAGCTTTGGAGGTCCAAAACCAAGCTGTTTTCTTTCAGTTTTTGTTCAGCATCTTAGCCACATTTTTCCTCCATAAAGAAGGCTGGAAACCAGCCTTGAAAGCCCCTAAAATTTCCCTTCAAACTCCCTGCAAGTTGAATGGAAGGTGGCAGCCAAAGGCTGCCTAGAAAATTCCAGCCTTGCGAAATCCTGTGCAGGAAAATTTTCCAGCCTTGGTTCCTAATTCATCCTTAGCCGAAACTCCATCCTTCTTCTACACAAACCACCCTTAAACCTTCAGTAACTGAACTCCATTATCCTCCTCAAGCTTCTACACGAAAATCCAGTCATGGCTGCCTAAAAGATTTCCAAAAAAATTCTGCAAACCTGATCTGATTTGAATACCAAAATTCCAGCCACCATGATTTAACAACTTTCCATAAAATATACCACAAACAACCAGACCTTCCCTTCACCATTACACTCAGTATTTTTGGCCACCCTTAGCCTCCCTCAACCAGCATTCATCTAGCTGAAACACTGCCCAACAATTCGGCCATGGCAGACTTCCAAAAGCTCTCCCATGATCAAAGATATTCCTGAATATTTAGTTTCCAAATTTGCTTCCCAAAAATATTCTTCAAGGATTTCAACAACTAGCCTTTCCTTTTCCCTTCCAAACCAGAAAATCAGCTACCAAAACCCTTCAAGCAATTCGGCAGCCCTAATCTTCACAGAATTTCGACAGCCTTCAATCCCAAAAGCTCTCTACTCTCTTCGACATCAAGAACACACAACACACCAAGAACACCTACTCCTTCCTTTCACCTAATACTCTCCCAAATCACTTAAAACTTCTTCTAAAATTTCCAGATTGAACCTACTCACTGCCATGAGTCCAGTAATACCATTCTTAACATCAAACTCCAAAATCCAACTTGCTATTTTGGATCAAAAACTAGAAATTTTGTGAAGACTCAAGAACACCTTCAAGGTAGGTTTGTTCTAACAACTTCATCTTTGAGTATATATTGTTGAGGTTGAAGCATGAATGTATGTATGAATATGAAGGAGATGGGATTTATGTATAGATGGATTATCTTGGTTGATTGTATGATGATTAGAGGTTTAATGCATGTCTCCATGTCATAGGTAGTATTTGTGATAAAGTATGCTAGAGATTATGTCACTTTTGGTGAATAGGATTTATATTCATGTTGGATTATTGAAGCCATGATCATATTTATGCTAGAAAGGGTTAGATCATGTCTTGATAAATTTAGATCTATGCTTATATGCATGATTTGGATGATTTGATGAATTGAAGGATTGTATATGTTCATGATTGTGGTTAGCCATAGAAGTATGATCATGATCTAGTTGTCCCTAAGCTAATTTTTATTTCATGAATAAAATATTTAATAATATGATTTTGCTAAGTAATTTCGAAAAAACCCTAGGAAGAGTAGATTTGGATTATTATATATATATATATATATATATATATAGATATTATATAAAATAATGAAATCAACTAAAACCTTTTATAGAAATAATCATAATTAGTAAAATATTTATTACTAAAAATTTAATTATTTTCTTTAATCAAAACCCATTGAAAATTTATTTATTATTTTCAAGCAAGACTCATTAAATTTATTTTCAACTAATTTTAGTTATCAATTATTTTCTAACAACTGAATTATTAATAAATCATTATTTTACCTAATACCACCTAGGACTCTTTATCAAGTAAACTCTAAATTTTTCCTAGCAAGATTTAAACAATCAACTTATTAGTACTTGTTTCTCAAAACATTAATTATTTTAAATATCAAATTAGGCTTAGCTTATAAACCTATTTATATATTGTTTGGCCTTAAAGCTTTGGACACTAGGATCATGGTGGTAGTGAGTTGAGTTGTTTTAAATTGAGAAAGTGGATTTTGGCTTGAGTTTGATTGTGATTTGTATTTGCCCATGCGGGGTTAGGTCAGCTGTTGGAGACCTTATATTGTGAGCAAGGATCAGGTAAGCTCCTGCATAAAACCTGATTGATGAAACATGTTTATTATGGCAAGCTAAATGTAGAGTGCATGGACACTCAGTTTTGCAAGGGCAATTGAGGATTAACTTCTTTCCTATTTCAGACAAACAATTTATTTGAAAATTAATAAGCAGATTTACTCAATCTCAAAACTCTTTCCAAAACTGGTTTTGACAAAGACTTTGGGAACCCTTATTTACCATTTTCATGTGGAACAGTGTTTCGTTCATTTTATCCCAAGTGGGAAATGTCGTTAAGTACTCAATAAGGGTGGACTACTAGGGCTAGTCTTTGAGGGGTTAGGGTAAGTCTCTCAGTAGGTGGCCACCTCTGAGGGGTGAGTCCTTCCCGGATAAAACGTCAGTCCAGTAGGTCGTGTCGGTCCTAACTAGCAGTGTTCTTTTTCAGTTAAGTGACTGTGTGTTGCCAGAATGGACACCCGGTTGTTGTTTAGGTATAGAGGAGGAGTATCTTGCCCAGTAGACTGATCACCTACTTTTGTCAGTCTGCACAAAATGTGGCATTCTGACCGGCGGTATGCACAAAGTGTGGCATGATGACCATGCGGTTATGGGGCCCAACGTGTGGTAACCCATGATCATTTCTTTTGAGTGGTTGAATTTATTGATTATTTATGGTTGGAAAATCTAAAACACCATTCTTGCTTTTGACTAATGTTTATTGCTTGCCAATGATCTCTTATAAAGAATTTTATACTTTGCATTCACAAATTGTATTCTCCCGACACTTAAGCACACACGGACTTACTGAGATTTCTGTCTCACCACCATTTTTACCATGATTTCAGGTCGATCCTGTTGTGGGGATGAGTAGCTAGATATTGCCTGCTTTGGAGGATTTTTTGATAATTTATTTTGTGTAATGTTTTGGGGAGATGAGAGTGGATAAATTTTATTATGGATTTATTTTTGGTATTCTTGGATTTATTTATGGGATGTAATAAATTTTAAGTTCAAGTATCATTTTTATTTCACTATTTTAATTATGTGACCTAGCTATAAAGACCTCATGTCCTTTGGACGGGGCGACATCCCCGGACCTGGTGGGCCTAGGTAGCGGGGTGTTACACATGGATTTAGACAAAATTTGATTCCAGTTGCAAAACTAATAAATCAAGGATATTCTATATCTTTCCATTCTGGTATTTCTATTAGTAGAGATGGAGAAATTTTATATACTGGGCACATATATGGGAATCTATTTTTCTTAAACCATATTAACAATCAATTATATAACGCTCAATCTGAACCTTTAACAAGGAAGAGAAAGGCCAAACTCAATGACTTATATCTTTGGCATCAAAGGTTGGGTCATATCAACTCAACTAGGATTCAGAGGTTAATCCATGATAGGCCCTTGGGCTCATTGAGATTAGAAAATTTACCTTAGTGTGAGTCCTGCCTAATGGAAAAGATTACGAAAAGGTTATTTGCCCCTAAGGCAGATAGAGACAATGAGGTATTGAATCTTATTCACACTGATGTGTGTGGTCCCTTGTTTATATCAGCTAGAGGAGGTTTTGAGTACTTCATCACTTTCACGGATGATTGTACAAGGTTTGGATACGTTTACCTGATGAGATGTAAGTCTGACTCTTTTGACAAGTTCAAAGAATTTAAGGCTGAAGTGGAGCATCAGACAAGTAAATTGATCAAGACCTTACAATCAGATCGTGATGGAAAGTACCTCATTGGTGAATTCAAGGACTACATGGTACATCATGCGATAGTATCCTAACTCTCTGCGCCGAGAATTCCCCAGCAGAACGAAGTAACTGAGAGACGAAACAGGACATTGATGGAAATTGTCTCATGCTACTCTTCCAGTGTCCTTTTGGGGATATGCCCTGGAAACAACAGCTTATATTCTGAACTTGGTGCCTTCTAAGTTAGTACCTAGGACTCCATATGAGATATGGACTGGGATTAAGCTAAGTCTGAATTATCTCAGGATATGGGGTTGTCCTGCTTATGTACTGGTCAAGGGAGACAAGTTGGAACTAATATTAGAATTATGCTATTTTGTTGGGTATCTAAAATGGACAAAAGGTGGTTACTTTTATCATCCTTAGGAGCAGAAGGTACTAGTTAGTACCAATGCTAGATACTCAGAGGATGATCAAAGTACTTCTATGAAAGGTTCAACTAGGTTGGAACTAAAGGAGAAGTTATCTTCAGAAGTAACTTCTTCTGACCCGATTATGGAACAAGAAGGGCACAGCCTCAAGAGCATGTACAAATGGAGCCTCGTCGTAGTGGGAGAATGTCTAGGGTTCCAGAAAGATAGACTGGAGAAGCTTTTGAGCTGGTCTCTGACCATCAGGAACAAGACCCTACTAGATACGACGAGGCTATTGCTGATGCTGATGCAAATCTGTGGATGAGAAGGATTCCCTACGCTTCGGTTGTGGGAAGTCTCATGTACGCCATGCTGTGTACTGGGCCAGATATCTGCTTTGTCGTAGGCTTAGTTAGTAGATATCAGTCAAACCCTGGGGAGGTTCATTGGTAAGCTGTAAAGCATATACTCAAGTACCTTAAGGAAACAAGAAATTATATGTTGGTTTATAGGGCTGATGACTTGTTTCCTACAGGATACATAGACTCAGCCTTCCAGGCGGATAAGGATGAGAGAAAATCCACTGGTGGATATATCTTCACCTTGTGTGGAGGAGCTATTTCATGGAGAAGTATCAAGCAATCTTGCATTGTTGACTCAACTATGGAAAGCTGAGTATGTGGAAGTTTTGGAGGTATCTAAGGAAGCAGTCTGGCTCCGTAAGTTCTTTTCAAAAATTGGAGTCGTGCCACACACATGGACAGGCCGATTGTGATGTATTGCGACAATACTAGAGCAGTATAACAAACAAAAGAACCCAGGAACCACAAGAAGGGGAAGCACATCGAGAGGAAGTACCACCTGATCCGGGAATTCATCCAGAGATGGGAAGTCGTGGTGGAACAAATTACCTCCGAAAACAATCTAGCTGATCCATTCACCAAGCCTTTGGCTAAGAGAGTCTTCAAGAAACACTTAGACGCCATAGGCGTGGGCACCTACTGACTTACTTAGTCTTAGAGTGCAAGTGGGAGATTGTTAGGATATATACCCTCTTAGACTAGTTTTCTGATGTAAAAATTGAATGTTTTAATAAAAGAATTTATTTTTAGAATTTTTTTGTGAATTTACAATTTTATTTGTGCATAATTACATTTGGAAAAGACCCATTATCTTCAAGTAAGTGGTCCATGTGGATGGAGGTCTTTCACAGTAAGGTATGGATCACGGGTTACTTAGCACATAAACTTTTGTTCTTAACCGATTGCTGAAAATGGGAATCTCATCATGTTTAGGTTATTATGTTGTGAATTCTAAATGGGGAATGGCTTACCTTTAGCCAGTGAGTAGTCCACTCACTTCATGACATAAGCGTATTTCAAATACGTATAACAAGACTTGTAGTAGTGGTTTTTAAAAGTACTATATGGTAGAAACCTAGACTACTACTACTACTACAGTGTGGACTAGTACTCTACGACTTGAGTATGAGTTGGTGGTCTGACGAAGTTGGAAGCATATGATTTGATATGCTATAGTTGAGGTTCTATCGTAAAGCCAATATACTTTCATGTTGGGTATATGAGACTAGTTGGTTAAGACAAACTTGTACAAGATAGTTTCTATAATATATTGCCCCTTGTGGTTGTCTGAATGACCTAAATATCTAGGGCCTTGAGAAACATGACTTGGATGTTTGCTTTAGGGTAGCACCCTTGGAAAGCGGAAACAATCCAGGAAGTCATGGATCAATGGAGTGGAGGCCTAAGGATGGTAGATGTCATTTTGAGAGGTGTTAATACACTTTTTCCTCTCTGATTGTACGACGATGTATAGAGGGGTATTTTAGTCAATACACCCCTAGGTCGTAGACTTTGCCAATGCAACACTGTCTTTGTGGTCAATATTTTCTTATGGTAATATTAGAAAATATATAAAATGTAAAATACAACTATTTATATGGTAAGGGTATTTTGGTCATTTTTGTAGCCAAGGCGGTGTGTCTTTTGGTCCACAGTATACACCGTGAGTCCTAATTAAATATAGGCTAAGGAATTAAATTAAATTAAATGGAATTTATTTTATTTAAGTAGCATAATTTAATTATTGGGCTAGAATAAAATAAAGGTCCACGGAGAGAGATAATTAATTACATTAGTTTAGTGGGTTAATTAATTATTTAGGGCTTTGACCCAATTTGAATAATTAGGGATTAACTTGGGACTAAACTGATTTAGGCTTATTTTATTGGATTAGTTTATTTAGGCTGAAAAAATTAATTATTTGTTGGGCCGTTAAGTTAGTTCTAACTAGAATAATTAATTAAGCACAAAAGGTTAAACTAAGAGTCCAATGGCCCAGTCCAGTTTAACCTAGGGTTTTATTTAGGTTAAACAGAAGGATTGGACATAACATTGTTGTTACAGAACACACACTCTAAGAGACGGCTTATGCTCTGTGGAAAGGACCAGGCGTCTCTCTCTCTCTCCAGAAAAATTCCCTAACCTGTTAGTTGTTCACCAAACGGTAGTTAGGCAGGCCGTATACTGGAAGATCGAGAGTTCGGCGTTCACATACATGCAAAGACAGAATAGAAGGCTTGCAGGAATTGCACCAGAGGCTTCTATCAGTACACCTATCCCGATTGTGAACATTCTTGTCCAGCCACATTTGAAAACAAAAGGAGAGGTAAAAATTTTAAAATCTCGGGATTGGGACAGGGTGCAACCAGCACTGATAGGGTGCAACCAGCTGGCTAGTCTTTGTCGGAGCTGAGCGCCGGCCACCGCTCGAAATCCTCGTTCTTGTTTTTTCAGTTTTTTTATGTTCGCTTCCGCTATGTGCCCTGTGTTTTCTGGCTTTCCGTGCCTTCAATATTAACGGGGTAAAAAAATAAATAAATCGAATAGGATGTCAGCGAAATGGGGAAAAAGGAAAAATAAAGGAATAAAAAGGTGAAAAGAGGGTTGCAACACGAGAACTTCCTATGGGGTCACCCGTCCTAGTAATACTTTTGCTCAAGCTTGCTTAATTTCGGAGGTTTGATGGGATCCGATGCAATAGGGCAGGTATGGTCACACCAGTTTGGTGCTACACACTTTAATCTTTTATAATGACAAAGTAGAATGGTTATTAGACTTTTTACATGGGGAATAATGGGAAGAAAAAATAAAGTAAGGAAAAGTGAAGACTTCATGGGCGATCGTATATTATAAGAAAAAAAAATACCTTCTCGGATGCGAAGTTATGATAATTCGAATGTGCATAACAGTTAGAACCAAACCGAGAAGTGGTTTCTAACCGAATCGAATTGCAGAAAGCGGGTTTGACTGAGTCAGATGAATAAAATCATCAGGTACTAAATAAATTAGAACGTATGGACATAGTCACGAACTTGGTAGAATATAGCCCATATTTGATTTAGGTTGAAGCCAGGTGAGAAAAATGTACCCAAAAAAAAAAAACAAACTTCGTTGCTTCGAATTGTTATTGCGTTAGGGACGTATTAACGGAGTAAATATGAAATAAATCAAGAAGGTTGTCTAAGAAATGGAGAAAATGAAAAAAGAGATAAAAAGGCGAAAAGAGGGGTGCAACATGAGGGCTTCCCAAGGGTAAGTCTCTCAGTAGGTAGCCACCTCTGAGGGGTGAGTCCTTCCTGGAAAGGATGCTAGTCCGGTAGGTCATACCAGTCCGAGCTAGCAAGTTTTAGTCATGTGGACTAGGTGTTTCCGAAAGGGTGCAACACCGAGGGCTTCCTAGGGGTAAGTCTCTCAGTAGGTGGCCACCTCTGAGGGGTGAATCCTTCCGATATAGGATGCCAGTGTAGTAGGTCATACCGGTCCGAGCTAGCAAGTTTCAGTTATGTGGACTGGGTGTTTCCAGCCGGTAAGTTTGGGTGTAGAAATGGAGGAGTATTTCACCCAGTAGGCCGTATAGCTACCTTTTGTCAACTTGCTCAACGTTTCGCAATCTAACCAGCAGCATGCTCAATGTGTGGCATTCTGACGATTATATGGTCATGGGGCCCAATGTGTGGTAACTCGTGGCTACCTCCTTGGGTGATTGTATTTATTGTAGACGTGTATGGTTTGGAAAGCAAAACACCACTCTTTATTTTAACATTTATTTAATGCTTGCTAGCACTTTCTCTTATGAAGCTTTTACAACTTGCATACATGAACTGTTTTACCTGAAACACTCAAAGCACACACGGGCTTACTAAGATATTTACCTCACCACCTTTTATGCCATGTTTTCAGATCGATCCTGCTATAATGGTCATTAGCTAGATTGTTGCTTGTGATTTTGAAGACTCTTTGTTATTTTCTTTACGTGATGTTTTTGAGAGATTGTAGTAGACAATTTATTTTGGATTTGTTCATGTATTATTGAGTTGTAATAAGTTTAATTTTAAAGTATTTATTTTATTTTATTTTATGCGACCTAGTTATAAATACCCCTTATCCTATGGACGGGACAACATCTTTGGCCCTGTTGGGCTTAGGTAATGGTGTGTTACAAGTGGTATCAGAGACTAGGATTAGGAAATTATTAATAGTATATGTGATGTGTCCGGACTTGGGCATAAAAATCATACAACAACTAAGTACGTCCTAATCAAGTTTGAATTAAAATGTTCAACCCAAATCACACATATGAGCAAGCGTATTCATCATTGACCGAGCATAAGGTTCAAACGAGTGTCGAACCTCAAGGAATAAGTAGATATTAATCCATTTTCTTTCATTGTTTAACTAACTCGATAAAGTGAACAACAAATAAAATTAAACAAAAGAAAATAAAAATAAAAATATATACATGTCAAGGATGGAGAAATATGTAACTCAAACCATTGTTTAGACAAACATGATCTTAAAGTACCTAACCATTATCATAACTAATCATTTTCTTGGCAGCATAAAGGATTAAGATAAATAAGCATCACTTGGTCTGTCTTAACTAATTACTACCTTCTAGATAAATTAGCATCACTTGGTATGTCTCAACTAATTCATCCATAAGATGCATTAAACACAATCCTTGATTAAATTTTCTTGGTCTGGAAAATTTAAAACATGAAATTAATCAATGAATCCTTAGTCTTGCAAACATCAATTAACCTTTAATTACTCAATCCTCAACAATTAACCTCTTTGGTCTAACAAGTTAACAGCCAATAAATATGAAATTAATCAATTGCAACTACCATCAACCTCTTTGGTGTAGCAAGTTAGTGAAAAGAAACAACCAATTAATCCCATAATACGCCCAAGTAATTAAATACCAAGAAGAACAATCAATTAATCAAATGATCAAATAACTCTAAAAATCATGAATATCTAAAACAATGTCGAATTACAATAAAACAATTAACATATCGTTGTTCAAGAAAAAGAAAACAAAGTAAAAGAAAGCACCCATAGACATGACTCTTTCTACTTCCTTTGAAGACCTTCTTGTACAACCCTCCTTGAATTGAAGAATTCCTCATTTGACTGAGTAATTTTCTGTTATGATCAATGAATTCTACCCTTTTCCCTTGTGTTTTACAACTATTTATATGCTTAGGAAGTGCCTAAACTTATTAGTGTAATGTTCTTGGTCGAGTAGAAGTTGGAAGACACTAAAAATCTGCAATAATGAAGAAAATATCTTTCCAAGGGTAAAATCTCAAATATGAAGAAATATGACTAGTTATTGAACAAAATATATCACAAAAGAGCCTTAAATAACTAGGAAAAATATGACTAATTTAGCCCCTATCATATTCCCCCACACTTAGCTCTTTGCTTGTCCTCAAGCAAAGTATCAAAAATAAGTAGGAAAACACAAGGTTTAACTCAATCAATTTCAAAACACTATCTCTAATGCTTTCTTTATTCAAGAACATAAAACACATGATACCACATCTTTCACAACCAATGCAAGACTTGTGTAAGTGAGTAATGACTTAGTAGAACCATCCCAATACTTTACAATATTCTCAAACAATTGGAAAGAATTTAGTTCAAAAAGAATATGCATTCCATATGCTTACTTTTCAGACACTCTCTCCACTAATCCTAGACATATCATGATTCTACTTAGATCAAGTAGGACTTTCAAGCTTGTAATGTAAGGCTAAAGGATTGTAATGTAGCTTATCAAACGAAGGATATAGGAGAATCAAATATCAAAGAAACTGAGAGTTTGCAAGAAAATGATAAACAAATGAATCAATAATTTCCAACTCTTCTTGCTCTCCTATTACGAAAATCAATCAAACCATAACCTATAGCAATTACAACTCCACTCAAGCAAATCCTGCATTTTTTTTTCTCAACTCTTCTTTCTTTTTTCCACAAGATCACTTAAATTTCCGGCAATGGTGTCAAGTACTTTATATGAACATAACTTTTTACAGCTCAATCACCATTCCCTTTGTGATCTTTTCTTTCTTCTTCTTTCAATAAGTTTTTTTCTTTCTCTTTCTTTTCTTATGTTCAATCTCTCTTTTCTTTTTCTTCTTTTTCTTTTCTTTCCTTTTCCTTTCCAGCTCAACTTGTTATTGATCCATGACTGAAAGTAACAAGTCATGATATTTATCCCCACATTCTTCCTCAGCATTTTCTTACATATACTTTCATCCATCAAAAGCATAAAGATTTTGAAAATTATTCAAACTTTCAGCAATAAGCAATGGACAAAATATTTTGACGGGTTTTAAAGAAAGAAATAAACCATTTAGGCTCAAAATAGGCACTAGGGATAATATAACAATAGGTAGGCTTGAAAAGCTCAAACTATCCAAAGAAGGTCTATTACCATCATCCATAAGTTAAATCATGACTGTCTTTCTTGTTTCGCCTTAAGAGGTATTCATGTAAGTTCTAGAATGCTCCATGAATTTTAGTAGAAAAAATAGGTTTAAGAACAATGCAAAGCATTTGATCAAGAACTATTTCATCCAAGTGAGTGCAAAAAGTTATGCATAAGCCATAAATGATCTAGAACATATGCTCTATAATCCATCATAAAGACATGCATTAAAAATATAGCTTGAAATCTCAAAGAAAGTCAGAAAAATTTGAAAATTTTTGCTCAAAATTTGCTCCCAAGAAGGCAAAAGTATATGTATAAAAGACTTGTCAATCAAATCACTCCCCCACACTTAAACTGTACATTGTCCTCAATGGCCAAAGAAACATAACAAGAACTAAACAATGCCATGGAACTAAAAATATAAAGGAGAAGAGATAAGAAAAACAAACTTCCATTCATTGTGCATGGTGCTGTACAAGAGCTGAATGCTTGAAGAACGAGGCAGTGGCAAAGTACGTAAAAAAAAAACACACACCAAAGCATAAAAACTAGAAAAGAAAATAAATTAGAAACAAAAGAAAGAAAATAGTACACAGAAAAATAAAACTAACTAAAAATATATATATATTA
The DNA here is from genome assembly GCA_026120185.1 of Voacanga thouarsii. Lineage (NCBI taxonomy): Eukaryota > Viridiplantae > Streptophyta > Magnoliopsida > Gentianales > Apocynaceae > Voacanga > Voacanga thouarsii. The sequence continues at coordinate 216,801 of JANUWF010003389.1, forward strand.
AAAGAAAAAGGAAAAACAAGAGTGATCGAGAAAATGTAGATAAGCATCATCAGTCCTCCTCATCATCATCAGCTGGTGTAGAAGCTCCCTCAACACCATGTGGCCCAAAAGAATGCTGCCTCAACTCGGCCAACTGTTGCTTCATAATAGCTTGTCGTCTCGCCATGTCCTCCATAGTACCCTGCAAGCGTAGGAGCACCTCCATTTGCTGGTCTAGTCATCCTAGCACGGTAGTCTCAAAGTCAGTCCAGTGTTGGGACAGAGAACTGCTAGCTCGTGCACGTGCCGGTGGTGGTGGTTGCTCCTCCTCCACTGTGGGTGGCCTTACCTGTCCAGGATGTCTGACCTCGAAGGGAGTTAGCCACTTCTTCAACTCCTGGCTATACTCGTACCCAAAACTCATAAGAGTTTGCTTAGTGACCATATCGTGCTCATTGGTAGCCTCCATCAGTTCTCTCTCAAGAATAACACCAAAGTCTTTCAGAATTTTCATTATAACCAAGGGGAAAACGAAGTCTTTTGTGGAGAGACGGTGATGAACAACCTCCCTAATAAATTGGATGATCAAGGGTGCAAGAGGGATAGGTAATGTGTTCATCATCCGATGAAAAATATAAGTGTCAATAAGTCTAGTCTCATTGAAACCACTAGCACGGGGTACAACATTGAACCCAAACATATAGACTAAAGCTCTAAAGTTGGTTACCAGATCATTGTTTAAATAGAAACTATTGCCTAGAAAGGCATTATGCTTATGTAATCATAAGGTGGCTCTAGTCCTGCTAATATCCCAATTCAGGTCAGAAAGAATTTTTTGATTATTCACATCAATCCCTTGCTAAGTATTATCGTCAAAGACCTAGAAGAGGTTAGCTAATTGGTTTTGAGTGGTGACAATAGGGATTCCTTTCACTCTCGTTTCAATATGGGTAAGATGCTTATTGCCCTTATCTATCATATTAGCATAGAATTCCTTAATAAGCACGAGACAATACTTCCCTTTCAATTGGACTATCGAACCACATCCTAGCCATCGAAACATCATACCCAGTTTGAGTGCACGATCTACGATGGGTGAGAAAGTCCGTTCTACAATGATCTTATTAGATGCTCTCCTATTGTACCATTCCTCACAAGATGTATCTATAAACTAAGTAGGTCTAAGAGATAAAGGATCAACAGATGAAGGGGCTGAGGAAGAGGAAGCTCTCGCCCTTTTAGAAGAATGACCTCTCGCTCTAGATATGTTCAAGTAAGGAATGGGGGAAATAGGAAGAGAGAACAATTGAGCTCCAAGACTTAAAACAGGGCAACTACCATTGCACAGATACTCCTCAAATCTCACGCAACCCTCAACCAATCTCACATTCCACAAAACCCAAACTCCATCAATATATAGCACTCTTCAACAAACAATTCAATCAATCACCTCCAATCAATTCAACACAACCTGCAACAAGACATGTAAAATTCACTGTAAAGTATAAATGTGTTGAAGATCCTCAATGCGTGCAAGCGGACATAATCATGTGAATGAAAGCATTATCATGGCATTATGTGAACAACAGTTCAAGTACCATGGGTAGTCCTCACTCAACCATCACAAATAGCCATAATTCCAACCTTAACTATATGCATGAATCCCCTAATAATCATATGCATGAATCAAGCATCACAGAAGCATTAACTCCGAATCTAGTCCAGCTCATGAAACTCAAGGAGTAATAGACCATTTAATCTTAGCATACACATTCCCATTTTCGGTCAACAGTATTCCTAAAATTAGACAAACTCATCTACCATATTTGAATCTTAGGAATTGAATAAAAATTATACCTTTATGCTCTTGTATGCATAGGCAAGCAAAAGATGTAAACTTTTTGTAGAAATCTAAGCTCCTTGCTTGTGGATTGAATGTGATGTTGTTATGAAAAATAGAAGAATTTGAGGATTTTGATCTGTAGGATCAACAAAAGAGATGAAGGGGGATGTTATAGAAGTGTTTAGGAGTTGAAAAATTATATTTTGGGAAGTGGAGGATGTGAAGCCGGCATGGGCTTGAGAGAATTTGAGAGGGAGAATGGAGATTTTGAAGAAAAAGTGGCCAAAATGGCCCTTAAGAGTGCGCCTACCCGATAGGAACCAGAGCCAGTGCCTGCTTGGTTCTGTCTAGTTCTCCAGAATTTTTTTTTTTTTAATAATAATGCAGAAAACACACTAATGCTGAACAGTGCACTTGAATAAAAAAAACAATGAATCAAAATGACAGGAATAAAAAATTATCTTAATCACAAAAATAGAAAGTAAAGTAAAGTAAAAAGGCTTCAATGTTTCCCACGGCTTTGATCCCGTAGATTTTCCTCAGTATTCCCTGGTAATGTCCCAGCTTGACGATCTCCCAGGAGTTTGGCTAGTTGACCAATTTAGTTCTCCAAATTGCGCATGGACGCCTCTAGGTACCTTGTTGTCATATCGACTCCCTGGAACTTAGTCTCCATGGTACTTACCAATTGGCCAATCAACTCTTCCAATGGTGGCTTTGGAGGTACTGCAGTGTGGGTCATGGGATTTTGGTTCTTTTGATTGCCTCCAAAATTGAAAGAATCCTGCCTAGGTTGATTCCCATTGCTCTAAGAGAAATTAGGGTGGTTTCGCCAACCAGGATTATAGGTAGAGCTATAATGATTGTTACCTAGCCGGACATTACCTGTGAAGGCCGCTTGCTCCGAAGTTTCTTGGAGTGACCCCATCTTTTGGCATTCATGATTGGGGTGTCCTTCTCTACAGAAATCACAATTTACGTTTAAAACCTAATCTTGAGGCATCACCATCTGTTCCATCTTTTGGATTAAGGCGTCCACCTTAGCCTCTAATGCTGCCACAACATCCACTTTGTGCACTCCTTGCATACGAGCTCTAGACCTTGCATTTAATAGTTATTAGAAGTAAAATTTTCAATAAGCTCAAATACCTGTTCCGGGGTCTTATGATTGATGGAACCTCCTGCAGAAGAGTCCACCACTTGCCATGTTGCGAACGTGAGGCCATTCAAAAAGATAAGCACCCGCATTCCCAGCTCAAATTTGTGGTGTGGGCATTTTCTTAGCATCTTCTTAAATCTCTCCCAACTATCATATAAGGGCTTAGAATCTGATTGTTGGAAGGCAAAGATTTCATTCCTAAGTTTGGCTGTCCTAGATGGAGGAAAATATTTGGCAAAAAATTTTTCAGCTAGGGCATTCCAAGTAGTGAGGAACCTGTAGGTAAAGACTTCAACCAAGATTTAGCTCTATCTCTCAAAGAAAAAGAGAAAAGTCTTAACTTTATGGCATCCTCAAAAACACCATTCATTTTGAAAGTATCACAAATCTCAAGAAAATTGGCTAGGTGAGCATTGGGATCTTTTTCAGGTAGCCCGTCGAATTAAACCATATTTTGCACCATTTGGATAATGTTAGGCTTTATTTCAAAACTGTTTTACATATATCCTAGGCCTAGTGATACTCGAGCTTGTGCCCAAGAGCCCGAGATTGCAGGTTTTACAAAGTCGTCCATAACCCTCGTACCATTCCCAGCATTATTGTTTTAAGTAGCATCCATTTCGATGATCAAGTTCCTTTAAATTGTCTAGCGAATTTTTGACAATGTTCTTTCGATTTCAAGGTCAAAATTGACTATCTCACCTTTAGATTTTGGATGTCATGAACCAAGGATAACACTTAAGAAAATAAGAAGCAAGTTAGAAAACAGAATTAATGATTAAAACAAAATTAAAAGGTTACAAAGTTAGTAAATCAAACATAGTCAAAGTTAGTAAGTTAAGTTAGGGTACAAGGGTGTACATAAATACACAAAATACAATAGATAGCACCTTTTTGCAGGAAGAACATTTGTACAGATTTACATATTCACCTATTTACATATTTACATGGTTAAATTAATAAAATCCAAGCTTTCATGCTACTGTTCCCCAGCAACGGTGCTAAAAACTTGATACGTAAGGATTTGGGTATAGGAATGATATAAAAACTAAGCACATTCCCAATCAAGTTTGAAATAAAATGTTCAACCCAAATCACACATATGAGCAAGCGTACTTATCATTAACCAAGCATAGGGTTCGAATGAGGGTCGATCCTCAAGAAACAAGAAGACATTAATTCCTTTTCTTTCATTGTTTAACCGACTCGATAAAGTGAACAACAAATAAAATCAAACAAAAGAAAATAAAAATAAAAATGTATACATGTCAAGGATGGAGAAGTATGTAACTCAAATCATTGTTTAGACAAACATGATCTTAAAGTACCTAACCATTATCATAACTAATCATTCTCTTGGCACCATGAAAGATTAAGATAAATTAGCATCACTTGGTCTGTCTCAACTAACTTATCCACAAGATGCATTAAACACAATCCTTGATTAAATTTCCTTGGTCTGGCAGATTTAAAACATGAAATTAATCAATGAATCCTTGGTCTGGCAAATATCAATTAACCTTTAATTTCTCAATCCTCAACAATTAACCACTTTGGTCTAGCAAGTTAACAGTCAATAAATATGAAATTAATCAATTGCAACCACCATCAACCTATTTGATCTAGCAAGTTAATGAAAGGAAAAACCCAATTAATCTCGTAATACACCCAAGTAATTAAATACCAAGAAGAACAATCAATTAATCAAAAGATCAAATAACTCTAAAAATAATGAATATCTAAAACAATGTCGAATTACAATGAAACAATTAACATATCATTATTCAAGAAAAAGAAAACAAAGTAAAAGAAAGCACTCATAGACAAGCCTCCTTATTCTCCCTTGGAAGACCTTCTTGCACAACCCTCCTTGAATTGAAGAATTTCTCCTTTTACTGAGTGATTTTCTGTGATGATCAATGAATTCTCCTCTTTTCCCTTGTGTTTTTTGTCTATTTATAGGCTTGAAAAGTGCGTAAACTCGTTGGTGTAATGTTCTTGGCCGAGTAGAAGTTTGAAGATACTAAAACTCCACAGATTACCAAAAACCACGTAGAAAAAATCAAGCAGCACCTTAACTTCAGGGCACAGTCGGTGCCACCCTAGCTCTCGAAGCCGGTGCCGATTGTGTTCTGGTACTCTACTTGTTCGTCAATTTTTCTCTGAATTTTGCACAATGAAGACTAGATGCAGCTGGCACCGCCTTGACTCTTGGAGCCGGCGCCGATTCCACTCTGTTTTGCTCTATTTCACCAATTTTTTTGTCGCTTCGAAGTTTGTGCAACCAGTGCATGGCCGGCGCCGGTTCCTCGGTCCTAGCTGGCGCCGCCTCTATTCTGTTTTGAGACGTTTTTATTTTGTTTTACCCCAAAAATCTGCAATAATGAACAAAATACCTTTCTAAGGGTAAATTCTCAAATATGAAGGAATATAACTAGTTATTAAAAAATATGTATTACAAAAGAGCCTTAAATAACTAGGAAAAATATGACTAATTTAGCCCCTATCAATATATTTTATTTTATTAAGTTTAAATCTTTTAACTAACCTGTCTTGTTTATGCTATAGGATGGTTATGATGATTAGAACTGCAAGGAAATGGTGGCAATAGCATCCACCCATCCCTATCCACCCGAAAGATCTACCAGTGCCTCAGCCTACACCTCTGCTAATTATACCCCTAGATGATCATAGTGACGATGAGGTCTAGATTATTAAGCCACCCCCAATACCTGTGATAAACTTGGTTACCAACAGTGAAGATGAGGAGATTATATGGAATATGTCCCCCATCCCTCCTAGTCCCATAATTGATTTGACAGTTGATAGTGATGACCCAAAAGAGATAGATTATGAATCTCCACCTAGACCTTCCTTTATCCCTCCACACAACTAGGTTGAAACCAAGGAGAGTTTTAGGAGACCCAAGAAGGAGCCAATGGATCATGGGTTTGTGAATGGGGCTAGGATAGATTTCTCTAAGAATTCTGGGGGATGGTTGTATGATGTCTTTTTGAAGACTCTGATGAGGATTAGAAAGGCTAAGTACTACTATGATTAGGGCATTTTATTTACTACTTTTCATAAATTCCTATGCTAAGGATCTTATTCGTGTTTACTTTTTTATACCCGAATTTATACAAGTAACAGTACCTGGAGTACTCTATAGTTTGAGAAAAATTTATGCGCAATCCTTTATACAAAAATTTGCATATGATTTCCTTTTACTTAAAGCTGAATGTGAATGCATGCTTAATTTAAATGTTTTAAACATTAATGCATAAACTCATTATCTAGGGCATGGTTTAGAATGGCACCCAATTGTCGTGCAACCGCATCTAGTAGAAGGGTTTCAGAGGCATAGCCTTTGATACCGGAGTTTGAGACAACTCAAATGCCATCACCTAATAGGGGGGATGGGAATGAATCAGAGCTAGAAATGGGGTCAGAAGAACCAGTTAGAGTGATGATGGGGCAAGCATTCAACAAAATGACTAAGATACTACAAACTCTAACTGAGCGGAGGAATCCAAAGGGGAAAACGAAGCCTTGGAGCAGTTTTTGAAGTTTTAGTCGCCTTTCTTCTTGGGAGAAGCTGAGTAGGATTAGAAAACCGAGCAGTGGATAGAGCATATGGAGGACATCTTTGCTACGCTTCATTACACTGAGAAGTGAATAGTGATGTTTGCCGCATTTTGATTGAGAGGCCCAACTCGGGCATGGTGGCAACGGGTCCAAGATGACTGGGAGATGATTGATCAAGACTGGACATAGGCCAATTTCGTGGAAGCATTCAGAGTTGAATATATCCCTCAGTGGATAGTAGAGAAGCGGGAAGATGAGTTCTAGAATCTGAAGCAAGGAGGTATGACGGTGGCATAATACACGGCATGTTTCAGTTAATTGTCAAAGTACTGCAAGAGGTTGGTGGACATTGAGCATAATAGAATGAGGCAATTTGTCAAGGGTTTAAGGCAGGAGTTAAGAAAGGCATTGGCACCTTCTCCACCAATGACCTATTCGGGGGCCGTAAATGCAGCCACCCAGACTGAGAATGAGGATCACAACAGAATAGCACCAAGACCTTTCCTGCCACCAAGACAACCGCCGAGACCTTTCCAGAGGCAGTAGCCCAACAAACGCCCTACCAACCAGCAGTGGCAGAACTGGGGAAAGTAAGCTCGGACAGCACCGGTTGGTCATATGCATAATCTTCCTTTATGCTGACATTGCGGGAAAAGAGGCCATATGGAGAAAAATTACTGGTCCAGAGGAGTTGAGAGGAAATGCTACCACGACTCGAACCATCTACGAAATGCCTACCCTAAACTTCTACTAGTCAGACAAGGAAACCCAGCTCAAATCCCGAGAGCCAATCGAGCCAATGCCACGGGAGCTTCTGGGAGTGGAACTCAGAAGCCGCAGGTGAAAGCAAAAGTTTTCGCTCTCAATCGGGAGGAGGTTGGAGCTGATGCAGCAGTGGTGGAATGTACATTTACTATCTAAGGTCATTTCGTTAATGCATTAATAGACCCTGGATCTACCCCTTCCTATTTAAACAAGAATTGCGCATATCATTTGGGTTGGGATAGAGTAGAACTACTTTTTACTTTGTTGGTGAGTACGCCTTTAGGGAAAATGGTGCAAGTAGATCGGTATGTACGAAATTGTAGAATTGAATTTGGGAGAGAAAACTTGGAAGGAGATTTGATAGTCTTAGCTATTGATGATTAAGATTTGATTATTGGGAATGGATTGGCTAGCTAAGCATGGGGCTAGAGTAGACTGTAAGAATAAATCGGTTTAGTTCATTAGACCGGGATGTGATGTGTTGGAGTTTAATGGCAAGAGAGTAAAGGAATTGAAGTTTTTAATAGCTGGAGCAAAAGCCCAGAAATTGTTGAAGCAAGGATGTCAAGGATATTTGGCCTATGTGATAAATAAGCCGAAGAACCAATGCACTCTTAAAGATATGGAGGTGGTAAAAGATTTTCCCGACTTATTTCTTGCAAAACTCACTTCTCTACCTCCTAACCGAGACATTAAGTTCACCGTTAATCTACTTCCAAGAGTAGAACCAGTGTCCTGAACTCCATATCAGATGGCACTAGCAGAGCTGAAAGAATTGAAGGAACAGCTAGAAGAGTTGGTGAGGTAAGGCTACAACAAACCTAGCACGTCACCCTGGGGAGCACTAGTGCTATTTGTGAAGAAGAATGATGGGACCCTGAGGTTATGTATCAATTACTGAGGCTTGGACAACTTGACCATTAAGAACAAATATCCTCTACTGCTAATTGACAAGTTGTTCTACCTATTGCAAGGATGTAGTTGTTACTCCAAACTGGATTTGAGGCAAGACTACTATCAAGTTCATACAAAACAAACAAAATGGCACATATGAGGAATGGGTGCCAATGCTCATTTTTATCAACACACATGAAATAATGTGTGTGGGGCCATCCTCTCAAGAGAATAATAGAGATATAATCCTCATGTTCTCTTATACATCTCTCTCTCTCGTGTGGCTTCTTCCAATAGGGAATCCAAGACTCTTCTTCTTCTTCTTTTCTTTAGTTTTGCTTATAAAGCAGAACAAGAAAGAAAAATCCCAGCCACCATTGTAGTTTTCTGCTAGCATAGAAAATCTTAGTGCTTGTGTGAGATCCTCTGTGTGGATTTCTGTTAGAGATAATCACACACTGTGATTATCTTGGTTGGACATACAACTCTTGTGGTGATTCTTCAGGAGGATTGCTGGATCGTGCCACAACTATCTTACTCGAAGAAGGAAAATTTTGTATTCCACACAAACAAAGAAAGGTAAAATTTATTATCTTTGTTTCTTTGTTATATATATATATATATATATATATATATATGTCTTGTTTTCCACACATATGTGGATCCTGGATGGTATCTTATTTTTATTTTTTTGTTGTGCCATATTTGATATGCATAAGATAGCTAACAGTGTGTACTCGATAAGCACCAATTAAAGGATAGGATTTTAGAGGAGGCGCATAAGAGCAAGTACGCCATTCATTCGGGAGAGGTAAAAATGTATCAAGATCTAAAAAGGAATTATTGGCAGCCCGAGATGAAGAGGAACGTGGTTAAGTATATCTTGACGTGTCTGACCTGTCAGAAAGTCAAAGCGGACGCAAAAGAAATCAGCAGGATTGTTGCAACCGTTACCAGTACTTGAATGGAAATAGAAAGAGGTGACCATGGACTTCGTTACCGGACTCCCTATGGCAAGGACTCAAAAGGACGCCATATGGGTAGTGGTGGATCGATTGACCAAATCAGTACATTTCATACCAATGAATATAAGGGATTCAATGGAGAAGTTAGCTCAAACTTAGGTGCGAGAAATAGTCAGACTGTATGGAGTACCTTCAAGTATTGTGTTCGACCAAGACCCGAGATTTACATCTCGATTTTGGAGCAAGTTTCAAGCATTAATGGGTTCTTGTTTGAAGTTCAGTACGATGGAGCATCTACAAACCGATGGACAGTCAGAGAGGGTTATTTAGATATTAGAAGACATGCTAAGAGCCTATGTGTTAGATTTCGGGGAGAAATGGATCGAATATGTACAATATGCAGAGTTGGCGTATAATAACAACTATCAGTCTTCGATTGGAATGGCTCCGTATGAAGCATTGTATGGACGTAAGTGTCAAGTGCCGCTATACTGGAGTTGGTCGGAGGATGGCCACGTAAACAAGTCGAGAGAAGTTTGTGTTCAAGAAATGTTGGACAAGGTTAAGCTGATCAGGGAAAGATTGAAAGCATCCCAGAGCCGACAAAAGAGCCATGCGGATAATAGGCGACGAGAGTTAGAATTTCAGGTGGGAGACAGTGTGTTTCTAAGTTTAACACCGAATAGAGGAATTTTGAAGCATCCGAAAGGTGAAAAGCTGAATTTGAGGTATTTAGGACTGTTTCCAATAAATGAGAGAATTAGGCCAGTGGCATATCGATTAGATTTGCTAGATGGGTTGACGGGAATACATGACGTATTTCATGTGTCTCGGCTAAAGAAGTACAATGTCGATCCCGGACATGTTTTGAATGATAAGCCGTTAGTGTTGCAACTCGACATGAGCTATGTGGAGAAACATGTGAAAATATTGGACCAAAGTATTAAGACTCTCTGGAACAAGCAGATTATGATGGTAAAGATGCAGTGGGACCATCATGGCACGCGAGATGCCACTTGGGAAATAGAAGAGTGGGTAAAGTGGAGGTATCCCGACCTGAGAAAAAGGAATACCTGAATTTCGGGACGAAATTCTCCTAAGGAGGGGAGGAAGTGAAACCCCACCTAAAGCCAACCACAAAGTAAGGGGGTCGGGATGCATATCATATTATTCTGCATAAAAATATATAATTTTTGAATGATTTTATGTGCATTAGAATTTTGATTTATAGGTTAAAAGGCTTAGTTATGCTTATTGAGTAGGAAGAGTAAAATGGTAATTTTGCATGAGGTCAAAATAGGAAGAGGGCTTGAGGTTTAAATAAGAAGAATATTTGAGTGAGAAAATAAGAACAAGAGTTAGTGTGGTTAAGTGATTAGAGATTTGTGGTTTAATCTCTAAGGTCATGAGTTCAAATCCCATCACTTAAGTTTTATTCATGAATATCGTCGTTATGTTTGAATTTTTATTTTCTTACATTCCTTGAAGATAGGAATGTTGTCTTAAGGGAGACATGAAGAGAATGTCTTAATCCTATCATCATACTCTAAAAAGAATTCTAGAGGAATTCTTGTCCTATTATTACCTCTAGCTTTGTCCTAACATCTTCACAATTTAAATTATTCAAAATTCATCAAGTCTCATCTTTTAATTCTAGAAAATTCTGTGATGATCTCCTAGCTTTGAATTTCAAAAATTGATCTTGGAGGTTAGAGGGTAGACCAAAAATAGGAGAGAAGTTAGGAAGGGTTCCCAAGGGAAAGCTATCACCATAGTAGGACCTTTAAACTCATCTTCATACTTGGAAATTTTTCAGAATTTTGAGCAGTCCAGCTTTCGAAAAACTTAGCCAGTTTTCTTGTTCATTTGCTGCCAGAAAAATGACCAATTCAGGTAGCTTGGAGACTAAAATTTCTATGCAAATTCGGACTGCATAAAACTGCACAAAACCATAAAAATTTCTGTGCAGTTTCGCTGCACATCCAAGCTGAAAATGAAGCTATTTTTCTTGTCACCAATCCAGAAAAACTCCTCTATTTTTCCTCCAGAAAGAAGCTTGGAAACCAACCTTAAAAGACTCTCAAACACCCCTCAAAACTTTCTGCAAATCGAGCAGAAGAATTGCAAAAATTCTGCACAGAAAATTCAGCAAACCTTCGAACCTTAGAACAACTTGAAACCAGAAAAATTCTAGTTTTGTTTCTCAAAGACTAGGCCAAAAAAACACCTTCAAACCTCTCTAAAATGGACCTTGTGTAGCCATGAACTGAACACCATTAACCTCTCTACTTACCTTGAATACTTGGACTCCATAATCACACCTAAAAAATCTCCTAAGATTACTCTATTCAAAATACATTTGAACATCAAAAAATTTCCAGAATTTTGCTCCATGAAAACACTCTTGTATTAAGCTACTAAACCAGAAATTCCTCTGCCATTAAACACTGAATTTTGGCCAGCCTTTAATCTTGAACAACCTTCATTTTCTTGCCATAAAACTGGGTAGTCCAGCCGGCACTATTGTAGAACAAAGAAACCTCCATCAATCAAACACCATTAGCTTATCCTATACCTTAAACCACTCCAAAATTCCCTCCATTTGAATTTCAAACAAATCAGATTATTCTCTTCCCCTCTAGCTGAAAACCATAACTCCTAATTCCCCTAAACCATTCGGCCAACACCATTCTAGATTTCTTGCAGCACCTTTCTCAAACTCTTTCAATTTTCACCAAGAACACACACTATATTCCTTCAAGCCAAAACCTACCCTAAACACTTCCAATCACTTTCAAATACTCTAGATTACCGCTACATAATCCCTAGTGTTCATTCTGGTATTTATAACACAAAATCTCGCAAACAAGGAATTGCAATCGGATAAAAAACCAGTTTTTTTCTTAAAAGTCTCAAGAACATCATCGAGGTAAATCAATAACAACTTTTTTGTTCATCCTCCTCCATTCAACCTTCAATATAGTATACTAATGTTCTCTCTCTCTCTCTCTCTCTCTCACAGCCGAAATGGTTGATCAACAACCATGGCTGTTTTTTTTTCTCGGGACAACTCAAGACTCTCAATCGCGCGTGGACCTTCTTTAGTCTTCATTGAAGTAATCGACACTCAAGCAATTTTCCCTTAATCCTCCTTTTTAATTTTGAATTCATGTCTCTTAGGTGTTGATAGGAAGGATAGAATATGAATGGAGGATTGAGTATATGCATGTGAATGAAGGAGTTGGGGTTAGGACATTAGGATGGTTGTATATGAATAAGCTATACGAATTTTCTTGGGAATCAATGTATGTTCATCATGTCTTAAGAGAGTTATGCATGTTTAAAGCATGTTAGATATTATGACACCTATGGTGAATTGGATTTTTATGTTCTTATTTCTATTGAAGCTATGAATAATGAATATGCCTAGTAGGGATTTGGCCATGCAATGTTATGAGAAATTCAAATATACTTGAGAGAAAGAACCGGACCGAAAAGCGGTTTCGGTCAAAATAGAATTGCAGAAAGCTAGATTAGATTAGGTCGGATGGAGAAAATCAGTAGAGACGAAATAAATCAGAACGTACGGACATAATCGCAAACATGGTAGGATTTTTCCACGAATTTGATCTGAATTGAAACAAGATGAGAAAAATGAACCAAAAAAAAAAAAAAAACTAGTTGTATTGAATTGCTGCCCGCGTTAAGGATATATTAACAGGGTAAAAAAAATCAAATTGAACATTAGTGAAATGGGGAAAAATGAAAAATAAAGGAATAAAAAGGCGAAAAGAGGGCCATAACACAAAAACTTCCTAGGGGGTCACCCATCCTAGTAATACATTCGTTCAAGCACGCTTTATTTCAGAGTTCTAATGGGATTTGGTGCATTAGGGCAGGTATGGTCGCACCAAACTAGTGTTATGCACTTTAATCTTTTATAATGACAAAGTGGGATGGTTATTAGACTTTTTTACATGGGGAATAATGGGAAGAAAAAAATAAAGTAACAAAAACCGAAAACTTAATGGGCAATCGTATATTATAAGAAAAAAATACCCTCTCAGATGCAAAGTTATGATAATTCAAATATGCATGACAATTAGAACCGAACTGAGAAGCGGTTTCTAACTAAATCAAATTTCAGAAAACAGGTTTGACCGAGTCGAATGAAAAAAATCGTCAGGTACTAAATAAATAAGAACGTACGGACATAGTCGCGAACTTGGCAGAATACATCCCGGATTTGATCAGGGTTAAAGCTAGGCGAGAAAAATGTGCACTAAAAAAAAAAACTCCATTACTTCGAATTGCTGTTGCGTTTGGGACATATTAACAGAGCAAATAAGAAATAAATTAAGAAGGTTGTCTAAGAAATAGGGAAAAAGGAGAGAAAAAAAGAGACAAAACGGCAAAAAAAGGGGAGCAACACGAGGGCTTCCTAGGGTGTCACCCATCCTAGTACTACTCTCGCCTAAGCACGCTTAATTTTGGAGTACTAATGGGATTTAGTGCATTAGTGCGTATGGTCGCACCCGATTCAGAACGATGCGCTTTAATATTTTATAATGACAAATTAGGATAGTTATCAGACTTTTGCACAACGAGAATAACGGGAAGAAAAAATAATGTTTGAAAAAGTGGAAACTTAAGGGACGACTGTATATTATAGTTTTTAAAAAAAAAAACCCAGTTGTTGTAAATTGTAGCCCGCGTTAAGGAGATATTAAAGGGGTAAAAAATAAATAAATCGATTTGGATCTTAGAAAAATAGGAAAAAAAGAAAAATAAAGGAATAAAAAAGGGAAAAGAGGAGTGCATCATGAGAACTTACTAGGGGGTCACCCATCCTAGTACTACTTTCGCTCAAGCACGCTTAATTTTGGAGTTCTGGAGGAATCCGGGGCATTAGGTCAGTTATGGTCGCTCCAGATTAGGGCGACGCACTTTAATCTTTTATAATGACAATGTAGGAGGGTTATTAGAGTTTTTTACCTAGGGAATAATGGAAAGAAAAAATACAGTAAGGAAAAATGAAATGTTAATGTGCGATCGTATATTATAAGAAAAAAAATACCTCTTGGATGCGAATTTATGATAATTCAAATATGTGTGATAGTTTGAACTGAACCGAGAAACGATTTCTACCCGTATCAAATTGTAGAAAGCGGGTTTGATTGAGTCGGATGAAAAAAATCGTCAGGGAATAAATAAAAAAAGAATATACGGATATAGTCACGAACTTGGCAGGATACAGCCCAAATTTGATCTAAATCAAGACAGTTATCTGAGAAATGGGGAAAAAGAAAAAAAAAGAGACAGAAAGGCGAAAAGAGGGGTGCAACACGAGGACTTCCCGAGGGGTCACCCATCCTTGTACTACTGTCGCCCAAGCATGCTTAACTTCGGAGTTCTGATAGGATCCAGTGTATTAGTGCTGGTATGGTCGCACCAGTTTGGAACGATGCACTTTAATATTTTCTAATGACAAAGTATGACAGTTATCAGACTTTTGCACAACGAGAATAATGGAAAGAAAAATAATGTTCGAAAAAGTGAAAACTTAATGGACGACCGTATATTATTGTTAAAAAATACCTACTCGGATACGATGTTATGAGAAATTCAAATATACTTGAGAGAAAGAACCGAATCGAATCGAATTGCAGAAAGCTGGATTGGATCAGGTCGAATGGAGAAAATCGGCGGGGAGGAAAATAAATTAGAACATATAGATATAGTACCAAACTTGGCAGGATTTTTCGAGGAATTTGATCAGAATTGAAACGAGATAAGAAAAATTAACCAAAAAAAAAAAATCTATTGTAGTGAATTGCAGCCCGCGTTTAGGACATATTAACGGGCTAAAAAAATATCGAAATTGATGTCAGAGAATGTGTAAAAAGAAAAAATAAAGGAATAAAAAGGCGAAAAGAGGGGCATAACGTGAGAACTTCCCTGGGGATCACCCATCCTAGTACTACTTTTGTTCAAGAATGCTAAACTTTGGAGTTTTGATGGGATTCGGAGCATTAGGGCTGGTATGGTTGCACTAGTCTGGTGTTATGTGCTTTAAACTTTTATAATGACAAAGTAGGACGGTTATCAGACTTTTTTACAAAGAAAACAACGGGATGAAAAATAAAGATATGAAAAGTGAAAACTTAATGGGCGATTGTATATTATAAGAGAAAAATACCCTCTCGAATACGAAGTTATGAGAAATATTCATGAGAGTTAGAACCAAACCTAGAAACGGTTTCGACCCAAATCAAATTGCAATAAGTGAGTTTGACCGAGTCGGATGAAAAATATCATCCGAGACTAAATAAATAAGAACGTACGGATATAACTTGGCCGGAAACAGCCCGGGTTTGATCTGGATTGAAGCCTGACGAGAAAAATGAGTAAAAAAATAATAACAATAAGAACTCCATTGCTTTGAACTGCTATTTGCGTTAGGGACATATTAATGGATCAATGAAGAAATAAATCAAGATGGTTGTTTGAGAAATAGGAAAAAGGAAAAAAAAAAAGAGAGAGACAACAAGGCGAAAAGAGGGGTACAACATGAGAACTTCCCAAGGGGCCACCAATCCTAGTACTACACTCGTTCAAGCACGGTTAATTTCGGAGTTCTGATGGGATCCGGCGCATTAGGGCAGGTACGGTCACACCAGTTTGGTGCTACACACTTTAATCTTTTATAATGATAAAGTAGGATGGTTATTAGACTTTTTTACAAAGGGAAAAACGGGAAGAAAAAATAAAGTAGGGAAAAGTGAAAACTTAATGGGCGATAGTATATTATAAGAAAAAAAAATACCCTCTCGAATGCGAAGTTATGATAATTCAAATATGCATGACAGTTAGAACCGAATTGAGAAGCGGTTTCTACCCGAATCGAATTGCAGAAAGCTGGATTGACAGAGTTAGATGAAAAAACTCGTCAGGGACTAAATAAAAAGAACGTACAGATATAGTCGCGATTTGGTAGGATACAACCGTGTTTGATTTGGATTGATGCCTGGGGAGAAAAAAGAGTCAAAAAATAAATTAAAAAAAAAATACTCCATTGCTTCAAATTGCTGTCTATGTTAGGGACATATTAACGAAGTAAATAAGAAATAAATCAAGACGGTTGTTTGAAAAATGGAGGGGGGAGAAAGACAAAGAGGCTAAAGAGGGGTGCAACACGAGGACTTCCCATGTAACACCCCACTACCAAGGCCCATCAGGGCTTGGGATGTCGCCTCGTCCACAGGACAAGGGGTCTTTATAACTAGGTTACATAGAATAAAATAAAATAAAGACTTTAAAATTAAACTTATTACAACCCAAAAGATAAACACTGGAACAAATCCAAAATAAATTGTTTGCAACAATCTCTCAAAACATCACATAAAGAAAATAACATGAGTCTTCAAAGCATAGGCAACAATCTAGCTAATGACCTCCACAGCAGGATCTTCCTGAAAACATGGCATAAAAAGGTGGTGAGATAAAAATCTCAATAAGACCGTGTGTGCTTTGAGTGTTTCAGGTAAAATAACTCATGTATGCAAGTTGTAAGAGTTTCATAAGGAAAAGTGTTGGCAAGCAATAAATAAGTGTTAAAAATAAAGAGTGGCGTTTCGCTTTTCAAACCATACATGTGCACAGTAAATACAACCACTCAAATGGGTGGCCATGGGTTACCACACGTTGGGCCCCATGACTAAATAACGGTCAGAATGCCACACTTTGTGCAAGCTGACAAAAGGGTAGGTGTACGGCCTATCGGGTGAGATACTCCTCCATCTCTACACCCAAACTTATCGGTTGTCCACTCCAGAACACACAATCCACAGGACTAAAACTTGCTAGCTCGGACCGGCATGACCTACCGGACTGGCATCCTATCCGGAAGGACTCACCCCTCAGAGGTGGCCACCTACTGAGAGACTTACCCTAACCCTTCAAAGACTAGTCCTGGTGGTCTACCCTTATTGAGTACTCAACGTTGATTGTCCCACTTGGGAGAAAATTGATCATAATCTGCTTTATTTGGAAATAGCAATTAAGGGTTTCTAAAAGTCTTGTCAAAGTTAGGTTTTAGAAAGAGTGTAGCATTTTCGAGTAAAACTGCTTGTTTAATTCTCAAACGATTTGTTTGTCTGGAATAAAAAGGAAAACCAGTCCTTAATTGCCTTCACAAAATAAATGCCCATACACATCACGTTTGGCTCGCCACAGTATTTTCGATCTTCACAAAATTCCATGCAGGAGCTTACCTGGTTCTTTGCTTGCTCAAACTCAAAAGTCTTCCAAGGCTGACCTAACCCCGCCTAGGGTAAACACAAAATATAAGGTTACATTCAAGCTAAACTCACTTACACAAATATAATCCTAGTTCAACCCATTACCATCACGACCCTAATGCTCTAAGCTTTAAGGCTAGCTAAAAAAAAGAACTTTATACAATAGGTCTAGTTTAATAAGTTAAAATAACTAGGGGTTCTAAAATAATTGTTAATAAATTATGGACTCAAATAATAATTCTTGAGTGCTATTATTAATAAATAAACTAAGGTTTGAATTTTAAATAATATTAAGTCCTAATAATATTAATAAATGGTAATTTAAAAATAGCTTTATTATAAGTAAATAATAAATTACAAATGATTTTTAATTAATTTTTTAATAGATAATAAATAACTAGTAATAAATAAAATTAATAATAAATGAATTATTTTAAATTTTTAATTAATAAATAACAAATAGATTTTAATATAAATAATATTTAGGAATATAGGTAAACGTTTGAACAAATGTCTACAAGGTCATTAGTTCTATTATTTTATTTATTGTAAAAGATTTATTACTATATATATTATTTTTAATAAAAGATCTCATTTATTTGATAAAGAAAATATTAATATTTTAATTAATAAACTAATCCAAATCTTCCTAAAGTTTCGAATTTTATAGAGAAAAATATAGTAGTAATTCTATTTAAAGTAATAAAATTTTGTTAATAAAAATAACCTAGACTTAACAAGGAAATACTCTTTCGCCATGATTTTCCTATTGCTAGAAAAGATCCATAAACACATTCTCCAACATCAAATAATAAACCAATCCATTCATGAACACATGCTTGACTTCACACATACTATCACAAGGCTAACTTCCTTCTAGGCATAATCATCATTAATGGCTTCAATGGAAAATAGAAACATGAGAGCCTAATCACCTTTGGTGTCATGATCTCTAACATGCTTCAAACATCCATAAAATTCATTAAGCACGAAGAACATACAATGATTCAAAAAGAAAACACATACAACTTAGCCATATACAACCATCACCATGTCTTAACTCCATCCCCTTAATCCACATGCATATACTCAATCTCCATTCATACTCTATCTCCCTATCAACACCTAGGGGACATGATTTCAGAATTTAAAAAGAAAGGATTTAAGAATAGATACTTGATTGTCGATTGCTTTGATGAAGACAAAAGAAGGTCCACGCGCGATAGAGAGCCTTGAGTGATCCACCGGAAAAAAAAACAGCCATGGTTGAGGGTTGATCAACCCTTTCAGTTGAGGGAGAGAGAGAGAGAGAGAGAGCATTAGAAGGGTATATTAAGAATTGAATGGGAAAAAGGATGAACAAGAAGGTTGTTCTTGATTTACCTTGTTGATGTTCTTGAGACCTTCAAGGGAAAATGCTAATTTCGATCCGTTTGAAAATTCTTGTTTGCGAGGTTTCGTGTTATAAATCCCAGAAATGAAGTTTAGGGATTAAATAGAAGTAATTTGGAGTATTTGAGAGTGATTGGAAGTGTTTAGAGTAGGTTTAGGCTTGAAGAAGTTTAGTGTGTGTTCTTGGTGTTCTTGGTGAAAATGGAGAGAGTTTGAGAAAATGCTGTATGAAATCTGGTAGAGGGCTGGCCGAATGGTCTAGGTTGAATGGGAGTTTAGGTTTTCAGCAAGAAGGAGAGAGGTTGATCAAATTTTATTTGAAATTCAAATGGAGAAAGTTGTGGAGTTGGTTAAGGTAGGTGGTTAGCTATGGTGTTTGATCAAGGTTTCTTCACTCTCCAATGGTGCCGGCTGAACAAGGTGATTTCGATGGAATGAATGGAGCTTGTTAGGCTATAGAGCTGACCGAAATTCAGTCTATGAAGGCAGAGGAAATTCTGGTTAGTTAGCCTAATGCAAGAGTGGTTTAATGGAGAAAAAAATGCTGGAATTTTTTTGAAGTTCAAATAGAGTTTGAATTGAGTGATCTTAGGAGTGTTTTGAGGTGTGGTTATGGAGTCCAAGAGTTCAAGGTAAGTGTGGGGTTAATGATGTTTAGTCCATGGCTGATCAAGGATCAATTTTGCAAAAGTTGAAGGGTGGTTTTCGGCCTAGGCTTGAAGGAACAAAGCTGGGAAATTCTGGTTTCAAGCTGTCCTATGATTCGAAGGTTAGTGCAGAATTTCTGCACACCTTCAACCCGATTTGCAGCTGATTCTTGAGGGAGTTTGAAGGTCTTTCTAAGGTGGTTTTCCAGCCTTCTTCCTGGAGAAATACAGAGGAGTTTTGCTGGCTTGAAGATGGACTAAAACAACTTCATTTCCTTGGTTGAAAGCTGCGAAAATGTCCAAAATTTTTTTCTGGTTTTGCACAGTTTGTGCAGTCCAAAAATTGCACAGATTTTCCAGCCTTCAAGCCACATGAAATGACCATTTTCTTGGCCGCAAATGAAGAGGTTTACTGGCTGAATTTTCGAAGAGATGGTCTGCAAAAATTCTGGAAAATTTTCCAGATTTCCCTTCACTAAAACATGAACAACATGAAGGTGAATTTTTGAAGGTTCTTCCATGGTGTTTGATTTCTCTTGGAACCCCTTCCTATTTCCCCTCCTATTTTTGGCCAACTCCCTATCCTCCACAGCTGATTTTTGAAATTCAAGGTGAGGAAATATCACAGAATTTTGGAGTTCAAAAGAAGAGATTTAATGAATTTAAATTATAAAAATGTTAGGACAAGCTAGAGGTAATAAAAAGGACAAGAATTCCTCTAGAATTCTTTTTAGAACATGAGGATAAGATTAGGACATTCTCTTCATGTCTCCCCTAAGACAACATTCCTATTTTCATGGATTGCTAGAAAACAAAAATTCAAACTTAGTTAAGATAATCATGACAAAAGCTTAAATGGTGGGATTTGAACTCATGACCTTAGAAATTAATTCACCAAGCTCTAACCACTAAACCACACTAACTCTTGTTCCTATTTTCTCAACCACATATTCTTCTTATGAAATCCCTAAGCTATCTCCCTATTTTGACCTCAAGCAAAATTACCATTTTACCCCTCCTACTCAATAAGCATAACTAAGCATTTTAACCTATAATCTACAATTCTAAAGCACATAAAATCATTCAAACCATAGATATTCATGCAAAATAATATGATATGCATCCTGACCCCCTTACTCTAGGGTTGGCTTTAGGTGGGGTTTCACATCCTCCCCTCCTTAGGAGAATTTCGTCCCGAAATTCAGACGCACCTTTATCTCAGATCGGGATACTTCCGCTTTACCCATTCTTCTATTTCCCACGTGGCATCTGGCGTGCCATGATGCTCCCACTGCACTTTTACCATCGGAATCTGCTTGTTCCGTAGAGTCTTGATACTTCGGTCCAATATCTTTACAGGTTTCTCCACATAGCTCAGGTCGGGTTGTAGCACTAACGGCTCATCATTCAAAACATGTCCGGGATAGGCGTGTACTTCCTCAGTTGTAAAACATGGAATACGTCGTGAATTCCCGACAACCCATCTGGCAAATCCAATCGCTACGCCACTGGATGGTGTTAGTACTTAAATAGTCCATAGTCGTAGTATTAATGAGATAGGACATCATTAATACGTTAAGACTAACATGTGTTAGACTTCCTGATTCGATCAGGTGGTGATTCTCATAACCGTGAGTATTGAGATACTCAAAGTTAACATATGGATGGTTGTTAATGGAACATGTTCTTTGGATGACCTAGCTTTGAGATAATCACATGGATAACTATTTAGTGCCAGTGATATAATCTCAACATAGCAAACGTGCAAGTATCCTTACACTTGAGATCTCCAAGGTACTTTGTTTGCTTAGCCTTGTGCCTTGATTCCAATCTCTGGAGCTTGATTGAGGGCCGCCTATGAGATGGATATTGGGTACATTGTGAGGTAAACGAAAGTAGTTGAGAGGGTCAATAAAGGATTCACCACTGCTAATAGTAGGGGCGAATATCTCATGGCCACAAGTAGGAACTACTACTCATAAGTCCTTGGCCAAGGCGTATGTGTATTGGAAAGGGTTCCAATTGAGGCACATTGAGAGTAGCGGGTTCCTTGTACAAGTATAATGATATTCGGGCCAGAATTAATATATATTCTGAAGGGAGTTGGCACTAATTCCGTACTCCAAATCGAATGAGATATTGTTTGGTGAAATGAGTTAATTGCACTGTAGTTTGTTATTGAAGGGTTCATGTCAAGCCACTTGACTTCCTGGACTCTTGGGTGGTCATGATGTGTTGCCAGATACCGCTCATGATATGGGAATATGGGTTTATTAATTGATGAATTAATAAACCAATCTTGATTAGAATTAATAGGATTAATTCTAATTAATTAAGGATTATTAATTTCAAAGACGTTTGGATTAATTCATGTTCACTACCAATTGATCGGAAAACCTAATAGGTCACACACAAAAGAGGAATATATACTTAAGATGCTATTTGATAACATAGTGGGGTTTATTACAAGAAAGAGAGGTTGATGTGGCCAAATTATAATTAGTTATAATTGATGTGCCAATTTATAATTTTGAGAACTTGATGGGTTCCAATTGCAATTGGAGAATTGTTTGGAATTCTTAGATGTGGTTTTTGTAGAGGCTTTTGGTTATATGAGATATAATCAAAGTGGTTTTATTGTTGAGCAAGAAGTCATACAAAACAAACAAAAGGGCACATATGAAGGAATGGGTGCTAATGCTCCTTTTTATCAACACACATGAAATAATGTGTGTGGGGCCATCCTCTCAAGAGAATAATAGAGATATGATCCTCATGTTCTCTTATACATCTTTCTCTCTCGTGTGGCTTCTTCTAAGAGGGAATCCAAGACTCTTCTTCTTCTTCTTTCTCTGGTTTTGCTAATCAAGAAGAACAAGGAAGCTAAACCCTAACCACCATTGTTGTTTTCTACTAGCACAGAAAATCTTAGTGCTTGTGTGAGATCCTCTGTGTGGATTTCTGTTAGAGATAATCATACACTGCGATTATATTGGTTGGACATACAACTCTTGTGGTGATTCTTCAAGAGGATTGCTGGATCGCGCCACAACTATCTTACTTGAAGAATGAAAGTTTTATTTTCCACACAAACAAAGAGAGGTAAAAATTGTTATCTTTGTTTCTTTGTTTTATATATATATATGTCTTGTTTTCCACACATATGCAGATCCTAGATGGTATCTTGTTTTTTTTCCGCTGCGTCGTATATGATATGCATGAGATACCTAACAAAAAAAAAGTAAATAAATCGAAGTAGATGTCAAAGAAATGGGTAAAAAGGAAATATAAAAGAATAAGAAGGCGAAAATAGGGGTGTAACAGGAGAACTTTCGAGGCAGTCACCCATCCAAGTACTATTTTCGTTTAAGCACGCTTAACTTCGGAGTTCTGATGGGATCCGGTGCAATACAGCTGGTATGGTCATACCAGTTTGGTGCTATGCACTTTAATCTTTTATAATGACAAAGTAAGACGGTTATCGGACTTTTGTACAAGGGGAATAACGGGAAGAAAAAATAAAGTTAGGAAAAGTGAAAACTTAATGGGCGATCGTATATTATAAGAAAAAAAAAAAACCCTCTTGGATGCGAAGTTATGAGAATTCAAATATCTGTGCGAGTTAGAATAGAACCGAGAAGCGGTTTCTGTGCTAATTGAATTACAAGAAGCGGGTTTGACCGAGTCGGATAAAAACAAAAAAGGACCAAAATTGGGAAGCGGGTTAAGACATCATTAATGTGTTAAGACTAGCATGTGTTAGACTTTTTGATTTGATCAGGTGGTGGTTCTCATATCCGTGAGTATTGAGATACTCAAAGTTAACACATGGATGCTTGTTAATGGAAAAAGTTCATTGGATGACCTAGCTATAAGTTAATCACATGGACAACTATTTAGTGCAAGTGATATAATCTCAATATAGCAAACATACAAGTATCCTTAGACTTGAGATTTGTTTGCTGAGCATTGTGCTTTGATTCCAATCTCTGGAGCTTGATCGAGGGCCGCCTATGTGATGGATATTGAGTACATTATGAGGTAAATGAAAGTAGTTGAGAGGGTTAATAAAGGATTCACCACTCCTAATAGTAGGGACGAATATCTCCTGGCCACTTGTAGGAATTACTACTCGAGAAGCCCTTGGCCAAGGCGACTGTGTATTGGAAACGGTTCCAATTGATACACATCTAGAGTAGTGGGTTCCTGGAACAAATACTATTATATTCGGACCAGAATTAATCTATATTCTAGAGGGAGTTGGCACTAATTCTGTACTCCAAACCAAATGTGATATTGTATGGTGAAAGGAGTTAATTGCACTGTAGTTTGTTATTGAAGTGTTCATGTCAAGCCACTTAACTTCCTGGACTCTTGGGTGGTCATGATGTGGCAGGGATGCAATAAATCAGAACGTACGGACATAGTCGTAAAATTGGGAAGATTTTTCCCCGAATTTGATTAAGATTGCAACGATATAAGAAAAAAGGACCAAAAAAAAAACCCCCCAATTGTAGCGAATTGCAACCCGCATTAAGGACATATTAACAGGGTAAAAAAAAATCAAAATAGATGACAGAGAAATGGGTAAAAATGAAAAATAAAGGAATAAAAAGGCGATAAAAGGGACGCAACACGAGAACTTCCCAAGGGGTCACCCATCCTAGTACTACTTTCGTTCGAGCAGGCTTAACTTCAGAGTTCTGATAGAATCCGGTGCATTAGGGCTAGTATGGTTGTACTAGTTTGGTGCTATGCTCTTTAATCTTTTATAATGACAAACTAGGACAATTATCGGACTTTTGTACAAAGGGAATAACGCGAAGAAAAAATAATGTTACGAAAAGTGAAAACTTAATGGGCGATCATATATTCTAAGAAAAAAAATACCCTCTCGAATGTGAAGTTATGATAATTCAAATGTGTGATAGTTAGAACCGAATTGAAAGGCGGTTTCTATTCGATTCGAATTGCAGAATGCGGGTTTGACCGAGTCAGATGAAAAAAATCGTCAGGTACTAAATAAAAAAGAACGTACGGACATTGTCGCGAACTTGGTAGAATACAGTCCGGATTTTATCTGGGTAGAAGCCAGGCGAGAAAAATGTGCAAAAAAAAAAAAAAACACTCCATTGCTTCGAATTGCTGTAGCATTAGGGACATATTAACGGAGCAAATAAGAGATAAATCAAGAAGGGTGTCTGAGAAATGGGGAAAGGGCAAAAAAAAAGGGACAAAAAGGTAAACGAGGGATGAAACACGAGGGCTTCCCAGGGGGTCACCCATCCTAGTACTACTCATGCCCAAGAACGCTTAACTTTGGTGTTCTGATGGGATCCGATGCATTAGTGCTGGTATGGTCGCAACCGTTCTGAACGATGCGCTTTAATATTTTATAATGATAAAGTAGGACGGTTATCAAACTTTTGCACAACAAGAATAACGGGAAGAAAAAAAAGTTCGAAAAAGTGGAAACTTAATGGACGGCCGTATATTATAGTAAAAAAATACCCACTCGGATACAAAGTTATGTGAAATTCAAATATATCCCTGAAAGAAAGAACCGAACCGAAAAGCGGTTCCAGTACGAATCGAATTATAGAAAGCTGGATTGGATCGGGTCGGATGGAGAAAATCGGCAGGGATGAAATAAATCAGAACATACGGACATAGTCGTAAAATGGGCAGGATTTTTTCCCGAATTTGATCTGGATGGAAATGATATAAGAAAAATGAACAAAGAAAAACCCAGTTGTAGCGAATTGCAACCCGCATCAGGGACATATTAACGGGGTAAAAATAAATCGAAGTAGATGTCAGAGAAATGGGTAAAAAGGAAAAATAAAGGAATAAAAAGGCGAAAAAAGGGATGGAACATGAGAACTTCCCAGGGGGTCACCGATCCTAGTACTACATTCGTTCAAGCATGCTTAACTTCAGAATTCTGATGGGATCCGTGCATTAGGGCTAGTATGGTCATACCAGTTTGGTGCTATGTGCTTTAATCTTTTATAATGACAAAGTAGGACGGTTATCGAACTTTTGTACAAGGGGAATAATGGGAAGAAAAAATAGAGCGAGAAAAAGTGAAAACTTAATGGGTGATCGTATATTATAAGAAAAAAAATATCCTCTCGGATGTGAAGTTATGAGAATTCAAATATCCGGGAGAGTTAGAACTGAACTGAGCAGCGGTTTTTGCCCGAATCAAATTGTAGAAAGCGGGTTTGACCAAGTAGGATAAAAAATCCGTTGCATCGAATTGCTATCCGAGTTATGGGCATATTAATGGAGAAAATAGGAAATAAATCAAGATGGTTGTCTGAGAAATGAGGAAAAAAGAAAAAAAAAGCGACAAAAAGGAGGAAATAGGGGTGCAACATGAGGACTTCCTTGGTGGTCACCCATCCTAGCACTACTCTCTCCTAAGCACGCTTAACTTCAAAGTTCTGATGGGATCCGGTGCATTAGTGCTGGTATAGTCGCACCCGTTCGGAACAATGCGCTTTAATATTTTATAATGACAAAATAGGATGGTTATCAGAGTTTTATACAACAAGAATAGTAAGAAGAAAAAATAATGTTCGACAAAGTGAAAAATTAATGGACGACCGTATATTATATTTAACAAAATACCACTCGAATCCAAAGTTATGAGAAATTCAAATATACTTGAGAGAAAGAACCAAACTAAAAAGTGGTCCCAGTCCGAATTGAATAGCAAACTGCTGGATTGGATCGGGTCGGATGGAGAAAATCAGCAAGGATGAAATAAATCAGAACATACAGATATAGTCGCAAACATGGCAGGATTTGTCCACAAATTTGATCTGAATTGAAACGAGATGAGAAAAATGAACTAAAAAAATCTAGTTGTATCGAATTGCAGCCCGCGTTAAGGACAAATTAACGGGGTAAAAAAAAAATAAATCGAATTGGATCTCAGAGAAATTGGGAAAAAAGAAAAATAAAGGAATAAAAAGGCGAAAAGAGTGGAGCAACTCGAGAACTTCCCAACGAGTCACCCATCCTTGTACTACTTTCGCTCAAGCACTCTTAATTTCAGAGTTCTGATGGGATCCAGTGCATTAGGGTAGGTATGGTCGCACCAGTTTGGTGCTATGTACTTTAATCTTTCATAATGTTAAAGTAGGGTAGTTATTAGACTTTTTTACAAAGGGAATAATGGGAAGAAAAATAAAGTAAGAAAAAGAAAAGACTTAGGATTCGGAGAATTAGTGCAACACGCATCCTAGTACTACTCTCGCCCAATCACATATAACTTCAGAGTTCGATGGGATTCGGAGAATTAGTGCTGGTATGGTCGCATCCGTTCGGAAGGATGTGCTTTTATATTTTATAATGACAAAGTAGGAGGGTTATTAGACTTTTGCACAACGAGAATAACGGTAAGAAAAAATAATGTTCGAAAAAGTGGAAACTTAATGGATGATCGTATATTATAGTTAAAAAATACCAACTCGGGTGCGAAGTTATACCAAATTCAAATATACGTGAGAGAAAGAATCGGACCAAAAAGTGGTTTCGGTCCGAATCGAATTGCATAAAGCTAGATTAGATCGGGTCGAATGGAGAAAATCGGCTAGGATGAATTAAATTAGAACGTACGGACATAGTCGCAAAATTGGCAGGATTTTTCCATGAATTTGATCTAAATTGAAATGATATGACAATAAATGAAAAAAAAAATCTAGTTGTATCGAATTGCAGCCCGCGTTAAGAATATATTCGTTGGGATGTATACCCTCTTAGACTAGGTTTCTGATGTAAAAAATCTAATGTTTTAATAAAACAATTTATTTTCAGAAATTATTTGTGAATTTACAATTTTATTTGTGCACAATTACGTTTGGTCCATATGAATAGAGGTCTTTCACAGTAATGTATGGATCACGAGTTACTTAACACATAAACTTTTGTACTTAACCGATTTATGAGAATGGGAATCTCATCATATCTAGGTTATTATGTTGTGAATTCTAAATAGGGAATGGCTTACTTTTAGCTAGTGAGTAGTCCACTCACTTCATGACATAAGCGTATTTTGAATACGTAGAATAGGACCTGTAGTAGTGGTTTCTAAAAGTACAATATGGTAGAAACGTAGACTACTACCACTACAGCGTGGACTAGTACTGTACAATTTGAGTATGAGTTGGTGGTCTGATGAAGCTGGAAGCATATGCTCTGATATGCTATAGTTGAGGATCTATCGTAGGGCCAATATACTTGCATGTTGGGTATGTTTGACTAGTTAGTTAAAACAAAATTGTACAAGATAGTTTCTATACTATGTCGACCCTTGTGGTTGTTTGAATTATCTAAATATCCAGGACCCTGAGAAACATGACTTGGATGTGCTTTAGGGTAGCTCCCTTGGAAAATGAAAACAATCCAGGAAGTTATGGATCATTAGACTAGAGGCCTAAGGATGGTAGATGTCATTTAGAAAGGTGTTAGTACACTTCTACCTCTTTGAATGTACGAGATGTATAGAGGTGTATTTTAGTCATTACACCTGTAGGTCGGAGACTTTGCTAACGTAGCACTGTCTTTGGGGTCAATATTTTGTTATGATGATATTATGAAATATTTAAAATGCAACATACAGCTATTTATATGGTAAGAGTATTTTGGTCATTTTAGTAACCAAGGTGGTGTGTCTTTTGGTCCCCAGTATAAACCGTGAGTCCTAATTAAATACGGGCTAAGGAATTAAATTAAATTAAATGGAATTTATTTTAGTTAAGTATTCTAATTTAATTATTGGGCTAGATTAAAATAAAGATCCATGGAGAGAGAGAACAAATTAAATTAGTTTAGTGGGTAAATTAATTATTCAGGGCTTTAGCCCAATTTGAATAATTAGGGATTAACCTGAGACTAAACTGATTTAGGCTTATTTCCTTGGATTGTTTTATTTGGGCTGGAAAAATTAATTATTTGTTGGGCCATTAAGTTGGTTCTAACTAGAATAATTAATTAAGCCCAAAAGGTTAAACTAAGAGTCAAATAGCCCAGTCCAGTTTAACCTAGGGTTTTATTTAGGTTAAACAGGAAGACTGGTTATAACGTTGTTGTTACAGAACACATACTCTAGGAGACAACTTCTTCTCTGTGGAAAAGGCCAGGCGTCTCTCTCTCTAGAAAAATTCGCCAGCCTATTAGTTGTTCACCAAACGGTAGTTAGGCAGGCCATATACTGGAAGATCGAGAGTTCAGTGTTCACATACAGGCAAAGGCAGAGTAGGAGGCTTGCAAGAATCGCACCAGAGGCTTCTACCAGCACACCTACCCTGGTTGCGCACGTTCCGGTCCTGCCACCTTTGAAAACCAGAAAAGGAGGTAAAAATTTTAAAATCTTGGGATTGGGATAGGGCGCAACTGGCGCCGGCCCTGCCCTGGAATCCCAGTTCTTATTTTTCCTTTTTTTTTATGTTCACTTCCGCTACGTGCCCTGTGTTTTCTCGCTTTTCGTGCCTTCAATTGGTATCAGATCATGAAGGTTTTGTAAAAATATAGGGAGCATGCATCTAGAAGAATAAAACTGGACACATATGTGTTATCAAAATTGTGATCCTTCGCTATTTATGGTATGGATAGATTCTCCGTTAAACCTCCCGGGTGGAGGTATAGGAATCTATAATTTACTGTTTTTCTTTGTAAATCGTGTAAGTCCAATGTTTATGGGTATAGGCGATTGTTGGTTTTGGTTGATTTCATTCTATTCGGTTTGAAATCGGAGAGCCATCAAAGCCAGAAGTTGTGTAGAAAAATAGTGGAAATTCGCTGAAAAAAAATTGCAGGAAGGAGCTACCTAGAACCAAACCAGCACCAGCTAGACATCCCAAACTAGTGCCGGCTAGGGTTTGGAAGGCCGGTCCGCACTGTTTTCTTGTGGGTCCTAGTTCTGTGCGGCGGGTGCAGTGGACCACAGTTCAGATGAGTGGCAGATCCAGTGTGGTGGGTGTAGCGAACCAAGGAAATTTTTTTTAAAAAAAATTCCTTGTTATTTTTCGTGCAATTTCTTTTGGTTTTGGGGTCCATACCAGGCTAAGTTAATATTTTGCAGTAGTTAATATTTAAGGAATATTTTTGCATGAAAAATATTAGTAAGAGATTTTAGGATTAAACAAGACCATTAATTAATTAATGTGTTTAAGTTTACTATTTGGGCACTTAGGTTTATAAATAGAAGACCATGAAAATGTCTACAGTTTCCAGCATGCTATTTATTTTTGATACCTATGTGCACGTTTTCACAAAGACCAAAGTCTTTGGGAATGTTTTTGACAAGGAAAACATTTTTCTACAAATAAAATGGTTATTTTAACTTGAACAAAAATTAATCCTTAGATATTTTCTCAAAGGATTTAATCCTTGACATAGAAAATATATTGGATTTAGATTTTTTTGTAAGGTTAAAATAGAAAGCCATTTTGTTTTAGTTTGGTACAAGAAAAATTGTTTTGTTAAATAAACTTGAGACCAAAGTCTGTAGAAAGTTTTAATTGGAAATTTTTTTAAATCATTAAGTTTCTAACTGAAATAAAATTAGTCCATGGGAAAAACTCTCAAAGGATATAGGCCTTGACATAGAGATTTTTATGAACTTAGACATTTTATTTTTGAGTTAAGGGAAAACATAATAGAAATTTTCAAAAGGATATTTTTCAAAAAACCCTTATTTTAAAAGACTAAGTGGGAGAGGGGTTCCAACGGCCCCACGGCTTCCATCACGATCCTCATTAGATATCGTGGGTCCCCTAGCGTCACCCTTGGAATGAACTCGTATAGGATGGTGATACCATAAGGATCTAGATGTAATGGAGGGATGTAATAAATAACTCAGGGCACATACTATGATTGGCGAGCCCCTCGTTAGAGGTTATAGTGCAAGGTATGTTCATAGGATATAAGAGGAAAATGCCAACCCCTTGATGGAGTTATCTTCTAGATCATTACCTAGAAAGAAAATTAATTTGTAGTGGTTAACACACTTAGCTTAGGAAACTGTTAATCTTTCCAAGAAGCTATGTCAATTTTCCTAAGAGCCAAATTGATTATTATCAATTTTGATAATAAGGATAAAGTGTACATATTGGTTTTGTTTTCACAAACTGAATCTTTTTTCTTTTATTTTTTGATTTTTCAGAAATGGTGGGAGGTTCTTTTAGTCCATTAGCCGTTATTCTGTGAGAGAATAAGCTAACATGACCATACTATGTGGATTGGAAAAGGAACCTAGACATAATACTCACAGCGGAATAGTATAAGTATGTCCATTACAAAACCTGCCTTGTTATCGGGGAGAGTTCCACCGCCGAGGAACGTGAGGCTGAGAAAACATAGAAGAAGGCCGATGAGATGGCTCGTTATTACATGTTGGCCTCCATGTCTAATGTGCTCTAATCCAAACATGAGCACATGACCACTGCGTATGACATAACCCAATCATTAGCCATGATATTCGCGGATAAGAGCCGGCCCACAAGGCAGAAGGCTCTTCGAACCATCATTAACACTAAGATAACTGAGGGAGCATCAGTCAGAGAGCATATGGTCAAGATGATTGTTGCTTTCGAGGAGGCAAAAATCTTAGGGACCACGAGAGCTAAGTGGACATGGTTCTCAAATCTCTACCAGGTTCCTTTACTCGCTCAAGTTGAATTATAGCATGAACAAGTTGAACATGGGTTTTATCGAGTTGATGAATAAGCTCCAGATGGTGGAGAAGGTCATGAAGCCATAATCTAAGGCTATGGTTGCTAAGACTTCATCTTCCGGAACTGGGCCCAAGCGCAGAAAGTTCAAGAAGAAGAAGGGAACGCAGCGGTCCAGCCCAACACCCAGCCCAAAGACAAACCCAAGGGTAAGTGCTTCAAGTGTTGATACGACTTCTTGATGTTGTGGTATTTTTGGTAGCTATGTGTTCAGCTTAAACAAAGGGAACTAAAATAGGGACTTTT